>JAKCOX010000038.1:5905970-6265552 GCA_022605575.1 Laterallus jamaicensis coturniculus
TGTTTTTTTTTTGACTTTAAGACTATGGAGTTCAGCTGTCAATCATTTCAGAAAGTTCCAGAAGGAGGTCATCCTCATCTTTCCCTGGGTCCAGGTCAATTTCTGGTTCCAGTTTGCCTTCTGAGATTTCCCAAATAAGCTTCTCAAAGTCATCTTCTACAGATAAGGGTGTTTTCCCAGCCCCTGTAGAGCTCAGTCTACGTGTCTTCACCATTACTTGTGGAGAAGCTGAAGTTGAGCTTGAGACCTCTGATTGCACCACACAGTCTCCCTGGCTTCCAATATCCAGTGCAGGACTTGGGAGGACAAAAGAGAGAGCAAATCAGCATATGACATTGCTTAACCAGAGAGATATTACTCCCTCCAACACCTCAGCCTCACACAGGGATTGTTATTCAATCAACCTCAGGCTACTTTTACAGCCCAGTGTATCAGGAATCTCATTTTATCTTCCAAGACAGAACACCTGAGGGCTGGCAAAGGAGGTTCCACTTCTGTAGCCAAAGGCACTTTGCCACCTTTACTAATTTGACTGTAAAAAGGGTGAGAAGTCAACCCCCACAGGCATTCAGAACACCCAAGAAGTCATAGAAAAGCTGAACCTACATGCAGCTATTCAAGAAAAGAATCTAAATAAGCATTCCTGCTAGCTGCTATTCAATTATTTCAGATTAATTGGTTCCTTTGTTGGATTTTGGCATGAATTATATCAATTCCTGATTTTTCCATAGGTGAAAGAAACCTTGTGTTTCACATGAAAGACACAATGATCAAGAAAAAAAAAACCTAGTTGGGGTTATTACCTGGGTGTGGGTTTTTCTCTTCCAGGTATGGAAACAGGGCTGGCCTCTGGCAAAGCAGGAACAACAGCCTAGGAAGAAGAGAGTTTTTATGAGACACAGGTAAAAGATTTCTTTAGTAGGTTCTTCCTCTGCTGCTTCTCTTCTGGTTGAGCCTTAGCCAAAATACAGAAGCAGGGCACTCCTGAAGAGAAGGCAGTGTTCACTTCGTGTTTACTAGTGACACTGTGAGGTCTTTAGGAACATTAATGGACAAAATCCTTCACCCCACAGAGACACCACAGCAGAGTGGTATGTAAACACCACCCTTCACCTAATAGGAAGCACTTCTGGATTTAAAAAGGAACAAAAGACCCACAGAACATCTTGGGTTTCCCTCTTTTCTCCAAGGGGAGGGGAGAACTTGGGCATCAATTTTATAAGAGACTAAGTACAGCTACTGTCCTTACCACAGCTGCTTTTTTAGCTGGAGGCCCCTTCATATTGCCACCAGTGGTATTCAGTGGTTTCACAGCTGCCACTGCAGAAGGATGGCTCTCAGCTGCCTTGCGTTTCAGTGTCTGCTTGGTGGGGGAGGCAGTTTTCCCATCTGCAAGTTTCAGGCACACCTTGGATTTGGCTGGAGAAAAAGGAAGAGAGGAGAGATCTGAATGAGTCTTGCTGTGCCTTAGGAAAAGAAGCAGGTTCTCTTAGCAGTCCTGAATTCTGGGCTCCTCATCATAAGAAGGACATTGAGGTCCTGGAGCGAGTCCAGAGAAGGGCAACCAGGCTGGGGAAGGGGCTGGAGGGCAAATCCTCTCAGGAGCACAGAATCACAGAGTTGTAGGGGTTGGAAGGGACCTTGAGAGCTCCTGGGGTCCAACCCCCCTGCCAAAGCAGCTCCCCAGCTCATACTGCACAGGTCGGTGTCCAGATGGGGCTGGAATCTCTCCAGAGAAGGAGACTCCACACCCCCTGGGCAGCCTGTCCCAGGGCTCCCTCACCCTCACTGGGGAAAAGTTCCTCCCCAGGTTGGTGTGGAACTTCCTGTGCTCCAACTTGCAGCCATTGCCCCTTGTCCTGTCCCCACAGACACTGAAAAGGGGCTGGCCAATTCCCCCTGCATCCCATCCTTCAGATATTTAACAGAATCACGGAGTTGAAGGGGTTGGAAGGGACCCCCAGAGCTCCTGGGGTCCAACCCCCCTGCCAAAGCAGCTCCCCAGCTCATACTGCACAGACAGGCATCCAGATGAGTCTTGAGTATCTCCAGAGAAGGAGACTGAGCAGCTGAGGGAGCTGGAGGTGTTCAGCCTGGAGAAGAGGAGGCTGAGGGGAGACCTTCTCACCCCTCCCCTGCCCTGCCAGGAGGGTGCAGAGAGGTGGGCCATGGTCTCTTCAGCCAGGGGACAGGAGATGGGACAAGGGGCAATGGGCTCAAACTGCCCCAGGGCAGGGGCAGAGCAGATGGGAGGGACAAGTTCTTCCCTGGCAGAGTTGTCAGGGCCTGGCCCAGGCTGCCCAGGGAGGGGGCTGAGTCCCCACCCCTGGGGGTGTTTAACAGAGGGGAGATGAGGTACTGAGGGATCTGGGTCAGCACAGGACAGGGATGGTTGAACTCCATGAGCTTAAAGGGCTTTTCCAACCTGGGGATTCTGTGGTAAAAGTCCTGAAAACCAGCATCAGCTGGAGCTGTGACCTGCTGGGAGCCTTGAGCTGCAGCTCCCTGGCCCTGGAGAACGGCCCTGAAGCGTTTTTACCCACAGGCTGGTGATTTCCCAGATGGATCTGGGTGCAGGTGGGTTAATTTGGTTCCATGCAGATTGTATTAGGAGGGACAAGTAAATGCTGAGGCACAGGAACACTTTCACTTCTGTGAATCTTTCCAGTTAAATACATCTGGCCAGCACAATTACAGTCCTGCTTACCTGATTCTCAGCAGTATTTTCCACACAGTAAAAACACTGTTTTCCCAACAAGCCATAAAAAGGAGCAAAAAAGTTACAAAAAGGACCCCAAATTACAGTGTGAAAACTGTAATCCTCTGCCTTTCCTTCAAAATATGGCCTAAAGCAACTCTTTAGCACACAGACAACACTTACATTTAGCTTTCCGTTCCAGAAGCAGAGCTGCCTGTTTGCCTGGTAATACAGCAGCATCTTTCCCTGGGTTCTCAACCCCCCCTTCTGGAGATTTCACCAATATCCTCTTAGGAAGTTGACAAGGTGTTCCTGAAACTATGGTGGATTCAGGACTCCCTGATGGTGGAGTTTTATTGTCCTTTTTTGTTTTTTCAACAGGAGATGGCACAGCAGCAGCTCCCTTCTGAAGCTTCTCCTCTTGGCATTGTTTCACTTGCCTCTTCTCCCTCATTATCTCTTCAAGACTCTTCACTTGAACTTTAGAATTTGTTGCACTCTGATCAGAGGGCTAGAAAGAAACAAAAGAGGAGGGTTAACTGGGGGGAGGGGAATCATCCAAGGAGGATTCATAAAGAAAATGTGAGTGGCAAGCCCTCTGAACTGACTCCATGTGGAACACAGCATGTTAATGCTGTTCAGCTCCAACACTTTTTCCATAAAACATTGCCTGTAACAAGATCCAGGCTTTGCTATGGAAATATTGTTTCAAAAACCTGCAATTCCCAACACAGCAAGCTTCTTTACTAGAGCAGAAGGCTCTAGCTGTAATCTATTACATTCTTTTTAAGCATTAGAAAGCCATTCAAGCTCCCTGATACAGCATTCACTGACAGACTCATTTCCTCTAATAGAAAGCTCCAGCCTCTTCTATTAAAATACTCATTTTAAGGTAACCTTCAAGTCTTGGCAGATTAAATCACTGAGAAGAAAAACATTTCCTCCACATTAACCTCACAAAATTTATCTGGCATTAACAGGGCTTCTTATTCATCAGCAGGTATGTAATCAGATTTATTCAGGTAACACAACTGATCAAAAATTGTTATTAATACGTCTTCAGAAAGGACTCACCTCTGCAGGTGCAGACACTGTTTTGGGAGAAGGTTTGTTCAATTCCACTACCTTCTTTTCTTCTCTTCCAGGTGCTTTAAAACAAGACCCCAAAAATTAATTAGTTGGGTTACTTTTCTGTCCTTGATGTGTTTATTTCCTCAGGTCTAATATTAAACAGGGCAGAGGGAAAGGCTACTGTGAGCGATGCACCCAGCACTGGAACTCTCTTTCCTCAATGATACTGTCTCTTTTCACATGACTGGTATAATCTTAATGATGAAATCTTTAATACTCTACCATTTTTGACCAAAACTGGCTTTGCAGTTTTTACACAGCAATAATTAAAGCTAAGTAACACAAACAAAAAGAGGAAGGTAACCTTGGATTCAGCACAGGGAAAATCTCATACCACAAACAGAAGAGAGAAATTAGACTACAAAGTTCCTCAATGAATGAATTTTCCACTGGGAAGTATGGAAAACTATCATGTAATTCATGGAAAATAATACAGTTGTATAGTCTGGCACTTTATTGCTTTCTGATTTTGTAGCCTTAAAGCCTTTTATCCTCTGGTATACATGAAAGGAAAAAGCAAAGTGAATCTGGAGCAAACTGAATTTGAATCATAGAACTGTATGGGTTGGAAGAGACCCCAAGGGTCACAGAGCTCCAACCCCCTGCCACAGGCAGGGACACCAACCTCAGGCCTGGAGCTACACAAGGTTGCCCAGGGCCCCATCCAACCTGGCCTTGAACACCCCGAGACACGGGGCACCCACCCCCTCTCTGGGCAGCCTGTTCCAGCCCCTCACCACTCTCTCTGCAAAGAACTTCCCCCTAAGATCTCTTCTAACCCTTCCCTCCTCCAGCTTCACTCCATCCCCCTTGTCCTGCCAGTCTCTGCCCTTGAACAAGCTGATTCCCCTCCTGTTCCTCTGCTCCCTTCAGGCACTGGCAGGCTGCAATGAGGTCCCCCCACAGCCTTCTCTTCCCCAGGCTGACCCAGCCCAGTTCCCTCAGCCTCTCTCCGTAGGGGAGCTGCTCCAGCCCTCTGAGCATCCTCAAGGCCTCCTCCTCTTTCTTGCACTGGGGGCCCCAGCTCTGGACACAGGACTCCAGCTGGGGCCTCAGGAGGGCAGAGCAGAGAGGGACAATCCCCTCCCTGTCCCTGCTGCCACCCCTCTCTGCTGATGGAG
This sequence comes from Laterallus jamaicensis coturniculus, assembly GCA_022605575.1. Classification (NCBI taxonomy): domain Eukaryota; kingdom Metazoa; phylum Chordata; class Aves; order Gruiformes; family Rallidae; genus Laterallus; species Laterallus jamaicensis. The sequence goes on from JAKCOX010000038.1 coordinate 5,910,921, forward strand.
CCCAGGATACCTTCGGCTTTCCGAGCTGCAAGAACCACTGCTGCTCATGTTAAGTTTCTCATCCACCAAATGAGAAATTTCAAGTTGCTTGAAAGCAGAATCACTTCACCAAGGCAGGTACCAAACCATCTCCTTACCTATCAGCTTGGTGATCCGTAACAACCTCCTCCCAGTCAGGGCAGGTTCAGGCTGTGCTGGTGGAACTGGTGAGTTCTCTCCGCTCTGCTGCATCCGCAGAGCTTTCTCTTGCTTGATTTCTTCCAAGGTTTTAATCCGCACTTCTCCTACCAGCTTGGTTTTACCTGCTGGCTCTGTCAGCTGCACTTTGCTGGGCAGAGAGGAGGGAGCAAGGATGCTCTGTTTCTTGGGCTCATTCTCAGGTTTTGTCTTGGCACGAAATTCATCTGGTTTTTGCTTCTCTTCTTCCATCCTCTTGTGGTTCTTTTCAGCCAGGGCTCCTGAGAAGCTTTTGATACGAACTGCTGGGGAAGGTCTCACCCCCACACTGAGATCTTCTGGTTTACAACGTGCTTCAGGCTGGGGTTTTGCTTGAGGTTCTCCTCGTCTCTGATTAGCCTTCTCGAGGCGAATTTCCTCCAGTGTTTTCACATGGATCTCTCCTGCTGGCTTAGCAGCCTTTTCTGTCATTGCTGAAAGAAGAGAAGCACCAACATTTAAAGAGAGTCCAGCAGAATTTGAATCATAGAATGGCATGGGTTGGGAGGGATCCCAAGGGTCACAGAGCTCCAACCCCCTGTCACAGGCAGGGACACCAACCTCAGGCCTGGAGCTACACAAGGTTGCCCAGGGCCCCATCCAACCTGGCCTTGAACACCCCCAGGGACAGGGCACCCACCCCCTCTCTGGGCAGCCTGTTCCAGCCCTTCACCACTCTCTCTGCAAAGAACTTCCCCCCAATCTCTCCTCTAACCCTTCCCTCCTCCAGCTTCACTCCAGCCCCCTTGTCCTGCCAGTCTCTGCCCTTGAACAAGCTGATTCCCCTCCTGTTCCTCTGCTCCCTTCAGGCACTGGCAGGCTGCAATGAGGTCCCCCCACAGCCTTCTCTTCTCCAGGCTGACCCAGCCCAGCTCCCTCAGCCTCTCTCCAGAGGGGAGCTGCTCCAGCCCTCTGAGCATCTCCATGGCTCCTCTGACCCCTCTCCAACAGCCCCACATCTTTCTTGTATTGGGGGCCCCAGCTCTGGACACAGGATCCAGCTGGGGCCTCACAGGGCAGAGCAGAGAGGGACAATCCCCTCCCTGTCCCTGCTGCCACCCCTCTGCTGATGGAGCCCAGGATCCCATTGGCCTTGAAGTACTAAGGAAAACTACATTTGAGTGTTCCCAAGAATACATCTTAGGGCAGTAAAATTCTGCCTAATACTTTCCTCTTCTCTAAGCTGCTTGCATTTTGCAACCCAGTGCTACCCAGAGAGTGTGCAACACAAATAAATGAGTCTAATTTCTTTTCCTTTCTCAGATTGTGTCCCTCTCTCTCACCCCAGGCTCCTGCTCCTGGCAGTGGGTCTATTCCACTTGTACACAAGCACACTGCAGCCTCCCACGGTTCACAGCAGGAGCGTGAAACCTTGGCAAGGCACAAGTGGAAATCACACATGCTCCCAGAGCCAATTCTCTGAGAGCAGCCATCAGGACAGCTTCAGCACTCCAGGAAGAGGAATCAGGTTTTTAACTTATAGGGCTGTAAGTTCAAGGAAAACAAAAAAGGGAAGGCATATTTAACACTGTGTTATTACCTGTCTCTGTACCAGCCTGTTCAGAGGGCAATCCTAGCCTCTCCTTCAGAGACTTGGGGACTTGAACTACAAGATAGAAGAGAAAAAGTTAGGGAGATGGCATAAATATCAATTTTGTGTTCACATTTAGACATGAGATAGGAGATGACTTCACTGTGATTCAGAGTTACCTTGAGCCCTCAACCAACGTGCAAAAAGAACCAGAGAAGAAAGGACAGACAGAAAACCTCAAGAGAAAACTCATGCATGAAATTCAAGTGTGTGTTCAGGAGCTGTACCTCTCTTTGGTGCTTTGTCAGCATTCTCCAGAACCTCCATCTTCTTCCCTAGCCTTTCAGCAAGGTTGCGCCTTAGTGGAATGACACTTTTACCAGCTTCAGAGAGAAAGAAAACACAAAATACTCTAAGAACATTTCTCTGGAAGAGGATTTGACATCAGGCAGCCACAAACCTCAGTTCTTCCAGGTTTAATTTCCCTCTATTTGCCTTTCAATTGCTAACAAAATTTGCCATTTCTGCAGACAACCCAGATTACCACCCAAAACCTATTTTCATCCCACATACAGCAAAAATACCCTTAACTACAGCAGTGTTTAGATGAGAGCACCCAAACAACAGCTCACAAAAAGCTCTTACCTATGGAGGTTTTCCGTTTTCCCAGTCTCTCAGCAAGATTCAGTTGAATCACAGGGTCCTCCCCTAAAACAAGGAATAGTCTCTTCAGCACATAGAAACCAGCACCCAATAAAAGCACTGTCCTCCTAGCCCACATCCCAGAGAAGACATTCTTTTGGTAGCCAAACCACACAAACCAACAACTGCAAGTAGTAGTAGTTCTATCCCTTTTGTACCTTTAAAAAGGAATTTGTGCATATCTAAACATCACCCTTTGCACACTCATGTTACACTACTGTCTGCAACTGACCCTGTCAGTGTCTTCAATGCTTCAAAAATCAGTTTCTTGTACAATACCACCATGTATAGGCCTTCTCTTTCATTACTCCCCTTCTTGAGATACCCCTGATTTGCTTACTGACACTTGTTTTGACATTAGCCTCTCTCTGCTGCTATTGCATCTAACCCAGCCGTTAATTCTGTCACACGCTGTCAACACATCAGCTCATTCACAAATCTCATGTCACTTCAGGAACACCAAAGTCAAATTAAGCACATTCCAGAGTCTGTAGGATGGTGATAATGTCTGTTTAGCTACTGTTTGATGTCAGGTTGATAGAAAAAAAAAAACCTTCTTGATCTTTTGTTGTAATACACTAAACCTACAGACGCCAAATCTTTCCAATACAACCAGGGACTTTCAGCAAAAACCATGTTTTTAATTAGAGAAAGCAGCACCATCATACTAACAGATCTAAATTATCTTAATTGTTACTTAGTCTTTTGGTTTAGGAGTCAAAATGGAAAGAACAGCATTCTCTGTTACCTTGCTTTGCAGACAGAGTCACAGTTCTCACTACAGTCCGCACGTTTTCCTTCTCTGGCACAGGAATCGTCCGGGATTGGAGTGGATGAACAGACACCCCTGAAGGGCCTTCTGATCAGAGCAAGCAAAACATAAGGATGTTTAGGGAAAAAGAAACCCCAACTAAACAAAAGAGAAGAGCTATCACAAAGACCAAACCCATCAGTTATTCATTACTATCAGATATACAGTGACCAGCGCACAGAGATAAGAGAAATGAGCCGTTTCCCCATCTGATTTCTGCTCAAATCTGGAATGCCAATCTAGGCTGTTTAAGATAACAGATTGCATGCCAAAATAACTCAAGGGCCTCCAGCTAAACATGGAAGTGTGTCCCTCAAGCAGCTCTCAGTCATGATCATGTCCCAGTCTGAACCCAGGAACAGAAGAAAATCTCCATTCTTTTGCAGATAGTTGTATTCATCAATGACAGCAAGCTGCCAGGGTATTATCAGAAGGAATAAAAATAATAAGCTAGAGGAAGGCACAAGAAGGCAGCAGGATAGAAAAGTAGTAACTCACCACCTTGTTTTTTTGTTTTTTCCCTTAGTTTCTTCAATTTGATTTCTTCTAGTGTTTTTATTCCAAAATTTAAGTTGTCACCTGAGAACAGGAAATGGTTAATGAAACCAAAGCTTAAAGGCACACGGTGAAGATCCTTGAGCTTCTTTCTAAAGTATTTCAAATAAACCCTGTCAACACTCCCCAGAAGTTAAAAATGCCAAGGAAGGGATGGTACTTTGGTAAGCAATTAGCACCTTTCTTCACCCCTCCTCCCATCTTTTGGGGTAAAACCTATGGAATTAAGCATTTCAATCCATCTGCACGATATTAGATTCCTCTAGCAGAAGACATGGCTTTCTACAATGTCTCATAAGCCACATCTGCAGGCATTTAAACTCCACTCTGTGGCTCTACTTTGTTCTACTAAAGGAACCAAGGAGATCACCTGTCTGACCCAAAGGACACTCAACATTATTAGGCAGCAATGAGCTCATGGAAGTAACTGACTCCATCCAGCTTCCACATGCTTTGTTGTATTCTTCCACAAATTGCTTTTGAGTTAATTGCCAAATTGTCCTTCCAATTCACCCTAAGACAGGTGTTAAAATACCTTGTTTTGTATTAACATTGGATTTCCTAGTGGAAATCATCCTCAATCCATTGTGGGCTTCTGTAGTTGGTTGCTGGACAGGTGTTTTAGCTTCATCTCCTTCTTCTGAAAGCTGGTCTGAAAGGCAAAAATAAACCTGTTCAGTTATACAGCAGGGAGTAGACAAAGATTTTTTGTGTTTCTGTAGCTCATACAATGGCATTTCAGTCCCTGGTTTGTATTGTTTGTATTCTTAACTACAAACACAAATGTTTAGAGAGAGAGTTTTTTAAACTGCTGTACTGACTTGATGATCTTCTAAGTAGAAGAACTATACTGGGAAAAAAAACATTTAGGAATCCAGACTCTCACCTGCACCACAATTCAGGTATAGATCTTGTCACTTACAGCAGAAATGCCTTCAAGAAGTAAAAAAACCACTTACCATCATCATCTTCATCATCATCTGCGGCATTGATTACAACTGGAGGATGGGTAGGGCTTGGGACATTCTCAGAATTTTCCACTTTCATCACACCCCTCAGCTGTGGAGAGGGATTGGACTGGACAGAGAGTTTGTTTTGTTGCAGTGACATCTGAGCCATTTTCACATCATCTTCAGCAGACTCAGGTGGACTTGGAAGCGTAGCTAGAGAAAGAGGAGGATCACTGTAATTTGGCTATTTAAAGCTTTGACCCCAAGTTCACCCCCAGAGCTCCTGGGGTCCAACCCCCTGCCAAAGCAGCTCCCCAGCTCATATTGCACAGGTCGTTGTCCAGATGGGGCTGGAATCTCTCCAGAGAAGGAGACTCCACACCCCCTGGGCAGCCTGTCCCAGGGCTCCCTCACCCTCACTGGGGAAAAGTTCCTCCCCAGGTTGGTGTGGAACTTCCTATGCTCTGACTTGCAGTCATTGCCCCTTGTCCTGTCCCCACAGACACTGAGAAGAGGCTAGATAAGGTAGATAACCCACCCTACTGAATTTATAGTCTCCTATTCCCCACCCCTGGTTACCCTAAGAACAGCAGTATCTCCTTCACACATGAATCTCACCATCCTACACTTCAAAAGAGGGAAAGCAACTTGAAAGTCAACAATCACACAAAGCACAGAGAAGCTGAGTGTGAATGAAGAAATTAAATAAACAGAATTACATTCTGTTTAGCTGAAAGCCTATGCCTGCAGACTTCTCCCTGCACTCATAACCAAACAGTTACTTCCTATCTCCTTTGGTACTGTACCCACTCATAAGTAATACTGAAAATAACTCTTTAATACTTAAAGAAAACGATTTAAGAAACTCACTTTTGCTTGGTGGTAAGAAGAGTCCATCAACATAACGTCCTTTTGTGTGATGGAAAGCACAGTTGGATTTCTGACAGCCTACTGGCTGGTTCTCCCAGTAGCAAGGAATCTCACTGCGTTTCTTCTGGAGACAGAAAGAAACACAAGCTCATGGCAACACCCCCCTTAGATTTGCAAAGAGACACAGTTTCCCATCACATCAGAGACAGGACTGAAGCAGAGTGCTGAAACATCATTCCAAAGTCCAATTTATCACTACAAGTATTTCAGGACATATACAGACAAGTTTGCATAAGCTGTAACAACCATGGATCATCAGGTTTTCCTGGAATTTGTTTTCAGATAACAGGCACTCTCACATAGCAATTCAGTGTGGGTTAAACTAATACAACATGCAAAATATTCCAAAGGGAAAAATATCTTTAGTTGGCTACATCACATCTATCTAACTTTATCTCTCAGAGCCATAGTTCCTTCCTGTCTTTTTCTCTCCCCACCCTGTACTACCCCCAGAGGTCAGAACAACGTTATCTGAAAAAATCCAGGACAGAAGAGATCCAACAGGCCATTACTAAACCTAAGCTCTCAGGAGGGTAGTGCAGGTTGTTCACTGCCACCCTGCTCCAGCATGTTTAGGCAGCCTGATCAATGTGGTTGTTTTTCCCTCTAATAAAAATATAACATCAGCACCTAATCCAGAAAGTTTTTGCTGAGATATACCCAAGGAATTGATTTTTCTTCCCACAATTTCCTCCTCCTAATAACAGAAGCCACTATCATTTTAAAACAAGTAAATCTATCAGGTAAAAGCACATTCAGGCCTCCTGGAGGAAAGAAAAATGCTTTTGGTGATTTAGTTTGAGAAACAGATCTTTACCCAAACACTCACATCGATTTCCATGTGTCTGAACCTGCAGATGTTCCTGAAGCAGCGACCCTCCTGCCAGAGGGTGCAGACAGTTTCATTCCCCAGAGCAGCTTCGCAGTGGCGGAAGGAGCAGCTGTCTCCCTGGGGGCAAAAGGAAATCAGCAAAAAGGGAAAGAAAATGCTACAGCCTTATAAAAATCCAAAATCTGTGCTAATAGAACTGAATCATAGAATGGTATAGCTTGGAAGGGACCCCAAGGGTCACAGAGCTCCAACCCCCTGCCACAGGCAGGGACACCAACCTCAGGCCTGGAGCTACACAAGGTTGCCCAGGGCCCCATCCAACCTGGCCTTGAACACCCCCAGACACGGGGCACCCACCCCCTCTCTGGGCAGCCTGTTCCAGCCCCTCACCACTCTCTCTGCAAAGAACTTCCCCCTAATCTCTCCTCTAACCCTTCCCTCCCTCAGCTTCACTCCATCCCCCTTGTCTTGCCAGTCTTCCCCCTAATATCCAATCTAACCCTTCTTTCCTTTAGCTTTAATCCATTCCCCTCTGAAATCCGTTTCCCCCTGAAATCCATTCCCCCCAGAAATCCATTCCCCCCTGAAATCAGAGTCCAACTGCTTATTAATTTATCAGAAATCTGTATGTCTCCTCCCACACTTCACCCTCCTCTCTTAAAAACCAATAAGGCAAAAAAACCCCAATCCAAATCCCAAAGTAAAAGAAACCCAAACACACCTTGTTACATGTGGAATAGAAATAGAAGTAGCAGTCATCTCCTTGGTTAGACATAACGGGTGAATTCTTAGGATAGGTGCTAAGGGTTCAATCAACAGGGACTTCCTCCAGTCTTGACAAGAGCTGGCTTCACTCTTTCTTGAACTGAAAGTCTTCTACTGGCTTGATCAGTGAAATCTTCTTTTTAAAAGTAACCCTATCAATAAGCAGAAAAGAATTAAGTAATAAGCATTTTTTACAGCTGCTTTCTGTTAATCAGATTAATCTCTTGAAGGGAGGGTGGGGGGAGGCAAATGTCTTGAAGTCAGCTGGTCACAAAAACTCAATACTAAGTCAAACTACTGTAAAACTGCATGTTTTATGTCAGCAGGCATTCTTTTTTGTGTCCTTACCAATAATTAATCACAGAAAAAACTACTGCATATGGCTGTAAGCCCAACAAGAGAGCCCATTCTTTAAAAAAACCAGGTCATCCATTAGAGTTACCCATCAACAATTAACTGTGAGTACTAACAATTTCTCTAAAATACAATTAAATACAAGGAAGCATTATATTCCAATCACCACAGTTGACATACCTGGACAACTTCAGCAAAGGTATTGATCTTCAAAGACTTCCAGTTAACTTCTCCTGTAGGCCGAACCAAGACTGAATCCGTGAATTAATAATAAAGGGGTAGAAAGAATTTTCCTCCTCACATTGCCAAGGGAACCTCTCATCCACAATTCAAACATAGGATGTGCTTTTAAACATCTTACAACTAATGGAGGAAGCAAGTCCATTTGAATACTGTCAGACTGGAGACAGCCAGGGTTAGTTAGCTCTTCAAAAAATTTTTAAAAAATTTTAAAAAACAAAAAAAAACCACAAAAAAAAAAAACACCAACAAAAAAAAAACAACAAACCCAGTGTATTTAAAGATGAACTTGTGATTCAAAGTGGCTGCAAAAATGAGGATCCATCTTCCACAGCCAGGCAATTTTTAAGTTTGGGTTTGGTTTTTGGGCTTGGTTTTGTTTGGTTTTTTTTTTTTTTAAATTTAAAATTCAGTAAAGTTGCAATTTCTTGTCTTCCAGATTTCTTCACCTATTAAGAAAACACAAAAACCTTCCCCCAGCTTTATTACCTGTACAGCAAAAAAAACATAACTTGTGGGTATAAATACACAGCTATGTATATATACATACACATATGTGTTTATACACACATCAAGAGCAAGTGATAATAAAGTCAGCAAGAGTGATAGGAAAAATTAGAATTTCTGGCTATTTGCCACATAAGACTGAATAAAAAGTCTCTCTTTTTGAGGGAATTGGCAAAAAAAATGAAAGATCTATGTAATATTTGGATGAATATGCCTTTGAGGCTGATGCTTTATGAGTGAGTTGGGGGGCAGCACACAAATATGCATACATATGTACATGCATACAGTAGAACATATCTATACACACAGCGTGCACAGTATATGTTGTATGAGATCTGTACTGAGAACGACTTTCAGCCCTGATCAGACAAGGAGAGTTGCAATCAATTAACAGCAGGAAGACAGCAGATCCAGGATACAGCAAGCTTGGAGGCAGGGAAATGCTCACTTTGCAAGTGGCATGGCTGCATGATACCAAGAATTTGGAATGATTTTGATTTTTTTGGGAAAGAATTTGATGTCTTTTTTTAAAAAAATCAGAGCAAATGCTACATGTTTGCCATCACATGCTGTTTCCTAATCCATATATCCAGCATTATTCATTGCTGCAAGATCACAGGAGGTTTGAAAAGATGGCTTAGGTCCAATTCAACAGCTGATTTTTTGGGGTGTTTTTGGGTGCCACCGGAGCTGAAACCGATTTTCTTTATCCACAAGCACTTTTATTTTATTTTTTTTTTAAACATGTCAAGTCACATACTTTGATTCTTATTTTTTTTTCAAAAAGTTACTAAAACGCCATAAAACCTGCAACCAGACCAGATAAAAGTTCAAATTAAAGTGATTCTAACTCTTTTCATTAAGATGCTGCACAATTTCGTGCAAAGGTTGGGGGGTTTTTTATTGACTCTTTTGGACAAAACCAAATGAAATAGTTCTTAAAAATTAACAATAAAAGGTTGGAACCTTTTACTCACACAAACACTAGTGAATTTTCCAGGGTATTTTTTTTTTTGGCAGGGAATTTTCCCAAATCTAAAATAAAGAGAGGAAAAGTCGGGTTCTCACATTAGTTACTGGCTTTCAACTGCTTAACAAAGGGAATAAAAACAGTAGTTAAGTACAAGGCTTTCTTCCCTTCTTCAGGATTGATGTGACTATTCACTTTTGACCTTCAGCACCTTCAAACCCAGACTTTGTGTCACAGATTCCTGTGCATCTCCTCCTCAAAATCACTGGTGCTCCTTCTACTGGTGTAGAAGTCTGACAAGAAACTTTTCCCCACCCCCACCCCCCCCCCACCCCAACATATTTCCAACACCACCAAGAGCTAAATTGAATTTCCAGCACATTTCTTCAGTTTGCACAATAGATGGCAATTAAGGACAACAGCTTTGCTGAGCAGAGGCGTTCAAATCCAAATCAGAAGGAATTAATCGTCTAGAAAGCAGCATTTCTTTTCCCTAGGGAAGCAGACACCTTTAATATAACCACCACCTTAGGGGAAAAAAATTTTAAAAATAGAAATCCCCTTGGATTTAGCTCTATTGAATGCCCAAACAGTTCCAGCAGTTTGCTTGCTGCTTTCCATATTCAAGGTTTCAAGAGCTGTTCAGAACTTGAATGGGTCTTGTTTAAAGAATGGGAAAAAGTAAAACTTTAAACCAAAGCCAAAGCAGATCAAACAAACAACCCCCTGAAAAAAATATCATAGTTCTATACTCCATGAAAGTCCTTTTTGTTTTAAGGAAATGGTTAAGTCAAAAAATGTTTGAGGGTTTTTTCTTTTGCTGCTATCAGCTGACTGACAATCTGAATGCTGAACAGAACTGAAGTAACTCCTGAGAATCCAAATAACCATGAGTAACTCTGGTGCACTCAGCAGGTCTCCCAACAGATGTGGAGAAGAATTTTAAACACTTCTTTTTTTTCCTCCACAACTCTAGCCACGTTTATGTATTAAGAGATTTTGAATTTGTTTTGTTAAAAAAAAAAAAAGAAAAATAGAATATACTGGCAGATGCAGTAGCTAGGGGTCAGGAAAATCAGGCCAACAAGTGCCATAAACTATACTTTTCCTAAGGGAAGATAAATAGGACGACAGTCTGTGTAGTTTAAGAAACAGCCCTATTCCCTGCTCTACCTCTCCAGTTGGCTGACATGCCTTTGTCTTGTGCTGAAGGGCAAGAAGGGACCAAAGTGTTGTTTGCACCTCAACAAGAGAAGTCTTACTGCACTTACCTAGGTGAACTTTGTGGTTATAAAGCACAAAGTTTCTCACCTGGACTATTGCTGGTCAACTCTGCACCTTTAATTTCTTAAAGATGGTTAATGCCTTTGTGTATTGGGACAGCAAGATGACAGGGAAGGAAGGGCAGTGGGCACTCTGCCTTCTAGCCCTAATGTTTTGGTCTGCTTTACCTTACTACAAACCTACTGCAGTGCATTATTATGCATATGCAAATCACATCATTTGAAGCACAGAACCACCTCTCACTAACACATCTCATAATCTCTAGGAAAATCTAAAGGTAGGTTGTCCAAAGCTGAAGCAGAATAGTCATATTTTCTACTCTTTACATTTGTTTTAGTCAGTTCAAGCTGTTAAAGCAGTGTCTAAACATGGACTGGGAGCATGGCCTGAGGCTGGGGGGCTACAGAACTCAAGACCCTCTCAGAGCAGAGACTGCATGGGTGCTAGCCAAGAAGGCAAAGGTTAAAGCACAAGATTGTCTCAGCTTCCTCCACCAGTGAGCAGGGGTCACCTTTCATCATGATCTAGGAGAGTCAGAGCCATGAGTTACCACACCTGTGAGGCATGGTTTTCCCTTGCTGGTTGGGTTGGAACACCTCTTTGAAGATGTGCCACTTCAGAGACCTGAATTATGATGTCCTTCTTCAAGATGAGTGGCAAATCAATCTGATGCTGAAAGTGCTGACTAGCCTGGTGTTCCTGTAACTGCCAAAGAATAACCTCATCCTGAAGCACCCCTGAGATCAGACACTGCTCAGTACAGATCTGTCTTTAGTTTGACACATCAAGCCTCAGGAGAAGCAATTCTTCAAATCAGCCTTTAGCAGGGAAGTAGTAAAGTGGCCAAGACAAAGTGTTTGATAGGAGCACATCACTCTGTAGAAAACCAGTTTCAAGCAGTTCAAGAGTGACAGCGACACCTTTGATTTGGAAGTCTTGCAAAGCCATGAGGACATGACTGATGCCTGACAAAGAACTGCAGCTCCCCACCTGCCTCCACCTGAAGGCCAAAAATCTTGCAGCCAGCAGACATCTGGGACCACTGGAACTAGATGAGAACAGCCTCATTCTCTCTCCCCACTCTGTTCCACCTGCTGCTACTTCAAAGTCACTTTAACATTAGAAAAGGAGAAGAGAGGTTCACTGGGCAGCTTTTTCCTGCTACAGGTGATCCTGTGGAAGATGGTTTGAATGCTGGAGCTCCTGAAGAATCAGAATCCTAGGGGTTGGAAGGGACCTCAAGAGATCATCATGTCCAACCCCCCTGCTAAAGCAGGTTCCTTAGAACAGAAAATTCCATGAGCCTAATGACAGAAAATCCGATGGGCCTCAGCAGAATGACTAAGTCTATCTCTTAAGCACTTGCTAACCTGTTCTCAGTTAAAGTCCCCAACTGGTCATTTTAAAATACAAGTAAAACATGGCAACTGGCACCTACCACTGCAAAGACAACACTGGCAGTGTTGTCAGAAGCTGGAAAGCTGGGGTGAGGGGATTAAGGGAAAGCCACACATCAATTTGGTAACCTGGCTCTTGTAGGACACTTGCAGAAGTGTTACCAAAGCCACTTGGAGAGAGCTGCCTGGTTTCTAAAAGGGGACACTTCTGCTGGTGCAGTATATCAAGAGATAAGCAAGATGTCTGAAAGATATCCACTGTCAGGCAGCCCATGGTTGGTTCAGGGTCCAGGTATTGACAGTTAAATCCACATTTTTGTGTTGTGCTTTCTCCAAAAGCCATGAAGAAGGTTTCTTTTACAGCATCATACAGGCACACATTGTAAGTGGACAATGACTGTCTAGGGTCAGGATCTGTATGAACTTCTAATAAGCTGGCACTGGAAGAAAAGTGTCTTCAACATCAATTTTAGAACAGTTCCATTTAGCAGTTATTTAAGTGTGTTCTCATACCCGAGTTTCTTCATAAGAGGAAGTAGAGAGAGTCTCCGAGCCCCATGTTCATGTCCTTCCTCCTAACATGCACATGATCAGCAGGCAAAGATGGAACAGGAACACCCAAATCTGGAGCTGTGAAACCACAACTGGTTCTAAGTCTACCTGCTGAAAAGGAATAGCTCAATACATGACCTTCATGGGGCAAGAGTTTATATGGAACAGTAGAAGAATCCAGAAGTGTTTTCCAAGCTTCAGGTTACCAACAGCATCAGCACATTTAGGCCCTGGCCCAGGGTGTGTGGTCCACAAGCGCTGCTGCAGCATAGAAGCACCAAGCAGAGTCCCTGCCCTGCCCAACACACTTTTTAACCCCAGCAAGGAGTGTGCCAGGCATACTGAGGGTCAGCTGAGACGTTCCAGACATTCAATGTGTTAGTCCTTATTTCTGGCATCAAAAGGCTTTTCACAGGATTGCTTCCATGGAGAAAACTCCCTCTTCTCAGATGCTCCAGAAGCCACTATCACTGCCACAGCTGCACCAGTACAACCCACATCTATGGCAACCTTCTGTCAGCTTTCATATACCCAGCTGCATTTGCAGTCCACTCCTTTTTCTCTTCCAACTGGAAAACCATCCTGGTGGCTCTGTCCCACTGTTCCTGCCAATGTGAAAGCTGGGAACAGAAGTCAAACTGGGGCTGCTAAAACCACTGAGGAGATGGCTGGCACAGACATGTTACAGGCATGGTCACCCTCCCATACATCACTTACAACTGTCAGCCACGGCCCAAACATACACAACGCTCTGCTTGGAGATGTCACCAAAGAGTCAATGTCCCCAGATGAGGCTTGCCATGGTTGATTACTTAATTAATTTTTTTAAAAACACGCTGGATATGGCACACCAGGTAAACCACAGATCTGAAATTCCACACAGTGGAAGTCTTTGCTTTTCTTCTAGGCAGCAAGACGTGCTGGAACATCCTGCATGCAATGTGGAAGCTCTCTCCATCTTGCTCAGTGGCAACAGGTGTGACTGCAGCACATGCAGGTGTAGCAGTACCTGTTGGTCTCAAATCCTTAATAATTTTTGATATAGCAATGGGTTTTTTTTATGCAGTGGCTTTCCCTTAATGCATAACCCCCTTCTTTCCCATATTTTTAGTGGATGGCTCTCCTTTAGCATTCTGTCCACCAGCTTTTCCTTCTTTGGGTCCAAATGGGCATCAGGGATCAATTTCAAACTAAGAAGGCTGCTAAAGCTGCTACTTCCCCTCTTGAGTGTGAGAGACATACTTAAAAGACACTAATTCTTTTCTATTTCTGAAATTAGCACCAAGGCCTGGCAGCCATTCACTAGGATGATTCATCTTCCTCACTGCAATGTTTTATTAAAGCTCAAAAAGAGTCCATTTCCCCTGGAAGCAGTCATTTGGAAAGATGCCATTTCAGAGGAGAAGCAGCAGCAAGAGGAAGTTTTCTCTAGACTAGCTTTTCTCCTGAAACACCCCATCATCCAGCAACAAATTCAGCTGATCTGTTCAGCCCGATCAGCTTAACGTGGGCCCAGTTCAACCACACATGGCAGCAGTGGTCCTGATATCATGTCAAAATCCCCTGTCCCCAGGAGATCTCCATTTATTTTTGCAACTAAATAACACAGTGCTGTGTTTTCAAAGTATGGCCCTGAGCTCAATCTCCAAGAGCAGCACACAGCCTAAAGCAGTTCTGGCAACAATCTGTAGGCTCCACATATTGATCCCCCCCCACCTCAACAGTAAAATTCACCCTCACAATTCCACTATAAACATCAGCGTAAGGAAACTGAAACCACTTAAATCCAATTCTTAAGAAACAAAAACCAAACGTCACCCAATCGGGTTGTTTTAAACAACCTAAAGGAGAAATTCAGGTGACAACCGTGTGCATCCAGAGTTAGTCAGATCCTGAAGGCAGCTCCTTCGGGGAACAGAGGAGCAATTTGTTGATGACTACATTACAGCACGCCCCTTATGCGAATTGCTACAAAAGGAAGACACAAGGTTTCAGCTGAAAACAATGTATCCTCATAAGGTACCCGCACTGGGATCTTCAGTTTGCCCACCCGAACCTCTCCAGAGACCGTTCAAGGACGCAGTTTCACCGAGGAGACCACCGGGACGTTGCGGGGGAAGGGAGGGGGGAGGAGGGTGGGGGGGGGGGGGGCGTTGGGAGCTGGCAGCTGAGCCCTACAGAACAGTTAAAGGCCGATGGAACGGCCACGGTGGGGGACGGGAGAGCTGCCGCCCTATCGCCGGGGGGAGACGGGCCCTGGGGCCTACCTCGGGCAGCTCCCCCTCTCGGAAGTACCGGGGCGCCGAGGCCGGGGAGAACACCTCAGCCCCACCACCGTTCCCAGCTGCCCCAGGGTTCCCAGCGGCCTCCCGCCCACCCCTGCCCGCCCGTCCCGGTGGCTAGGGACGCCCCGGTGAGGAGAGGTCGGGGACGCGGCCTGGACTCCCCACCGCGGGGGACGCGGCCTGCTTCCCCCGAGGGGAGCGGAGGGGACCCGGGCCTGGCGAGAGGCCATTCCCCCGCCCCTGCGGCTGTAGTTACCGGCGAGCGGGGACTTTACCGAACCCCAGGGGACCGCCGCTGCCGTCGCCACCGTGTCCCCTCGATCCGCCGGGGCCGTCGCTCAGACCGTCGCCTTCCCCGCTGCCAACCTCAAAGATGGCGCCCAACAGGCGGGCAACCTCAGCCCGCCCGGTGCCAAGATGGCGGGCGGAACGGCTTCACAGAGGCCCACTTCCGCCCGTTGGAACAGGCGGGCTCGCCCACGGGAGGGGCAAAAACGGCGCGGGCGGAGCCCGTAAACAAAGCGGGCGGGCGGCTTTTCTGTCTGGTCTTTTAACGAGGGCTCCCGCCAGCTCCCCCCTAACCCCAGACAAACCCCTTCCCCGTGAGGCGCAAGGGAGGGTGTCCCCTTCCCGCCCACCTGCCCTCCTTTCCCCCCAGCGCCCACCTTCCCGTCGGGGTGCGTGTCCCTGCTCAGCATGGCTGAGGAGCCCATCCTCTCCCTCACGCTACCAGCTGCTGCCTCAAGGTTACTCTTTCCGGGTTGGAAGCTATTCCATACTTTCCACCCGGCTTCCCGGCATGGCAGGCGCTTGTCCTGCAAACCCAGGAGGTTTGGGACACTTCCCGGCACGCTACGCCCTGGCCTGGGAGCAGCCGTTTCTCTCTGGGAATGGCACCAGCCCAGTAAAACTTCATGACACACCTAAGGCTAAACACTGCCCTTTGCCTCATTTAAATGACTAAAAGTCCCGCGATTTGTTTCTTTCTGGACCGTTTTGGGGGTTTCTTTGGGGGTTTTTATTTTAAATCAAAGCAGCAATCGTAGAACCGACTGTGGTTGTTGAGTTTAATGACGAGGCGGAGGATGGCGTCAGCACAGACACATCCCTGAGGAAGCAGGGAAGAGGGTGACGCTGCACCATAAAGCTCCCGCGCCCTGCTCCTGTCACTTGGCATCGGCTCCAAAGGTCAGATGCTCGGCTAGGAAGGGTTGGATTGCTGAGTTTCACACTGACAGCCTCGCCCAGCTCCCTCTTACCATCACGGCTTGGCCCTGCAGTTATTGCAGACCCAGGGAAGCCACTGTTAAACAGCTCCAGTGCTATCAACTGGCTTGGGAACGAGTTATTTCAGAGGCCAGTTGCTTTTATTTCCCACTGTCATTCTTGTCTGGTCCAGAATGCCTCCATGGAGGCAAAACCCTCTCAGCTCAGAGGCAGGACACAGCTCAGAGCCAGTCCCTGGGAGATGGAGATCACAACCTCCACCACCCGTTGCCTTGGAGGCACCAAAGACACATGGCATCAGGGAAGGGGACAAGGGAGCATCTTTGCTCCAGGGTGGCTGACACCGCCCAGGGACCCTAGTTTGGGTGGCATCTGACAGCCTGCTTTGGATTTTGCTTGGGGATGGAAGAAGCTGTGCTTGAGGCGAAGCGCTGAATTCAAGCAGCCAGCCCCTGTCTCTTAAGAGCGAGGCTTATACAGAGAGCAAACCCCATCCTAAGGGGTGCTTTCATAACAGCAGAGTTGCTTTTAATCCCCATCCCTCTTTCCACACTTCCCCCCACTCACCCAGGCCCCACTTTCACACTCCAGCTTGCTGTGATGGGAAGCCCAGCCACTTATCCAGTGCTAGGAGAGGATGTGGGATTGATTTTACAAGCTGGTGGACACACTGAGGACATCACAGTTACATGTGGGCACATTTTATTCTCCGGATGCACTTATGCATTGTTTCTGCTCAACAGCCAAAGCTTTATTGATTCAAAACCACTACCCCTCTCCTCCACCCCCACCCAGCAGGCTTGATTTATTTTTTTTTTGCTATGTACCCCCCTTTCCCACCCCACAAAACCCCTCTTCTGCTTCCACTTTGAGTATTATCTCTGCTTAGAGTCTTGTTTTCTCAGAAGCCAACTGACAATTCATTTAAATTGGTTTTGTTTGTTTGTTTTTTTCTCTCCCAAGAACCATATAAATTACATGCAAAACATTGTACATAGAGATTAATATCAAAATGCAATACAGATCAGGTGCACTTTAAGCTGGACTCTAGGATATGGCAAACACACCAGGGTACATATTGCTTTGAAACCACCATTATTTTTTTTTTTAATATATCATGCATACCACATAATATTCAGTCTTTTCATTTGTATTTTTTTCCCATTTTTTATACAAAAATACCAGTGCTTATTATAGTTAGTTACTGGAAAAGAAAAACTCAGATCCACGTGCCCTCTTCAAAAGAAAGTTTTGTTGTGAGAGCATTGGATAAATATATATACACACACAAATGTTGGTTTAATACTGTATATATATATATTTATTTAAGGGGAGGAAATAAACTAAAGGCAGTTTTAGCCATGGGCTTTGCTGAATGAAAATCCTAGTTTTTGTTGAGCAGGAGGAGAGCAGAGGTGGGACAACCAGAGATCAGCCAGTCTCGGTGGCAAGGGAGTGCCTTGGCAGAGGGATGCTGGAGAGGAACAGCCAAGTGCCCAGGCCCATGCTGGTGTTGCCCCATAGCTTCACTGTAAGGAAACAGTGTCCCCACATCACTGTGCCCCAACGGGGTTTGCAGGAGGGATGTTTTACAGATGAACTTGTAGGAGGAGCTGGACCCAGCGGTGAGGAGCGATGGCAGGCAGGTACACGTCCTTCCCCTGAGAGGTACAAAAGCTTGCAGGGACTCTTCGTTGAGG
Organism: Laterallus jamaicensis coturniculus; assembly: GCA_022605575.1. Classification (NCBI taxonomy): domain Eukaryota; kingdom Metazoa; phylum Chordata; class Aves; order Gruiformes; family Rallidae; genus Laterallus; species Laterallus jamaicensis. The sequence goes on from JAKCOX010000038.1 coordinate 5,928,729, forward strand.
TGCTTGGTCCCTGCAGTCAATGGAGGGCAACAGGAGTTGGCTATGGCGATTTGGAGATGCCCTCCTTGGGGCTGAGATGGGGCTTTTCCATTCACCCCAATGTCACAGCGCCCAAACAAGCATTTCTAAAGGGGCTGAGCACTGCAGGACATCTAACTCCTTGGCTGGGGAAAAGCCAAAGGCCGCCCATGCTAAAATGTGGTTTAGTTTTTTTCCTTCTTGAGATTGTTTCAAAATTTTTTCCTCAAAGCTTATTGCACAAAACTTTTAAAATTAAAGTATAACCCCTGTGCAAATCAAAGGAAACCTCATCACATAATGCAAACACCTAAAAATGCCTGTTCAGCAATGCACACAGGACATGGTGTAATGTCTTTGGTACCGATCCACCAATTTATTTCACAGAAAACCACCACCACCACCAGAGACCCTACTGGTATTAAGAACTGGATGCAAAATTATGTTCAGAGTGTTTTAATAACAAAGCATTCCAAGGCAAGTTAAACACATATCACAGGGTATGACTTCGGTTCCTGTCTGGCATGGCACTCTTCCCCCCGTGCACACTCGTGGCAGTTCAAACAAAGCAAAACAAAACAAAAAAATTAATTAAAAAATAAAATATATATATATATAATCTCCCCCTCTTTCAAAGGCATGTTGCAAAGTCCCCAGAAGTTCGTGCTGCCGACCATGCCGTTCAGCGTAGAGCACCAATCTCCCCCAACTCTTTTTTTGTAATGTCCTCAATAACTTAACCCAATAGTCATCTGCTGCAAGTATATAGCTGAAAACTAAATAGAAAATAAAAACAACAAAAAAAAAACCACTTTACAGAAAAGATGTATGCACAATAAACGTTTATACTTTAAGCAACCAGCCATACCAACATAATTTATATAAAAAAACCACCCCCAAACCCACTTCATTTGTGTCATCCAACTAAGATCTAAGTATAAAGATGGCTGCTCAGAGAAAAGGAAGCTGGATTGGCATCCAATCGCTGAGATATGGAATTAATTCATTACCTGTCACTTTGAACTGCTGTCACACAGCCCCGTGCCACCGTGGACACGGGACTTAAGATTTCTTTTATTTATTTTTTTTTTCTTTAAACAAAATACATATGGCTGACGTAAAAATATCCGTTTCTGATCTAAAGAAAACTATATTTCTTTTTTTCTCTTTTTTTTTTTTGCATAATATTTTATATAGAATTATTTCTCCCCCTCCTTTATATGGAAACTAGAACAACGATGACAACAAAAATATAGAGCAAAAATAAAAAACAACCAGACCCTTGTGGCAAGTGGCCAGTCAGAGATTTCTGGGAGTGGCTTTGAGAGCCTCCAAAATTGGCTTTTTTGTTGGTTTGCATCGGTTTAAGTCTTTTTTTTTTTTGTTTGAAACAGGTCTGAGGTAATTAAAAAAAAAAATCAAAAGAATAAAGAAAAAAAATCGGTGTATCCCCCCAAAGTATTTAATAAATATTTATGTAAGCTCATAAGAACACCGTATTTTCACCCCCTTTTTTTTTTTTTGCAAGTATTTAAAATAGAAAAAACTGATCTTTTTAAGCAATGTCACCTTTAATACAGAACCAAACCCCACAACCACCCCCCCTTTTTGTCTTTCCTGTCACCACTTGCATATAACCCAAGATAAGCCCCCCGTTTCCCCCTCAAACACCCCCCTCCCTGGTCCTGCTCAAGGTATTTGTTTATTTTAGCTCATGCAAAGAAGGGATGGGGAGGGCAGTGCTGGGTTTTCTCTGCACAGGGAGGGTTTTGACACTGAATTTACAATTGAGATGGGCAGTGGTGGCCATTTCTTCTTGCTGTTGGCAGTGTACAGAGCCCGGCCTTCACCCCCAGCACCGAGGCAGGAGGCCTGGGAGAAGGCCCTGTCCTCAGGGAAGGAATATGGGGTGACCTCGTCCTTCCTTCCTCCCACCCTGAGGAAGGGACAAGTCGGTGCTGGGCTGGAAACAAAACAAAGACACTTGAGTTTGTGTTGTGGTTTTAAGGAACACTTAAATTTCTTGGCAAAGTACTGGGCCCTCGGTGTGGCAGGCGGTGCTGCAGGCAGTGCTCGGAGAAGGCACGGGAGATTCTGCTGTGCGTTCTTAAAGGAAAGAAAAAGAAAGGAAAAAAACCCCAACAAACTAAAACCAGCCAGCCCATCCTCTCACTGAAACCTCTCTGCTTTCAGGGATGGAGGCTGGGCAAAGACAATGGTGCTGTACGGCCTGTTACAACCCGGTTCTCTCTGCTTCCAACCAAGCCAAAGGGGACCAAGGAGAGAAGGTGGCAGAGCTTCCTCCAGCCCTGCCCCGGGGCCAGTAACCAGGGGTGCACCAACAAGAGCCCACAGGGAAGAAATGAAGCCCAAACCAAGCAAACTCCTGTTTCATGGCTTCACAAGAGGGTCAAGTTCAGAACCGGCCTGCCCAGGACCCCTGGGCCCTCTGCTCCAAAAAACAAGACTCTTACCAAACAGTTACAGGAGACTTGAGGTAAAGCAGGACATGAGGGGAAGGAGACCTTCAAAAACTATCAGCAAGCAAGGAGGAGCCTCCATGAGGCACTTTCTCTGGAGGTCAGGCATCCCACCGACCCGCCACCTCTGCAAGGAATTGCCTCCACGGCAAACCAGCTGCAGAAGTTGTAGGGAAACAAAGGATCCTCCTCATCAGCCTTGAGGCCTCCCTCCCTCCTTCCCACCAGCTAAAGGGACAACCTGACTCATCCCACCCCTGATTTACAAGCTGTACTGTCAGTAACCAGGTGCCTGTCTTCCTTTCAGCCTGCTAACACTTTGGCAGCAACACAGAGCTGGTGGGCACAGCTTGAGCATCCTCTGGGAGATTCTCAGCAGTAACTAGGAGTTCATACATCAAGGCTGAAGGATTATTTAACCCAACAATACAGACAAGCCAGAACAGGCCCCAAAAAAAATAAAATCAATCCCTCTGCTCCTGATGGCAAGACTCCCCAGGAAGGAGCCCCATTTCTTACAGCCACAGGGTTTTTCTTCACCACCTTCCAGCTGCCACCTCACTTGGCAGAAAAATCAGCGTCATTTACACCCAGCAAGGTTACAGCCCAGTCACTCCTCTAACACCTCCCCACACCCCCCCGCCTTGTCTAATTACTGCTTTGGAAACAGAGAGGAAAGTGTGTGTGCACACACACAGGAGGGGCTGTAAAGGCTGGGTACCATTTTCAAGGTGGAAGACTGGTTTACATCCCTGTATCAACCTGTGATTAAAACACCTTTTCCCTGGCTGGGTTTGGTTGGTTTTTTTAAATTTATTTTTAAAGTTTTGCACTAGAGTGCTAACTCCCCCCCCACTTTCCACTGAGGAGTTACTGGGGGGTAAATCCCACAAGCTAAGAACAAACCCCAATATTAGAAGAAAGCCCTAAAAACTGGAAGTGGAGGAAACAAAAAAAGTCCTAAATGCACCCCAGCCCTCGGGCTGAGAGCATGTGTGTAAGACTACGATCTGAAGTTCCTTTGAACATGCATTTTTCAAAGTGAAACCCCCCCCCCCCAACAGACACATGGAGCCCAACTCTTGGAGAGAAAATAACCTGTCTGCTTCACTTGGGCGAGTACTGCTGAAAATGAGGGATGGAGATGCACAATTTTGGCTTAGCCTCTCTCCCAACACCCAGCATCGTGGTACTCTGCTTCCCACTGCTAAATAATTGGGTTATTTAAAAAAAAACAAAAAACAAACCCTAAATAAAACAAAAACCCCCTGAACAAAACAACCCCCAAAAACAAAACCACCAGAATTATATACGTATGAGCAGTTTGACACGAAGTGACCGCAGTGTGTGATCAGTTACTGGTGCCAATATCACACAGGGCGAGGGGCGAAGGTGGAGGAGGAGGGGGGGGGTGTGTTTCATAGTTCTAAGGTCAAACTGATGTCTCCAAGCTGTGTAAGGGGCTTTCAGGCTCCGGAACGGTGACCTCAGCTTGATCGCTGTCCACTGCATTGTTATTTCTGTTGAGGGATGTAGATCCACCCAGGCTACCCCCACCTCGCTTTTTGAGTCCGTCAGTCTCGGGGTCGTCTTCAGCGCCGTCAAGGAATGGTGTTCGAGGCTCATCTTCCTCCAGGATGAACTCTGGGTGAGTCATGAAGTTATGGATGGAGCTTCTGGATTCGGGTTTCTCGAGGCCTTCGTACAAGGAGCTACGGAACGCATTCACCACTTTGATCTGGCGGAAGGCGAGGAGCGTGGGGGGGGATAAACAAAAGAGGGGTTAGTAACTGCTAGGAGAGGCTGGAGCTCCCAGGAGAAAGTAAAACTAAATAAAAAAAGACACAAAGAAAACAAAAAAGCACAACAAAACCAACAACAACAACAACAACGTCACCACCACTGAACAGACAGCTGAGTCAGAATGAGAGATCTATGGTGAACTAGGAGGGCCAACATGGATCAGACTCAGGCACTACGGGTGTGTGATGGGGAATCAACCGACTATGGGGCGGCTTCAGAAGCTGCAAGAAAAAGACACAAAAAACCCCACCCAGAAACACCTCAAAAAAAAAAAATTAAAAAAATTAAAACAACCCCCAAAACCCCCCAGATCACGTTGAATGAATGGAAGCCAAAATGCATTAGTTGTCATGACGTGTGCGCACGCGGATCTGTGGGGACCAACGAGGACAAAAAAATAAAGGTGGAACTACGACTCAAAAGAAGAGGTGGGTTAGACAAACAGTGGGGTCACTCCAAGGTAAGGACCCCACTCTACTGTGGGAGCGCTGTGCGTGTTTGCTTCTAGTTCATTTTTAGGCCAACAGACAGGAATGGGCTTTGAAACGGTGTCGCACACTTTTCAAGCCCACGTGAAGCAGCAGGTCCAAGTGAATGCCAAGACCAGTAAAACCAGACCCAGCTAAACATGCAAGAAGGAAGCCAGATCTGTGGGAGCTTCCCCACACAGCTGCCACCTGGATGGAGCTCTGCATCCTTCCCTACACCAACATGCTGAAGACGACCCAGTGGTTTCCAGAGGCAGCTATTCTTTTGGATGCTCTGCATGAAAAAGAAGTCTTCAACTTGGCTAGAAAGCCTGGCCACACACCCCTCCTGTGAAACCCATGGGCTGTCAGCACCTCCAAAAGCCAGGCTCAACGTGTTACAAGCAGGAGATCCAGAGCCTGGTTTGGATAACTGGGATATGGCTCTGCTACCTCCATTGCACTGGAAGGGAGAGGTCTGGAAACAAGCCCAGAGGGTGGTTAGTGAACTCACTGCTCCATCTGGGTCCTCTGGAAATCCAGCCTTGAGCTGACCCAGCTCTCACCCTCCCTTGCAGCTAAGTCATAGTGGTTCTGTCAGGTGGGTGACAAGCACCAGATCCAGTGTATGAAGGGGCAGGGGGGCTGCAGCAGACCTCTCCACCCCAGCACAGATGCTGGCATGGGTGAGACAACCAACATGCACACGCTGGGTGCAGCAGAGTGCTCCAGCTCTCCTGGATGATTCAATGGCTACGATCTCTTGCTGAAGGAGAGCAATGGGGTAAGTGGGCTTTGGAAGCAGAATCAACAAACCAGCTGAGGGTCTTGCAAATCTTGAGAGGACCAGGTGAAACCAGACACAGGGCTTTGCCTTCTGCTGCAAAGCTCAGTGCTACCCACCAGAAGTGCCCTCCAAAGCATCCCCCGGGCTGCTGCGCCGTTGGCTACGCCGGTGTTCTCCCCACTGACTCCTTCAATCTGGAGCCAGCAAGCTGTCTCTCTCTAAGAGGTGTCCCCTCCACCCTCGTCCTGCTGCAGCAGGTCACACCAGCACCCTCTTGGCTTCTGGCACCCTCCCAGTCACCTGGGAACTGGGCCATCTGCTCCCCTTATAGAGGGAGAAACTCGTGGCAAGAGCAGTAAGCAGGGACCAAGTATCTCACGTTGTAGTAGGGAAACAATGGAAGTCTCTGCTTCGTTAAGCAAAGTTCATCTGGGATGAGAAGATCTGCTCACCTCCTCCTCTCAGAAGAAAATACCTCCAAACCACTGTGAGACTTTGTTCAGCAGCCTAGGAGCAGCAGGGAAGGTGGTAACACCTTCCGGTAGCAGTGCCAGTCGCATCCTGCTCCCTCTCCTGCCCTGGGGAAGCAGCATTGCTACTCATGAACTACTTTTTCCTGCTCCCAGCACCTGAGGAACCCAGTCCCCACCCATGTCCCCTGCCCTCATGATGTTCCTGAGCGCTGAAGCTGGGGCACCAAGGGGAGGTGACCCATAGATCCCACAAAAGGGGTGGTTCCACCGCAGCATCCTCGTGCTACACCCCGGAGAGCCTCAGCCACCAGCCAAGGGAGTGGAGAGTGTGCAGAGCTGCTGGAGGGAGAAGGATTCAGGTATCTCCTTGCACACGTGTGTGTTCTGCCAGTTGTTTGCAAACGGGCTGCAGATCTGGTGGGAGACAATACCCGCCTCTTCCTGGTGAGATGAGATGGGTCAAACTGTCCTCCTTGGTCTGGTACAGAGGCAGGCTAGGAGGGAAGTCACCAACCAGCACAGCCAGCGAGGGGCTCCTAGGGATCTTTGGTCTCAGCACAAACAGCACTCACAAAACCAGACCAGAGAAGTTACTCAAAGAAGAGTCTTGTGCCTGGAACCCTGGAGATTTTACCTGCAAGATGTCCCAGGGTTCCCCTTCTCACAAGGGATGCCCTTTGAGGCCGCTCTCCATCTGGCTCAGGAAGATGGTGCTGCCCTACACAGGGCAGCAAGAGGGCATCCCCTGACACAGGCTCAGCAGATCCCAGCTAGAAACGAACAAGCCAGCTCTTGCACACACACACACACAGAGGCACACACACATGAGCTGGATGATGGACACACGTGGAGATGAGCATGGGCCTGGTAACCCCCCCATGATGCTGGAGCACCAGCTTGGCCTGCAGAAATGGAAGGTTGATATAGCTGGGAACAGACATTCCGAGCCGTGGGTGCCCTGCTAACCACCACAGTAAGATCCAGGATAAATTTGGTGTTTAGTGTGAATGCACCATACAAGGGACACCATCAAGCAGGTCTTCCCCTACCAAGGCTGATAAGCTATCACATCATGAACATCTTAAGAACAAAGAAGCAGCACCAACAAAAAGCACAGCCCCTAAACTGCAGTGGGCAAAGCCAACTGAGTATCACCAACCTGAACCAGCCACCAAGTCACCCTAGGTGACTGCTGAAGAACCAGGTCAGGCCAGTCCAAGCTCAGAAGTAAGAGCAGCTTCACAGAAACCTCCCTGCTCCACCACCTCAAGCATTGGTGAGGTCCAACCCTACCTACTTGTCTTCAGCTCCACCAATAAACTTCCACTAGAGCTTTCCTCAGATTTTCTTTTCTTTGATTCAACCACCTCTGTCAGCAACCACTGAGCAATTAATTCAGCTGTTCCCTCAGAAAAGGAATTTAACAGCAAGGAAATGTGTTTTGAGGGAACCAGGCAGAGCAAACAACCCCCAAATCCTCCCCCAGCCAAGCTGAGAGGTCACCTCCCTCCTGCCCATGGCTGGACTCACCCCTCCTCACCACCTGAAACCTTTTCTACCCATGTAACCTTCAAACTCAGGATTTATTCTTGTTTCTCACCATCACCACAGCACCACGATGTGCTGGGCAAACCCCACAGAGGTGGAAGCTACAGCTGTGTGAAGCCAGTGCCAGCTCCACCACTGGCTCCTGCCTTAGATTTCCCCCAAACCAGGGCAAAACCCCCAAGGGAAACCAGCTCAGCTCTGCCAACCACCTCAGGATCGACCCTCGGGAGACCTCCCTCTCCTCCATCACCAGGAGCAGCACAGCAGGCAGGGCTGCCAAGGTCCAGCCCTGGAAAAAAAACCTCATCCCCAGAAGAGAAAGGGACACTGTTAATCTGTATGGAGGGAAATGGAGCTGAGAAAGAGGGAAGGGAAGCAGCAGAGGTAGGGAGGGAGAAGTCTAGGCAGAAAATAGATGGGAGACTTAGCGATCTGGGTTAGCTTCTGGGAAAGCTGTTTGCTGCCTGGAAGCACACAATCTACCCAAGTTACCTATTCACATCAGGGAGAATATTAACCCACAGACTGAAAAACCCTGGTGTTTTGGTCTTTTTCCACCCAAGTCTCCTATCCTGAGACCCCCTCTAAGCTGGTTTTCTTCTGATTAGAAAGTCTTGGTGGTGCACAGATGCAGCTGGGAGCAGAAACACTGGGGTTAAACAAAATTCAAGCAGCAGTATCAGCTAAATAGAGAAAAAATAAACCCCAAATTATCAGAAACTCTCTCTTCTCTCCCACAGTGCACAAACAGCAGAGCCTGTAAACTATTCCAAAAGTCACCAAGGGTATTTCTTTAATAAGAAGAGAACATGGAAAATGATTGTGCAATAAAAAAAGCCAATTATCAGGGAAAGATATGCTACCCACTCCTAGCCTGGCACAGCCCTGCAGAGAGACTTCACAAGCCCATCTACACAGCTCACAACCAACACCGAGAGGGGCCCTGCACCACAGCTGGCTTCTCTTTGAGCTGGAAACCTGGGGTGAGATCCAGGACTCAGCTTTGCTGCTGATTTTCCAGCAAGGCCATGTTTTGTCCCCTCTCCGTCTGCATGCAGAGCTGCGTGTCCCCCCCAGACACCAAGAACCAGTGTGTGCAGGACAAGCTGGGCACCGATTAGCCAGTGCTCTGGCTATGAGAGGGAGCCAACAGAGCCCCACGCTGTGTCCCCCCCCAGAGCTCTGGGGCACACGTAGGTGGGTGGGCTCGCTCAGCTCTGTCTCACACAGCATGCAAGTTCAAGGGAAGGCTGCTTGCTTACAAGCCAGCTCTGAGCTGTGGGTGAGCAGCTCTGAGGTGTCACTGCCAGCCAAGCTGAGCCACGGTAACTGGCTGCTCTCACACACATCGCATCCAACCTCCTAAATGAGGGAGCCAGGAGGAAATTCCCCTCCTCACAGCAAAGAGCACACACAGGCAGCCTGTTACAGCAGCTCAGCCGACCTCAGTAACACCCTAACTGCTGTGGGAAGGTCTGAGCAGTCGCTTTGCCTCCAAACACACTTATAGCTTTGGTAAAAGCAACAGCTCTGCCCATCCCTGGGGATGCCCCAAGCTGCAGTGGAAAGGAACAGCAGCTTTTGGGCGCAGCGTGCCCTTTTCACAGCAATGCTTTTAGTTGCTCATGAATAATGTGTGGTTCTTTTAACAAGAACCACCCCGTTTTTGCACCCCCCCTCGGGAGGGTGGACTCATACATCAGTCCTGCAAAGGAGGAGAAGAGGTAAAAACGGAGGGAAGCAACAAGGAATGGGGGGGAGGGAAGGACCAGAGAGTATTGTAAACTTATTAAAGATGCAACAGCATAAAAACTCAATTGGCTTGGTTGGTTGGAGGGGTTTTTTTCCTCCTTAAAATGCTCTCCCACCCCATCCTTCATTTTGGCTATCAGTGTGCGAGTCAAGGTATAAAGGGAGAGAGAACAGGCTGGGTTAGGTTGGTGCAGGTGCTCTCTGTGGTTATTAGAAGTCATGCATCGTAATAGACTATCACTCACTGCCCGCAGGAGGAGATGCAGCAGCAGCAGCAACAGCAGAAGTGGTGGGAGTGGAATTGACGGAGGAAAGAGCTACATGGGTTGGGCTAGAAACATTTTTTACATCGTGGTGCTGGCTCACGATGGAAGGCTGTCTCCTGAGGGCTCCCTGCAAAGAGGAGGCGCCGGTCTGGAATGTGTAAACTACGTCCATCTGCAAAGAACCAGAGAGTGAGATAGCGTCGCCCCGGCCAGAGACAGGGAGAGGGGGATCAGGGATGGAAGGGGAGCAGGGAGGTTGGGCAGACACACACACAGACAGGAAGGAAGGAAAAGGATGGAGAGGTGGGGAGGAGGGAGGAGAGAGGCCCCCCCCACCACCACCACGCACACCCCCAACACCCCATGCTCCAGTAAACCCACACCGGGTCTGGCTGGTGTTTCTGGAAGCTTCCAGCCTCTGCCCCACTCTTGTAGGCATGAGAGGGACAGGGTTTAATCCCACCACCCAGAAAGAGACCACAGTGGGAGGGAGCGACAGAGGAAACACCTTGTGTGATCCTGACAGGAGGAGCAGAGGAGAGAGAGAGGGCAGGCAGAGGAGTGAACTGGCAGGCGTTGCTCCAGGAATCTGCACTGGGAAAGGGCTTCTGGCCCCATGGGATGTACACTTGAGGGGCTGAATCCTGGGACACACCGTGCTGGAAGGTGTTTCAGCCCCTCTCTCAGGAGCAGGGCTCAGCAGAGGGCTCAGAAGCAGAGCTGGCAGGGGTCGGCAGGGATGCAGCAAGGGAGCATCACCCTTGGTGACAAGCCACAGTCGGAGGCGCACCGAGGCTGGAGGAACTGAGCAACAGCCAGGTGCCACCACAGCTTCCCAGACACTTTGCAGCTGGACTATCCCTGGCCCTGTGCTGGCCAGGATGAGGGCACAGCCCTGTGCCAGCCCAGCTGCACGGTCCTGGGGGTCAGGGGGCACCTCATCCAGAGCCAGAGCAGCTCTAGTTCACCCTGGAGGTATTTACACACAGCAGCTCGACCTCAGGCGCAGGGAAGAGCCCTGTGCTCTCACTTCAGACACACATTGTTGGGACAGAAGCCTTCAAGATGCCCAGGTTGGACCTGCCAGCTGCTCTGCTCGATGCACCACAGCCAGGAAAGGAGATACCAAAGAGGCTCCAGGACCATATTTCATGTTGCAAAAGCTTGTTTGAGCCCAGGTCTGGCCCACAGCCACAGGGAGCTCCATCCTGGTGGCATACCTGGCCATTGGTACTGCAGCCCTTCACACTTACCAGGCCTCCAACACATCTGGACCACTTCTAGAACAGCCTGGTGCTCCCAGCACATCTGTCATGTGAACAAGCTGGACCAAGCTGGCAGCTCAGCCCACTGCAGCACCAGGGACCAGCACTGCCCTGGGCCCCCAGAAAAGCCCAGGTGCCCCTCACTGTGTGCAGGGAATCATGGCTGAACATCACCTTGAAACCATCAAGGCAACCTCTCACAGAGAAGAAGCAAAGTTAATGCAGCACAGCAGCTGTGCTTGCTCCAGGCCCCATGTCTGGGGCATTCTGGTTGTCTCCATCTTTCCAGGGGTGACAGGAGGAAGAACAGAAAGGCAGTGCAGCAGCTCCAAGTGCTGGGAGCTACTGGGGACCTACAACTTTCTCCCAAGGGGCAGCTCTGCCCAAGCCTCAAGGAAAGGTAAGAGGCAACGACCTCGCTGCAGGAAGCTCTCCCTGCCCAGACAGCAGTCCTGGGGAAAAATCATCTCTTTCAGGAAAAATTGAATTAGCTGATGTCAAAAAGAGACATTAATGGATAGATGCTACTCCCCTGAGGTGCTGCAGGGCCAAGAGCTCCAGGTGAGGAGCCTGGAGAGCTGGCAGGGAGGGGTGGCAAGACCCCTGGCAAAAGGGCTGTTGGGAAGGACAGAGGGCAGCAGAGTGAGACCGGAGAGGGTTTCATACAGGCAGATCCCTCCTGGGCACATTCCCCACTGGGAACAGCACCCCAGCAGCAACCAAGAGCAGCTTCAACACTGCCCTGCTTGCTGTACAGCTCAGTAAAAGCCCAGGGTGGCTCTGGGGCCACCCCACAGCTTCTGAGCATCCTCCTCTGCCACCCGAGGTGCCCATCGGCAGCACATCCAGCCTCAGGCTGCAGGACAGCACATTCTGCATCAAAACAGCCCCAAATCTCTCCCTGCCCCAAGCTGTCTCCAACAGCCAGGCTTGTCCTGGCTCCCCAACCAGGGCACACCCCAAAAGGCACAGTGGTGGGAGAAGTCTAGCCCAGGAGGCGACGGCATCCTCCGAGCAGCAGCTGAAGACTTTTTCCAGACAGAGCCCCTGGAGAGAAAGGAAGAGAAAGAAAAAGAGAGAGAGAAGGAAGAGCCCCCCAGTACCCACCGCCCCCCAGTACCTGTGTCTGTATCCTGTTGAGACCCCGGAACCAGAGGATCTGCCCGCGCCGCAGCTCCATTTCGGCATGGTCGATCTCATCCACGTCTTCGGGAAGCTCCTCCTCTGGGATCTCCTCCTTGGTGATGCCATGCCCAGCTTCCTTCAGGAACTTCAGGTGGCTGGTTGGGACAGTGCAGATCAACTGGGGAGAGGCAGGGAGAGAGCAGCTCCTTAAGCTCACAGGTTACGGCAGCACAGAACCCACCGCCTGCCTCGAGCGAGTTCCCACAGTGAGCTGCCAGGGACACAGCCAAGAGATGCCACTGCTGGATGTGCCCTGCTGCTAGCAGTGTGGGAGCAAGGAGTAGATTAGCAATCTCCTCTCCTCACTGCTAGCATGATACTGGGATGGAGCACTGCCCAGTTCCAAAGCTGCCTTGAACTGGGTAGAACAAAGGCATGGGGCAGCAAGGAGAAGCAGGTTGGGCTGTGAGCACACTGTGGCATGGAGAGATGTGGTTTGCTTTGCAGAACAGCTCTTACCTGGCCCCAGAGGAGCTCTCCCACTCCAATAAAGATACACCAGAACCATTGGCTTAGGGTGAGCCCAGAGCAGCTGAATGGCTTCCCACCAAACTCCACAATGATGATCTGCAGCACAGGAAAGAACCAGTCACACACTGAGGAGCTCCAAGGGCTGTGTGGCACAGCCATGGGATAACAAGGTCCTCCAGGAGCACACATCTTTCCCCTGCCTTCCCCAGGATTATGAGTGGAACAAGGATGTCACATCTAGGCCAGTAACTTTACAGACCCCAGAGGAACGCTGCCTGTCCAGCCCTGGTATCTCCCAACACACGCTAGACCCCAATACTCAGGTTTTGTGTCACCAAGAAGCTGCTGGAGAAGAAAAAGTGTGCAGGACAGCGGTGTGGGCTGTGACTGCAGCAGACACAGGTCTGGCCTACATCATGGTCCCTTCCCAGCCCCACCATCCTCCTCCTGTGCTGTTCCTTCAGCTTCACCTGAGCTGCAAACGTGCCCAGCACCACCGTGCAGAAGATGGGGTTGCGGTAGATGGACTCGAAGACGTTCCTTTCCCCGTGGATCTTGCGTGCGTTGATCTCATTGAACAACTGCATCATGACAAAGGTGTTGAAGACGATGGTGTAGTGCTCGGTGGGTGGGGAGTGGAGCGGGGCGTTCCGGCCACTGTCGATGTCAAAAAACTTCTCCCCTAAGTAGACAAGGGGTTTTGGGGAGAGGATGGGGAAAGGCAGGGAAGAGAAGATGAGATCCTGCTGCTTCTGCTCTGCTCCAGGTGGAATTAGGATCCTAGGGTCTTGCTGAAGATCCCTTAAGCCAGCTGGAGCCCCCTGTGTTAGCCTCGCTGAACCCTTATTTCCTTCAGAATGATGAAAAACTGTTGTCTTGGCTAAAAACTGTCTCTATACCCAGTGAGGTCTTGAGCAGCCCCACCCCCACTTCCTTAACACACACACCCCCCCCCCCCCCGACTTCCCATCCATCATTAAACACTCCTGATCCTGGCCAAGGTGAGGTCACCAAGAACAAGGATCCTCAACACTGGTGAGGAAAAGTGGCTCACAAGGCAGTGCTGCAACTCCATCCCCTTCCTTCCTTCCCTCCCTCCTTCCTCCTGCCCCGTTTCTCCGGGTGTCACAGCTCACCTGCAAAAAGCAGTGTGAAGATGATAGTCAGCTGGTACACAGCGTGCCCCAGGATGTTCTTCATCATGGTGCGGGAGATGAGCGGCTTGTTGCGGCCGTACGGCTTGCGCAGCAGCAGGGATTCAGATGGGGGCTCCGTGGCCAGGGCTAAGGAGGCGAAGGTGTCCATGATCAGGTTCACCCAGAGCATCTGGACAGCCTTAAGGGGAGAGTCCTGCAGAGAAAGCAGGAGGGGAAAATAAAAACACCATGTCACACCCCCAAAACCACCTTCTCTTCACTCTTTCCCGTGGCTTTCCTCCTGCTGAGCCCAAGGGGCCCTGTACCTGCGTGATGCAGGCGCCTGTGAAGGCCACGATGACAGCCACCACGTTAACAGTCAGCTGGAACTGCAGGAACTTGGAAATGCTGTCGTAGACGTTGCGCCCCCACATCACCGCCTTGACGATGCTGGTGAAGTTATCGTCCGTCAGGATGATGTCCGAAGCCTCCTTCGCCACATCCGTCCCTGCGATGCCCTTGAGGACCCAGGAGAAAGCGATGGAGTGAGTCACAGAGCAAGCTCCATGCTTGCCATCCGGCCAGCCCTGCTTCTTCCCCAACAGAACCACCCCCCCCAGAGCCAGGGGAGCCAGTGTCTGTCCTGTGTTGGACAGCAAGAGCTGCTGCGGCTGCGCCAAGCCACCCAGGAGAGCGGAGGCTCCAGAGCAGGAAAGCCTTCAAGGACAGACACCAGCTTGGCTCCAGGACTGGGCTCTGAGTCAGTGCAGCTTCAGAGCCTGTCACTGTGAGTGTCCCCAACAAGGGCCACAGCACAGCAAAGCTGGAAAACAGCTCGGAAGGGTGGCTTCCTCCTTATGCCAGGGAACACAAGGATCCCTGGCTGGGCATCTCTGCTGTGTGCAAGGGTTGAGAACCCCCTCAAAAATGAAAGAGAAGACTCAGCAGCCCAAAGCCCCAGCACCTTCCTACTGCCCCCTGCCCCATCCAGGGCAGACGAGAGCTCTGCAGCAAGAAGAGTTGCCCACAGCCTCCCAAAAAGTCACCTGCAGTATCTGGGAAGGATGCAGTTTGCTCTCCAGGAGCTGGGCTCCCTGTGTTTCTCACCACTGGCACACAGAGGCACTGGCTTGTAGGTAATTAAATGCATCACCTGTAATGAGTTGGTTCTCCTGTGCTTTCCCCAAAAACCTCTCCCAAGATTTGCAAGACCCAGCTCAGGAAGGAACCCCCCCAGCTGTTGCCAGACATAAGCTTGAGGCAACTGGACAGACCTACCCTGTGTGTGGTTTGATCTCCTCTCCCTGGAGCCCCGAGGGCAGCACAGTGCTGGTGCTGAGCCCCCAGTGAAGCCTGTGGCTGGCCAGGGAACGATCCTGCACACAGCCACCCCATATGGTGCCTGAGAGAAGACAGCCTGACTGCTGCTGCTCACCCTAAAGGCTTCTGAACTTACCTGGATGTTTTAACACCTTCCTAAAAACACCATCTCCCCCAAAACTTCCTTGTTTGCTCAGAGCTCTCTGATGGGCTCAGGTAAGGCTCCATCCAGGAGCTGCCTCCTGCTCACACACCCAACAGTTCAGAGCAATCCCATTGAAGCTGATGGGTTTATTTGTTTGCTGCTTTCAGACTGGGCAAAGAAAAGCAGCAAACCATAAATAACCTCCCAAAGTCAGCATCAGCACCACATTGAGAGCCTGGGTGAAGAACTGCAGGGACAAACCAAATCATGCTAGGCTCCCCCAGCAAACCTGGACCCCACAGCTCAAAAACCAGGGCCAGGCAGGTCCCTGCAATTGCTGTGTCACTTTCAGCTTGACACAGTCCCTCCAGGTGGGACACAGAAGCCCACACCAAAGACAGGGTATTGCTTCCCATCAATCTTTTTTACTAATTGCCCTATAAAGCTCAGGAGAATTAAATCAAGCCTCTAAAGGATGTTTCCTTTTCAAACCACCTTGCAGATTCTGAAAAGAAAGAAGGTTTCCCCTGGTCCAGAAAGAATTCCCATGTTGGGTATGAACCCATCACTAAGCTCTCACCTCACAGAGAAAAGGCCACCCCTAGGGACACCCCACCACCCAGCCATACCATGGCAAACCCAACGTCAGCTTTCTTCAGAGCTGGGCCATCGTTGGTCCCGTCCCCAGTCACAGCCACCACCTGCCTCTGGTCACCAATGGTGCTGTCGATGATTCCTGAAACAGGGACAAGCAGCTCAGAAAAAAGAGGCCCCAAGGGCTGGTTCCCAGCATGGGTTATAGTGTGAAAGCAGCTGAGCAGAGCAAGATGAGACCCTTTGGTGAGGATGTTAGGGATGCCAGCAGGCACTCACCTTTCACCAGTGTGTGCTTATCTGTCGGGGAGGAGCGGGCCAGTACACGCAGCTTGGGCCAGATCTTATCCAGCTGCTCCTGCTCTACCTGCAGGGTAAAGCAGATGTGAGAAAGGGAACAGCACACCCTCATTCCCACTCAACCCCAGAAACCCTCTGCCCCACTGGAGAGCAAACCCCAACTGGGACAGGACAGAGCTTTGTCTCCAAGCATCCAGCCATGGCGCTGGATAAGGAGCCCAGCTGGCAGAGGGACCAACTGTGTTTATCCAAGAAGAGGAGGAAAAGCCAGCAGGATTCAGCACCCTCACACTGTTGGGGTTGTTGGAGAGGCCACCCACACCCCCTGAGGACCCAGGGCTGCTCTCTCACCTCTCCCTTCTCGTTGCGGATGAGCCGGTTGAACTCCTTCCCCTCCAGGCACAGGAAGTCCTCCCCTGGCAGCAGGATGCCACACTTGGTGGCGATGGCACGGGCGGTGTTGATGTTGTCCCCTGTCACCATCCGGACAGTGATCCCTGCACGCTGACACTTCAGGATGGCATCCGGCACCTGGGGGATGGGGACAGAGTTGTCAGGGAGGGTGACAGGCAGGACAGGGTCAAGTGCTCAGATTCAGGACATCATGGGAGAGCCAGACAGCTCTTCTCCAATCCTCCCTAAAAGCATCAGGTGAGGTCATGGACCAGCAGCCACCTGCATCCACCTATGGCTCAGCTTGGTGCTCACACTGGGGATAAGATGCTCAACCAACTCCTTCCCCCATCCAACCCCAACTCAGCTCAGCCATTTATCCCTTGGGGGAGCCACCAGGGATGGGAGAAGGATTCCTGTCCCTGCTCTTGCCCCGCAGCTTCCTGCCCTTGCTGCAGCTCCAGCCAGACTCGTGTGCACATCCGGAGCAGCTGCTCCAGCAGAGCCAGCACTGAGATCTTCCAGCCCTTGCCCCAAGGGGAAAGCAACCTTCACCGCCTCCTCCTTGGCACACCACGGTGCCAGGCGCCAAAGCCTGGCCCGATGATCCATTACGACAAGAGCATTTTGTCCACCCCACCACTCTGGCAGCACGTTGCTGCTTTAATGGGTTTATCTATTAACAGAGCGATGGGGGGAAGAGGATGTTAGTGAGAAATTAGCAAATTGAATCACCAGCCTCCAGAGCCGGTGCAGACGGGGCATCTGTAATGCAATTCCCAGCCCCAGATACTTGAACATCTAATCAGGGAAGATGCAAGCAAGGCAGGAGCACAGGGGCGAGCTCCAAAATGTAATCAAGAGGCAGGTATGGGAGGGCTTATTGCATTAGCCCAGCTGCCTGCCCGTCATCCCCGTCAGCTGCGAGGGAGGAACCAGCTGAATCAGCCCTGTCCAACTGTCACCCCTACCCGGTGTCTCCACGCACCTTTCAAGTACGTGTAGAACCAGCCTGGCTTAGGAACAGACCCCCCAGTAGGAGCTGGGGTGGGGAGGGGAGGAGTTTGGGTGGAAACAGGCTGTGCCAGGTCCTTTTATCTGGGTACAGGAGAGAATCACAGAGCTGTAGGGGTTGGAAGGGACCTCCAGAGCTAATCGGGTCCAACCCCCTGCCAAAGCAGGGTCCCTAGGACAGGTCGGGCTGGAATATCTCCAGAGAAGGAGACTCCACATCCCCCCTGGAAAACACCAGCAGCAGGGAGGTGGGAGCACGGGACACTGGGGATGGATGCAGAGGAGAAGCTGGTGCTTTCTTAAGTGGCTCATGGTCTTGAGCAGCAGGGCTCCTGGCCCAGGAATGGGGCCAGGGTTCAATACCTCTGGCCGTACAGGGTCCTCTATGCCCACCACAGCGATGCAGGTCAGGTCAGACAGGATCTCATTCTCACTGTCCCAGTCTGGCTCGGAGTCAGCCGGGAAGTCTCGGAAAGCCAGGCAGATGGTGCGCAGCCCGTGGCAGGCCATGGGCTCTATCACCTTCTTCACCATCTCATCTCGGTCCTTCGCCTTGAACACCCGGGGGTCACCATTCTTGTCCAAGATCCTGGTGCACCTAACACAGGACCAAGACAAAGGGTGAGGGAGACTGGTGGTGGCACGTGCTGTCATCCGTGTTCCTCATTTGGAAAATGGGGGCATCCCTCCCTTGCCCACAGCTCCTCACAGCTTTACTAAAGCCAGCCTAAAAAGAGTTGAAACCCTTTGCATGGCAAGCACCTCCCTGCACCATAGCAGCTGGGCACCCTTCACCCACAGCCCCCCAAAACAGCTCCATGGGGCATCAAGAACCTAAAGGCAACGGGACTGGGGGGAATCAAGAACCTAAAGCCAACGGGACTGGGAGAGGACCAGTGAATGCTGGAGGACAGTTACTTGCGGAGGATGATCTCAGAAGCTCCCTTGCTGTACATGCGGAAGCCCCCGTTGCCGTTCTTCAGCACCGTGCTCATGGACTTGCGCACTGAGTTGAAGGTGTAGACCTTGTAGAGCTTCTCCTCTGGCACCTCGTTCCGTACAGCCTGGTAATCCTGCTTCAGGTCCAGCACGAAACCCAGGAGGGCACACTCAGTTTTATTCCCCACCTGCCGGGGTAGCCCCCCTTCTTTCTCAGGTGGCTGGAGAGGGAAAGAGGAGAAGAAAAAGCGATGCCAAACCTGGCTACAGGAGCTGCAGGAACAGAGGACACAAGGCTGTGGGTCTCCAACTCACCAAGATCTTGGATGTGTAGGCAGAGTTGATGGCGACACCATTAACTATGAGGTCCAGGATCTTGGGCAGGATGGCTTCAGGGTCGGGGATCTGGCGGTAGTGAGTGTCCCCCACGTAGGCCTGCACCACGGTCATGCGGTTCATGGTGAGCGTGCCTGTCTTGTCAGAGCAGATGGCAGTGGCGTTGCCCATGGTCTCACATGCATCCAGGTGTCTCACGAGGTTGTTGTCCTTCATCATTTTCTGCAACAGGCACCACAACCAGGAAGGTCAGAACAAAACAAGCTTGAATTTCCCCATCATGCTTCCAGCATCCCCTCTCCATCACAGTCTCACCTTCACAGAGTAGGCCAGGGAGATGGTGACCGCCAGCGGGAGCCCTTCAGGCACTGCCACCACCAACACGGTGACACCGATGATGAAGAACTTGACAAAGTACTGGATGTAGATGGGGGTGCACTCTGCCAGCCAAGGCCGCCTCTGCACCCCAAACGTGTCGATCACAAAGTACAGCACCAAAATGATGACCGTGATGGCTGACATGATCAACCCTGAGGAAAGAAGTGGCTGGTGAGGGGGTGCAGGAGAAGGGGACAGCCCCCTTTCTCAATGCCACCTCCATTGAGAGCTCTGGGAAGGGGGCAGCTCATGATGGGTCCCTCCACTCACCCGCCTTGCCGATCTGAACTGCCAGGCGTGTCAGCTTCCCTTGCAGCACAGACTTCTCCTTCTTGGGCACCTTCACCTTCTTCTTCTCCTTCTCCTCATTTTCCACCCCTTCCTGGCTCTTCAGGGGCTGGATCTCTAAGGCCACACCATCCTGAGTTTTAGCTATAGCCCCAGATAAAATAAGACACCACGTGTGAATAGGAGAGAGACCAGGAAAACCTGCAGGACACCACTGAGGAAGATGGTGGTGAGAGAGAGAGAGAAAACCCAGGACGAGAACCATTCCCGACGACACATCTATCTGAGCACATGGAAACTCGTGTCCTGGGACCCTGCCACCTCTCTACAGGGTAGTGTCCTGCCCCAGATAACGGATCCTCAGGGCTGACACTGGCAACGTCACCCCTGCACCAGTCACACCTCTAAGGTAGCGCTGTGAGAACCCCTTTGGTCAGGCTTTGGGGGAGAAGGGGAGGAGGTAGGTCTCTTCGAGCCTCCCCTGCAGATTGCTTTACACCCTGCAGCAGATGGGGAGCACTTTGGGCACCCCAACAAGCTCCAGTCCCCTCCCTAGTCCTGCAGTGAGCATCCCCACTCCCTCCCTTGTGCTGCCCTGTGGGCAGCTCAGTGGGAATCACTTGGGGGGAGTGGCTGAGGGGGGTGAGATGGAGGGGGACGGTTAGAAATTCAGATGGAGATTGAAGAGGAGTGAGCCAAGATCCTGGAGTCCCAGCCCTGAGCCACCCAGCACGGTTTTAGGACCTGGGACAGCCAGGCTTCAAGTTCATGTAACTGGTCTAAGTCCAGCTGAAGGTCTGCACCAGGATGACCTAGCTCAGTTGGAAGTTTTGGAGAGGGATAGGAAGAGGGTGGGAACCACCTCCCGACTTCCCTAAGAGGTTTCCCCTCAGCTTGTGGGGCTGGAGGAGCAGCAGTGACCCCATTGCTGCCCACAGACACCCCAGGACCTGTCCCCTCCTGGCTGCTGCTCGATGGCTCAAGGCACCCCGGAGCTAACGGCAGCTCCACATCGGACACCTCCACGGGCACGACAGACCCGACACGGACAAAACAAGCACCCAGACACAGTCTGACGGGAAGGAGGGAAACTCAAACTGCTGAGAGGAGAGAGAGAGAGAGAGAGAGAGAGAGAGAGAGAGAGAGAGGTGGAGAGAGAGGTGCAGGAATGGGCTTCCTCCACAGCCTGCAAAGAACAGTGTGAGAAACACTGGCGAGGAGACGCTCACGGAGTCGAGGCCATGGAAGGAGAGGGTGCAACTGTCACCTTGGCCAGGCCCTGGGAGACATTTCATCCCAATAAAAGCAGGAGGGGGCCTCCCCATCTCTCCACAAGCCCCACAAAGGCTTCTGATAGGCACAGGGGCTTCAGAGCTGCCAGGTCATGGCTGTGGCTCACATCAACGTGGATGAAATTTGCCCTGAGAAAGGGATGCTCTGCCAATGGTCCAACCTGTTGGAAGGGCCCTCTCCTCCCTGCATAAAGTCTCTGCTCCATGCAGGGGGCAACGTGGCCATGGGCAAAGCCAGCCAGCCCCATCCCAGTTACACAGAGCCCTGTGACAAGGTGCCAGAGGGCACCACGATGCCGTGCCAGGGCCACTGGCTGGGGGACCATTGCACCCTCTCCCAGGACAACGAGGCGAGAGTCCCGCCGGAGCAGCAAAGAGCACAGACTGATGAGAAGAAGGAAGGAAGGAAGGAGGAATGCTCAGTAGTTAGTGTGGTGCTGGTTCAAAGGATGGAGAGGCTGGTTACCTTTGTTGCGATTTTCGGGGGCTCCGGTTTTTTTACCTGTTCAAAGAGAGAAAGGGTGGAGGGCTGAGCACATGGACTCACGGTCACCATCCAGCTGGTGGGACAGCCTGGGGACAGCCCCTGCTCTGAAGGGCCACACACCGCTCCAGCAGCATCCATGTGCAGGGCTTGGCACCCTGCGGGCACCCTCCGGACACCACACATGCCTTGGTCCACAGCTTGCAGCACTGGGGAAGGGGCCAGAGCATCCTGGGCTCCCCCCAAGCATCCTATCCCCAAGGCTTCGGACTTCCCCACCTGTGAAGCACCCGCTACAACCCCTGTCAGAGCTTCAGAGAGTGCAGGGGATGTCTCAGAGCTTCAGGGAGAAGAAACCATCCAGCAGAGCTCGATCTCTGTGCAGCACAGACCAAGCAGCAGCGCTCCCTACCTCAGGCACGAGCGGATCTGCCTTGGAGGCACAGACTTGTTCCCCACCATGGGGAACACTATACCCATAGCTGGGGGCTCAGCACGCCCCCTCCATGTCTGTGGTGGACAAGGTCTGCACAAGGGGGTGCCCAAAGTACCTTCACAGCACAGGGAGCACAGGGCCACTGCAGTCTAAGCAAGCTTTGAGCATCCCCCCATCAGCACCATGGTGAGGGGATGAGCTGGTGAAGCCCCCCCCAACTTTACTCCCAAATTGAGGGCTGGGTTTACCATGGGATTGAGTGACAGAGCTTGAAGGCTGTGGAAACATCGAGCACCGTCCCTGGGTGCCTGGTGCTGCTGCTCAGCTCCAACAGCAATCCTGGTCCTACATTTCACCCCATGTTCCCACCTTGCAGCTGAACCCCATGAGCTCCACAGCCACCAAACCCCAGCAATGTGAACCAGCCTGCCCTGGGTGAGCAGAGCTGGAGAAACTCAGCACACATGCAGCCCAGACTGGAAACAGCTTCCAGAAGAGACCCAGCAAGCCTCTCCCTGCCTGGCATCACCTCCTGGGAAGGGCTCCATGGCACCAGGATGCCTCTGCAGGCAGCAATGCCAGTAGGTAACTCCCTCCTGCCAGCTCCTTGCACTGTACAGCTGCTCCCAGTGAGCCCAGTCCTGCTGAACTGGGTTGCAGGGACACAGGGGAGAGCAGGAGGTTCCCAAGCCTGGCTTGTACTGACCCTGGGTTTATGGGAGCTGGCACAGTGCAGTGGAACAAGCAGCAAGATGCAAGAGCTGAGGCAGGAAAGCGTTTGAGTCTCAAGATGATGAGGAACACCTCAGCCTGCCTGGCTGCCCTCCTACCTCCCCAACACACAACCCTTCCTCTCCCTTTCAGCATCCTCTGCACCTCTCCCTCTTCCCCAGGGAGCTCAGGGGATGCCAGCAGAGATCCTCAGCAAACTCCTCAAGGTTCTGCATGGGCTACAGCCATCCTGTAGACAGCCAGGACTCACCTTCCCACCACGGAGCAGGCAGTGAGCACCACGCCACAGCACTGCAGGGCATCGCTGTCGACCTCTTTACCCTCTCAGCCTTGACCCCCCCCCACACACACACCCTGTGACTCCAGCTGGAGAAGAGAGAGCTGGAGCTGTGTCCAAAAGAGCTGATAGTCTGGGAGCACGGGGTGGGGGCGCTGTTCTCAGGCAAAGGGGCAGCAGGGAGGGTTCCCCCCAATCCCTGCTGCCTCAACAGCTCACTCTACCTGCCTGGCTCACCGGTATTAACACACAGCCACGTCCCAGGCTGTGGGTGTAGCTTGTTGCACACCAGTGGATGCTTCCCAGGAAAGGGAGGAAGGCAAAAGGAGGCCAAAAAGCAGGCTCAGTGCATCTCCTTACCTTTCTTCACCTTCTTTTCTTCGTCTCCTTCTCCTGCACCCAAGAGAGTGAAGATGATTCCTGTCTGGGAGTTGATACCCACAGCAGTCACCACCATCCTGCCAGAGCCCTCCATCACGTGGGTACCTGGCACAGCACAAGGGCACAGTGAGACAGGACACCAGCACACAGCTCCCATTTCCACCCCCCAGCACCAAACTCAGGAGCAATCATCATGGGCACAGCCCCATCCCAGCCCCACACCCACCATGGGAGATCCCCCCTGGACCCTGACCTGACAGCAGCATGGGGTCTTTTTCCAGGGATTTCTTGACTTGGTCTGATTCCCCAGTCAGTGAGCTCTCATCTATTTTCAAGTCATTGCCCTGGATCAGGATCCCGTCTGCTGGCAAGAGATCACCTAGAAGAGGATCAAAGAGGGGGTTCAGCCCCAGCCCAGGGAGCTGCAGCTCAGCCCAGACCCAGGAGGAGGCTTCATCTTTCAGCAAAAGGACTCAAAACCTAGTCTCAGACCAAACCTAGAGGGAGGAGAAGCAGCAGATGGGTTTTAGAAGACACATGGGTATTATAAGATGATATCCAACAGCTCCAGAATCCACAAAAGCATTCCTTGTGAGGACTTTCACTCAGTTGGACAGAGCTTGCCCTATCTGGTTTTACAGAATCGACACCACATCCTTCCCAAAGCTCCTGGTACATCCAAACTGTCACACAACCAATCCTGTCACCTGCCTGCCTAGGAAGGCAGAACCCAAACATCACACTGGACCAATCTCCTCCCTGACAGGAGCTGCACAGGATGAGCATACACCCTAATAAACAAGGAGCAGGACCTAGTTGAGCCCAAGGGTAACATCATCCTTGCTAAGGAGATGTTCACCAACAAGGACACAGTTGCAAAAGTGAATCCTTTTTTGAGACCAGCAGATGACTAAAGCAACCCAGAGCTGTGTGAGAAGCCTGGCTTCACTCCACCAGCCAAGCACAGCTCCATCACCTCCACAGGAGCATCTTCCATCACTCCCAGCCACAGTTTTGAGCATCCCCCACCACCAGCACAGCTGTGAAACTCCATAACTGGAGGAACCACGCTTCTACTCAAGGCAGAAGGAGAGAGGAGGAACCACAAGGCTCCCAGTTAAGAGGGACAAGACCCCAACCACCATCACCTCCACTCACCATACTTGATCTGTGCGATGTCTCCCACCACGATCTCAGCCACAGGGATCTGAATCACCTGCCCTTTGCGGATGACTGTGAACTTCTGCTCCTGCTCGATGCGGCTCTGGAGGCCCCGGAATTGCTTCTCCTTGCTCCAGTCATTGAAAGCAGTCACCAGCACAACGATGATCACTGAAAACAGGATAGCTGCCCCCTCGATCCAGCCAGCCTGCGACTCGCCTTCATCTTCCACACCGCCAGTTGACTGGCCACACACTGCAGTGGGACAGAGAGAGCTCATCTGTACAATGAGATGACCACCTTCCCTCAAGGAACACTCCCAGAGCCAGACAGACACTTACTACTCCTCCCTGAGCTGGTGCAGGGGCTTTCCCTGCTCTCAGAAAAGGGATTTTACATCCCTGGAGGTATTTCCCCCCCTCCTCCCCTCTTCTCTACTTTTCTTTTTCGGCTGAGTCTATGTGGGAGATGGGACAACCTGCTTCTGTTTGCAGCTGCAGCACCCATCTGTCCCTCCATTGCACGACCCTTGAGCTAGCCACCATCTCTCTGCAGCTCCAGATCCCTGCTCAGCTCCTCCAGCAACACTCTCAGCCACACACAGGGAGAGCCCACCCTGGTCACAGGTACAGCCTTGTCCTTCAGTGCCCAACCCAAAAAGAGAAGCCCATGGTAAGAAGCCACTGAGGTCCCTCTTGGTCTTTGGGCATCTTTTGGGGGAGCATCAAGGAGCAGCTCTATGCCATGCTATGGTGCCAGCTGCACCCCCAAAGATGTCTATCAGTGCAAGTCCCTAGGTGTGGATGGGGTTGTGCTGAGAACCTCAAGAACAAGGAGAAGCCACCATGTAAGAGATGAACAGAAAGAGCTGCCAGCTCCACCTGCACCACAGGGTGACCTTCCAGAAACAGCACCTGTCCCAAAGCCCTGTTCCCCCCAGGCTGGGCACAGCAGTTCAGTTGGGTGTCCCATCAAGCACCCTACCATGCCATGGGGACCCCAGGGACTCACATTCATTGTCCCCACCAGGAGGGTGGTAGAAAGACAGGCCCAGGGAGATTATGGCTGCGATTTCCAAGATGATCAGCGTGACGTCCTGGAGTGCCTCCCACACTAACTGCAGGAACGTCTTGGCCTTTTTGGGAGGGATGAAGTTCTGACCGAAGATCTGCCGCCTCTTCTCCAGGTCAGTCGGGTTCCCAGACAGTCCTGGAGAAGAGAGAGAAGTTGATGAGGGTAAATCCCACCACCCCCACCAGCGGGACCCCCTCTAGGAGCACATGGGGGCACGAGGTGCAGGTAGGAGCAAACCAAGGCATGACCCTGCTCCTGAGACCCACAGGGCAGGTGACATCCAGCTGGTGGGACGTGATGCTGCCTGAGCCATGGGCAGGAGAGCACCCAGGGCTGGGGGGAGCACGCCAAGCCGCCTCTCCCCAGCGCTGCAGCCTCCTGAAGCGCCCGAGTGCCAGTTAATGCCAGTTGGCACTGGCCAGCTTGTTTACATGCTGCATCAAATTAGCCGTAAATCTGGCAGCGCGAGCGGCGCTCGGAGCTGTCAGAGCCACCTGATCCCTCCTCTCCTGCCAGCTCCGAGGAGCAGCCGCCACCGAGAGCGACTCTGTGCAGCGGGATTGTCTCCGAGCTCGGCCCGAGCCCCACGGATACATCCCGGCTGCGGAGGCTGGAGCAGCTCCCACGGGGAGCTGGTGGAGATGATGTGGGGGTGTCTCTGCTGAAAAAAGGGGTGGTAGGAGTGAGGAAAGGGGCAGGACAGCCTTGAGCTGGGCTGCTGCTCCCCTCCAGCTACACGCAGCAGCCCCAGGGAGAGGGGAACCAAAGGGGACCCCGAAGCCCTGCAGCACAGCAGCCTTCACACACACCCCCACCCCGGGGGGAGCAGGCAGTAATGGGAGATGGCAAACTTCCCCCGTTGCCCAACAAGTCATCCCCTGCGGCAGAGCCACTAAAAACCAACGGGGTTCAAGAGACAGACAGCCTCGCCTGCCCAGCACCACCTTAACCCAGCCCGGCGCTGGGCCCCCCCAGCTCTCCACCTTAAGATGGCCCGTGGGGCTGCTGCCAGCTCCCGAGATGCACCGGGCAGGGCAGGCGGGATGGGCTGTAACGCCCGGCCCGGGCACCTCCCGGTGCCTGGAGCAGCCTGGCAGCGATGCCCTCCTGGGGGGGTACCAAAGCCTCCCTGCTCAGGGGATACCTCCCCACAGGCTCCATCACACCCTAGCCGGGAGGAAGCAGCAGGGTGAATCCCATTCCCCCCCTCATACACCCCCCCACCCTGCTGCAACAGCACCCCAGGGCTGCGGGGAGGGGACACCGCCCGCCTGTCCCACCCAGCCGTGACGGGGCAGCAGGATCCTGGGATCTCCCGGCCCCCAAGAACCTCCCCAAGCCCAACCCGTGCAGGAAGGCTTCCCGCCCCGCGGATGGAAAACATGGCTAACCACAGCGCTGGAGTCACGGCGGTGCCAGAGCTGGGCAGACACAGCGTGTGCCGCGGGCAGGCGTGTCAGGCACACACACACACACACACACACACACACACACACACACATACACACACACACACACACACACACACACACATACACACACACATACACACACACATACACACACACATACACACACACTCCTGTGTAAGGAGGAAGGATGCTGCCACGGGAGGTGGCATGCATGGCTTCTCCAAAGCCCACATCCCACTTGTGGGCAAGCCCCCTACCCTGGGGGGGCTGGGGAAGGAGGGACCTTCCAATCACAGAATCCCAGCCTGGTCTGGGTTGGAAGGGACCCCAAGGGTCACAGAGCTCCAACCCCCTGCCACAGGCAGGGACACCAACCTCAGGCCTGGAGCTACACAAGGTTGCCCAGGGCCCCATCCAGCCTGGCCTTGAACACCCCCAGACACGGGGCACCCACCCCCTCTCTGGGCAGCCTGTTCCAGCCCCTCACCACTCTCTCTGCAAAGAACTTCACCCCAATCTCTCCTCTCACCCTTCCCTCCTCCAGCTTCACTCCATCCCCCTTGTCCTGCCAGTCTCTGCCCTTGAACAAGCTGATTCCCCTCCTGTTCCTCTGCTCCCTTCAGGCACTGGCAGGCTGCAATGAGGTCCCCCCACAGCCTTCTCTTCTCCAGGCTGAGCCAGCCCAGCTCCCTCAGCCTCTCTCCAGAGGGGAGCTGCTCCAGCCCTCTGAGCATCTCCGTGGCTCCTCTGACCCCTCTCCAAGAGCCCCACATCTTTCTTGTGTTGGGCCCCAGCTCTGGACACAGGACTCCAGATGAGGCTTCACGAGGGCAGATGTACCTGTGCTGGTACAGAGGAGGGCTGCAAAGAGCAGAAGCCACGGGCTGGTACCCCCAGGCACGCACAGAGGGTCTGTGCCACCACATCTCTCCTGGCCAGGGGCAGGGGGAAGCAGTTAGCAGTGGAGTGGATTAGACAGTTTGGATGGAGGCCACAAGTGACAGCAGGAGGACAGAACCCTGCCTGGTCACAAGTCCCTGAGTAGAGGGGAGGCACCGCAAGCCAGGGGAGCTGCTTTTGGTGAGCAAACCCCCCTGACAAAGAGCCCCCAGCTCAAGACAGAGGCAGCAGCCCCAGGAGCCAGCGGGTGAGTCAGGGCAGCGCTTGCTGACACTGTCACCCAAGGGAGAGCAGGCAGGGAGACGCTGGCATCGCATCAGTGACTCACCAGAGCCACACGGCTTCGACGCCGCAGCACTCCGCTCCCCTTCCCACCCCACTGACCCAAGCGGCAGCTGATGGAGGAGGTGGAAAGTAGTGAGCCCCCTCCCCTACCATCACAAAGCCCCGTGAGGAGCCCTGAGGGGCTGGGGTCTCCCAACACCTCTTAGAGGCCAGCCAAGAGCAGTAGGTCCCAGCAGACTCTCACACCCATACTGGAGAGACCCTGGCTGCAGAGGGAGCTCATACTCAGAGAGCAAACCACCCGAGGGTCCCTTAGCCCTGGGAGATTCCCAAGGGAAGGCTCTGCGGTGCCAGCTGCCTCTCCCAGTGACCCCCAAAGAGCAGTACCCTGCCCATGCAGCATCCCAATGGGATAACAATCCCAGGGATAACGAGTACAGGGTCAGACACAGCCTGCCTATTGCAACATGGAGCTGGGACGTGCACCCATCTCATGCCCATGGGCCCACAGAAATTCCTGGGCTTTGGCTGGCAGCACCAGCTCAGGAGGGGTCTGCAGATGGAGGGGGGCTCAGTGTCAAGTCTGAGTCATCCCCACCTCTCTGCAAAGGGCTTTCTAGAGGGAAGCAGCCCCACACCACACATGCCAACACGCAGCCAGCATCCCCCAGATCGTGTATCACTAAACCTCAGCCAGGCTGCCCTGGGCTTTCACTCTTCCTAAACACCCCAACCTGTTGGAAATAACCTTTCTTTGCTCTCCATGTTCAACAGGATGGCATTTGGGCCAGGCAGAGCTCACCCTCCTGAGCAAGAGGGTGAGGCAGGGATACACTGAGATGCAGCAACAGCCACCAGCTCCTGGAAGCAGCCTTCAGGATCAAAGGTCAGCCCTTTGCCTCACCCTTAGCAAGAGCCTTCGGGCCAAGGCAGAGCCTTTAGGGTTCCATCCTCCCCCACTCCCCTCCCACTCCACCCCCAAAGGGGTGTGCTCCCAGTTTGGCAGGGCCAAGCACATTGTTTTGCGACCTGGACTTGGTATTTCCACCGGGAGTCCCCCCCCTTGTCTAATGACATCCCGATATTGTCTCCCCTTCCCGGTCCCGCTCACAGCTGGGAAAGACGCTAATCCCCAGCTTAGTGCACTAATAATAACAACCTGCAAGTTTTCAGAGCCATGGCCCCTCCACAGCCCCCATCCCACACAGCCACCATGGGGCCACATCCTGCCAGTGCTGGTCCCAGCCCCAGGTAAACCCACAGTGCTGTAAGCATGGGGGTCTTTCCCCCAATTCCCCTTTTTAAGGTGTGCATTGCCAGGCAACAACACCCACAGCCACTCCACCCTTTGATATGGGGGTGCCCTAAAAACCCAGCCCAGATCACAGGGCACAGGGGGTGACATCTTTCCACCACAGCCTCCCAGGAGTGACCAAGCAAGCATCACTTCCACCGCTCAACTCTGTGATGTTCAGAGGCACCCAGAGAGGTTTCACACTCACACAGCAGTTCAAGAAGCCCTACAGATCCGGGGTGCATCTCCCCATCCCCAGCAGTGAGCCCCTTGGGGAACGCACTGCCCAACGTTAACACCCTGCGAACGAGCTCCGTGCAGCCCGGCCATCTCCCCAGGAACACTCCAACCTTTACCCCCTACATCACCCACAGCCCTGCCCTGAGCCATGTCAATTATTACATGGGAAAGGTTGGGCCTGACTTGCAGCACTGCTGAACCCCCCCACACCCTCTTCTTATGCCCCTCCAGCTCCATCCCCCTGCCCACACCCCGCCTCCGCTCCATCCTCCCAGGGGATGCGGGGCTCCGCCTTGGGGGAACCCCCAGGACAGATGCTCCCCTTCTGCTTTATCCTCCTTTCTCCACCTCCAGCGATCGCTGTATCACGACGCAGGGAGCCCTCTCCCACAGGGGTGGCGATGGACGATGCCTGGTGCAACAGGACCACGCTTTGAGCTCAGCCACGAGACATTTATTTGTGCCACCACCACCTCAAGCCTTGCACAGCTCCAGCCAGACCCGAGCAGTCTGGTCCCACTTTGCAGACCCCAAAACGGCCACTTACCTTCAACTGGCGACGTCTTCAACCTCTTGCAGACATTCTGCACGCCACCATAGGAGTCATTGAGCCGGGCAACGGCCTCGGCACTCCTTAGCTCCATGAGGTTCCTGAGCTCCACCATGGAGCAACCAAAGTCCCCTTCATGGTTGCCTTCAGCAACCGAGTTCCCGGGGTGATGGTCGGCCACGTTGTTCGTCATCTTGCCGGCACAGTGACGGCGACGCCGGCTCGCGGCTCCTGCAACACCCTCCCTCGAGGGTCCGGCAAGGGGATGCTCAGCACGGCCCCTTCCCTGGGGGCTGCCCGGGTGAAGAAGGTGCCTCTAACCAAGCCCAACTTCTCCAGATAAAGGTGTAAACAGGATGTGCATGTTACCGCGGAGGCGACCTTAGCAACGACCAGCGTGCATCTCCCGCAGAAGGAGGAGGGCTCCCTGGATACCACAGCAACTGGAGCTGCAAAAACAAGGATGGGAAACAAAAATATCATCGTTAGGAGACCTACTAATAAATGCACGTGCCCCGCGGGATGGGTGAGAGGGAGCGATGGGACCTGACGGTGGGCGCCCCACCGTCTGCTCACCCAGCGCTGGGAATTAAGATGATTTCACCAAAAAAATATCTGGATGACCAGAAGTTGAGCTCAGAGGAGCTCAGCACCAAGCAGGGCGTTTCACAGGCTCTCAGCCACACCATGGGGAAAACCAGGAGCAGCCGTCGGGGCTGGACAGGAAGGGCGCCCAGGTGGTTCTGTGCTCAGCACCTCCCACCCCAAGCTGCCCAGCCCAGAAGGAGAGAAAAAAGAGAAGAGAAAACCAAACAGTCCCATTCAGTTTAGGTTAAAAATACATCTCCGCAGTGGAAACCAGCTGCTTCCTCTGCGGGCTGCCGTCCCGGGGCGGGAGCGCCGGCTCACTGCGCTGCCGGCAGGTAAGCAGAAGGGGTTTGCCAGCACTGGTGGAAGAGGGTTCACAGCACCCATTGGGCTCCTCATGGGCCTAGAGGCTTGGCAGGAACCAGGGAAGGTATTAAACCCACACCATTAGTGATCCTTTCTGTGTGCAAGCTCTTGTGCTGTCCCCACCAAGGCAGCAAGCGGGCTCTAAGCATCGGCTCTCAGCACCCCGAGCTCCCGTTACACCCCAGCCCTGCCAGGGACCACGAGCATCCCTCAGCAACCCCCCTGCCCCAAGGGTTTGGGGTGCTCTGCTGGCATCCCAGGCAGAGAGGATGGGTGCTGGGCACAGCTGGGGACACGGGAGCCGGCAGAGCAGCACAAGCCAGAGGGGGGAAAGGATGCTCCAGCTCTGCTCCTGAGCTCAGCTGCAGCCCCCAGACACCTCCCCAGCACTGCAGAGACAAAGTGTCTGCAAAAGGGGGTCTCCAGGAGAGTGGAAACACCCCTTCAATAAACAGTGATAGAACAGCCACTGAGGCAGCATCAGCACCAGGACAGAAGCCCAGAGCTGGCAGAGCAAGCGGCTGGATAACAGGAGGAAGGAGGGGAGATGCTGGTTGCTGCTTCCTGGGTGCACATAGGCTGCACCAGCCCTTGCACATCCAACAGATGGGCTCCAGACCATCATGGGACCACCCCAGCATCCACCCCACAGCAGATGACCCCAATTCCAGCCCCAGTCACACCACCTTCACAACCCCCGGAGCAACAAGACCCCCTCCCAAAAAAAGCAACCCCCCCCCCACCTTCCCTGCACACCCAACCCAGAGCCCCTGCAAGCAGCTCCCCCCTGCTCCCCCCTCAGCAATGCCCAGGGTGGCTGCTGGTGTTATCAGGAGGCAACAAGCACCAACTGAACCCCAGAGAAGCCACCGCCATGGGAGGGGTCCCTTTATCAGCAAAGAGCTGGGGAGACCAAGGATGCCCCTGTTCCCACCCCACCCCAGCACTGCTGCAGCTCCAGGGACACCCAAACTCACACTTTGGGGACAAAACTTTGCTGCTGCCCCACAGTGTGGGGATCTCCAGCATCTCTGCCCATGTCCAGCCTGGTCAGTTCCCTGCAGCTCTTTGGGAACTGAGCTCATCTATCCTTTCAAGGCACGCAAGGAGCTGGCAGTGGGAGGTAGGAGGTGGCAGGTCCAATTAAACAGGCTCCTGCTGATCAAGAGAAAAATAGATAATTCCCTCCACCTCAACACTCTGGGTTTTCTTCCTCTTTCATAGCAACTAGCATCTTCTGAGAAGAGCTCAGAGGTTAAGAGAAAGACAGTTAATTAACACTGCAACGGCCTAGTCTGTAATTACCCCTGAAGGAACCCACAGGGCACCGATCATCACCAGCCCGTGCCCAGCCACGAGGCTCCTTCCCACCAGCAGCTCCAGCCCCGGGGACTCACTCCAGCAGTCAAGAAGAAAGGAGGTACCACAGCAGGGGAAAAACTCCTGCTGCCTGCTTTGAGCATCCTCCTCCAGGCCTGTTTTGGGGTCAGAGCCCCCATCTCTGGTTCATCCCTGTACCATCCCGAACAGGACAGACTCTCTGGTCAGGCCAGGAAGGATCCATCCCAATCAAGTGAAGAGCTGCGCTCAGGCTTCCTTAAGAGTTAAGGCTCTAACGAGCTCCTAATGACTCCAGCAACATTCAGCGGGCTGTCCCTAACTCTAATAATTCATTTCCAGAGCCCACAAGCACTGCAGAGGAAGAAGTGCTCCCTGGGGGTGCCCTCAGCAAGAAAACACAGCCCAGGGAGGGGAAAACCCAAGCAGGAGCCCAACTGCCCAGCCCTCCGTGGGGACCAGCCACACAGGACCCCCCCACTGGAGCTGCATCACCTCCTAAACAGCATCCCCAAGCAGCACACAAGGGTGGCTGCAGAGTTTGGGGGTGGCAGTAGCAAAGGACAGGGAGCATCTCAACCCATTGGGCCGGGGTGTGAG
The DNA here is from genome assembly GCA_022605575.1 of Laterallus jamaicensis coturniculus. Taxonomy (NCBI): domain Eukaryota; kingdom Metazoa; phylum Chordata; class Aves; order Gruiformes; family Rallidae; genus Laterallus; species Laterallus jamaicensis. The sequence goes on from JAKCOX010000038.1 coordinate 5,961,497, forward strand.
CGTGTGGGGAAGGAGCACGCAGGCTCTGGGAAGGAGGGAGCGGCTGGCGAGGAGCAGCGAAGCCGCTGCGGTGCTGCAGCCAAACCTGCCCAGAATAATAAACGGCTGCATTACACCTCCGTCCTGTCTGGGGACAGCGCTGGGACAGCCTGCTGCATCTTCCCACCTCAGGAAAGGAACCTGCTGCTGCCTGAGCAGCTCGAGCTGCTCAGCCTCCCTGCTCAGCCCTGCTCATCCTCCCTGCTCAGCTCAGCACGCTCCATCGGTCTGTGAGCAGCACCCCGGCAGTGACCAGGGATGGAGGATGCCCTGCCCAAGCTCAGGTGGTGGGTTCTTTTTCCTTACCCAAGGATAAGATGGAAAATCCATGCCTCAGTTCAGCTTTCCCCTGTGTCTCACTCCTGCCTGGACACCTCCCACCATCCGGGGTACAAGGAACATCGAGCTGAGGAAGGGAACACCAGGCACTGCTTGCCCTGCTCAGCCAGGCAGGATCAGGCCCATCAGCAAAGTTTATCACCTTCTCCCAGCATCTGCCCAGCTGCGCTGGTACAGAAGCTGCCCACATCCCAGCCCCATATGCTAGCCCTTGCTTGGGGACCATCCTGCCCCTCGGGGGTTCATCTCCTCTCCCACTTTGGGGATGGGGTGTTGGGAACACTTTGCTGCTGCAGGTTGCCATGGCAAACTCAATGTAAAGCTGTCAGGGATGCTGGTTATGCTGCCAAGCAGGGGGGGTAAAAAAAACCACCCAAACCAAAACCTCCAAACCCCCACCATCACCCTTCCCAGTCTGTGTCTAAGATTCTTCTCTGTGGAAGTTACCAGCTAAGCTCCATCCCCAGCAGCGAGGCTGTGCCGAGCTCCAGAGCACGACCACAGACAGACTCACTCTCCAGATGGACACACAGGCTCCAAAAGCCAAACCCAGCCAATTAAAGCAGAAAAACTGTTCTGTTGCTGCTGGAAGTGTCCTGGGAGAGACCACAGAGCTCTTCCAGCTCTCCTTCCCACTGCACCACCGCTCAGCACCCACTCTCAGCTGCTGGGAGCTTCGGTCCCACATGGGAACAGGGCTCTGATGGGAGAGGGAGCCCAGAAAAGCCCCTGGAACGGCTACATCTGCTGAGAAAAATCACCAGGGGAGTCACATTAAGCACTGGGGCTGTCAGAGGGTGTTTCAGGAGGGGAAGGGACTCTTCAAGGCTCGCAGCCCCTTGCAGTGAGTGCATGGGGAGAGCAGGGAACGGTGCAGGGCTCTCCACACAGGAATGCCTGCACCGGGACCTTTGCACAGCACACACAGCACACCCTGCCCGGTGCCATGGATGAGCAGCTCGGGCAGACGCTGCGCTTGGCAGACGTGGGGAGCACAGGGAGGGTGCAGCTCCCCACCCCGGCGCCTGCTGGCTCCGAGCTGGGTGCATCTCCCACACAGTGGAGGTGGAGTGACGTGTCTGGGGCAATGTGGGACGAGAAGCACTTCCCAGGCCACAGCAACACCAGTGCTTGGTGGGTTCTGAGCAGCAACAGGTCCTGACCGTGTTCCTTCTGTGCCTCCGCTCCCCAAATCCTTCACTGCAGCCTCTGTACCTTTCCCCATAGAGCAGGGGGCCGCGGGTGCTGGGGACTGGGGCCCCTCCCCTGCACACTCACCAAATTGCAATGTGCAGATGGCAGCACACACAGCCTGTTCCACCAACACCCATGGCAAGCCTTCCCCTGCGCCTGCTGCGCTTAACCCCTCCCATGCCAGGCTGCTGGGGCACCCTGAGGAGGGCACCCCCCCCCAAGGAGGGTACCCCCCACGCTACCAGGTGTTGTCACATCCTTGGGAGATGGATGGACAGAAGGAGCAGGGGTGGTGACTCACGGTCAGGTGCAGCCCACAGCCACATCCCAGGGAGGATTTTCACCCTCAGGACCAAGCGCTTGCCCCAGCCCTGGCTCACAGCCAGGGGAGGAGGAGGAGGATCCCAGCTGATACAGTGGGCAGCGAAGGTCACAGCCAGGAATCTGCTCCATCCACCCGGACGCCACAGAGGGGCTGTGCCTGAGCAGGGGAGGGTGTAAAGGCAAAAGGGGGGTAATAAGGCCAGGCTGAAACACCAGGCTCGTCTCCAGGGATGAGCTCCACTCAGGGCACCCTGCACCAGCACCCATGCAGCAAGGGAGCTGGATCAGTCCCTCTTCTCCCAGTACCATCCATATTCTCCTTGCTGCTTCTCCTGGGACATGGGTGCTGAGACCAAACATCATCCCCAGCTGGGAGCTTCGGCATCACCCCTGGGACCTCATCTCCTCACCAGCACCTCCTCCCACCACGGCATCCGCTTCCTCAGGGCGGGCTGCAGGGTTCCCCAAGGGAGGGGACAAGGGCATTTCCCTCCCCAGTGGGGCCACCCCAGCACCTGTCATCAGGGAAACCCCCGGCAACACACACCCTGCAGCTGCTGTACCCCAGGGTGCTGTACATGGGGATGAGTAAGAGCCCAAATCCTGGGGCTGGGGAGACCCCAGTGACTGCAAGACCTGCTCATTTCCCTTGCACTGCAGCAGGGGAAGCAGCTCCCAGCCTTCATCCTGCAAAAGCGGGGGCACTAAATGTGTCCTCCCCCCTACACTGAGGCACTGCAACTGGAAAAGGACCCAGCAAAACATCCAGGAAGTGCTGGGGCCTTGCACAGCCCTGGCAGAACTCAGAAGCAGCAACACCACACTCGGAGAAACCGAGTCACAGCGCAGAAGTGACTCGGTCCACAGCACAGGAGACACCAACTCCAGGAGGAAATCACTGCAGGGGCCAAAGGAGCTCAGGGTTTGTCCTACACCAACCCACTAGCACCCCAGGAAAGGCAGCATCTTCTCCTCCAGCATCCCCCTGGGGGGGAACCCGTGGGGCTCAGCGGCAGCTCCACAACGCAGCCCAGTTAAGACTCCAACTCCCACACGGTGCTGACTCCCACACCCCTCAACGCCTGGGTGCTGGGACACCGGAGGTGACGCGAGGGTGGTGACAGGGACACACACACAAGAAATAAACACCCGGTTACCGTAGGCAACGTGTAACGCTGTCACGCGTGGTCGCTGGTTCCGAGTGACACGCGTTGTGGTCGGAGGCGCAGGAAGGAGCTGCTGGCCCTGAGATGTCACCTACACCAGCCCCAGCTCCCCGCCCTCCCCTGACGCCGGAGCATGAATTGCACCAGCCCACGGGCAGCAGAGCCCGTAGTATTTCTCCCACATGTCTCTGACTAGACACACACTGCCTGGGAGTTGGGGGCCAGGGAGAGCCCCTGCCCGGGAGTTGGGGGCCAGGGAGAGCCCCTGCCCGGGAGTTGGGGGCCAGGGAGAGCCCCTGCCCGGGAGTTGGGGGCCAGGGAGAGCCCCTTGCCCGGGAGTTGGGGGCCAGGGAGAGCCCCTTGCCCGGGAGTTGGGGGCCAGGGAGAGCCCCTTGCCCGGGAGTTGGGATCCAGGGAGAGCCCCTGCCCGGGAGTTGGGATCCAGGGAGAGCCCCTGCCCGGGAGTTGGGATCCAGGGAGAGCCCCTTGCCCGGGAGTTGGGGGCCAGGGAGAGCCCTTGCCTGGGTGCGGGAGAGCCCCTGCCCGGGAGTTGGGATCCAGGGAGAGCCCCTTGCCCGGGAGTTGGGAGCCAGGGAGAGCCCCTTGCCCGGGAGTTGGGAGCCAGGGAGAGCCCCTTGCCCGGGAGTTGGGAGCCAGGGAGAGCCCCTTGCCCGGGAGTTGGGAGCCAGGGAGAGCCCCTTGCCCGGGAGTTGGGAGCCAGGGAGAGCCCCTTGCCCGGGAGTTGGGAGCCAGGGAGAGCCCCTTGCCCGGGAGTTGGGAGCCAGGGAGAGCCCCTTGCCCGGGAGTTGGGAGCCAGGGAGAGCCCCTTGCCCGGGAGTTGGGAGCCAGGGAGAGCCCCTTGCCCGGGAGTTGGGAGCCAGGGAGAGCCCCTTGCCCGGGAGTTGGGAGCCAGGGAGAGCCCCTTGCCCGGGAGTTGGGAGCCAGGGAGAGCCCCTTGCCCGGGAGTTGGGAGCCAGGGAGAGCCCCTTGCCCGGGAGTTGGGAGCCAGGGAGAGCCCCTTGCCCGGGAGTTGGGAGCCAGGGAGAGCCCCTTGCCCGGGAGTTGGGAGCCAGGGAGAGCCCCTTGCCCGGGTGCCGGGGGCCAGGGAGAGCCCCTTGCCCGGGTGCCGGGGGCCAGGGAGAGCCCCTTGCCCGGGTGCCGGGGGCCAGGGAGAGCCCCTTGCCCGGGTGCCGGGGGCCAGGGAGAGCCCCTTGCCCGGGTGCCGGGGGCCAGGGAGAGCCCCTTGCCCGGGTGCCGGGGGCCAGGGAGAGCCCCTTGCCCGGGTGCCGGGGGCCAGGGAGAGCCCCTTGCCCGGGTGCCGGGGGCCAGGGAGAGCCCCTTGCCCGGGTGCCGGGGGCCAGGGAGAGCCCCTTGCCCAGGTGCCGGGGGCCAGGGAGAGCCCGCACACTGACCATCAGCACACGCACCAAGGGCTGCCATATGCAGAGGGCACGACTCAGGGCTCGTGGCCCCAAACAAGCTGTCACACACATGCCCCAATTTGCACACTCATCCTCACACAGGGTATGTGACCATGGTGGTTTGGCCCTGGCTGGAGGTCTGATGCCCACTGAAGCTGCTCCATCACTCCCCTTTTCAGCTGGACAGGGCAGAAGATAGATATTGAGAGGCTTAAGAGTCAGGATTAGGAAAGAGATCATTCCACAACCAGCATCACGGGCAGAAGAGACTCAACACAGAATAAAGGAAACAAACCCCTCTAATTGATGACACTGCCTTGCACCCCTAGTGACACCAGAGTCAGGTGATAACTGTGACCAGATCTTAAAACACCCCAAACACCAGCACTGAAGTGACCGCAGATGGGTAAGAAACTGGAGCATCATCCCACCCCGAGCACCATCTTCCTCCTCCTGCTGCAGGGACCAAAGACAAGGATGGCAGCTCTGAGCCAGCACTGAGGGCCAAGGCTATGGGGAAAGCACAGGAGAAAGGCAGGCAGAGACGACCCTCTCCCAAAGTGCATCCCCTCCATGCAGGCCGCTCTGTAGGGAACACAAGCTGCTGCCATCAGCCCACTAATGGCAGCTGCTGCCGCTCTGTTTTCGATGTGTTTCGCCTCCTGTTAATGAAGGTAGGGAAACTGTTGGGGTTTTTTGCATGCCCAAGGCAGCAATTAGCTCTTGCGAAAGGCAGGGAAGAGGCTGGAGGCAGGAGAGCAACCAGGCGCGTTGCGGAGGCGTGGAACAAGCATGGATGCAAGGATCCATGACGTGGCTCCCCAAAAAACCTGCTACTCTGAGCCTGCCACCAGCCCCTGGACCAGGGCAGCCCCCGGACCAGGGCAGCCCCCGGACCAGGGCAGCCCCTGTGTCCTGCTGCCCAAACCACAGCATGATGCATCCATGATACATCCATGTGTGAAAGCCACCAGCACAGCTGCTGGAGGAGCCTTGGGTGTGGGGGGCTCAGGAATCTGCCCTCACCCCTGGGTTTTCCCCATGCAGAAGGGCGCAACTGCCCAGGAATTTTGGGGGGAGGGGGGGATGTGGAACAAAAAAAAAAAGAGAAAGGAAAAGGAGGGAGTCTCCAGGCAAGCTGTCAAGGGGAATGTTTCCATCTAAGGCCTTGGTATTTCTCTCCCGGCGCCTGCACTAAATCACCCCAGCTCCTCTCATTATTCTTTGGTGCTTTACAAGGTAGCGCAGACGGTGGAGGAATGCAGAAGTATGCAGAAAGCAAACTCCAGCCCCTCCTGCACCGCCAAATACCTGCTGCACTCAAGCCTGCAAGCCTTCGGAGGGGCACAGCATCCCCACCCCATCCCTGGAGCTGAGTGTTGCTGGACTGGGGGTCTGCACTGGACCCCCAGCATCAGGCTGTGTCTGCCCACTCTCCCTCCCAACTCAGCATTGGGAAATAGGTTCCTTCTGTCTCAGCCCCAGAGCACAGTGGGCACCCAGCACCCTTCATCAGACCATGAGGCATCAGCTAGCACGTATCAGGCAGCATTACTCCAGCACTTCCACCCCCTCCCTGCTCCCAGTCCAGTGTTTCCCAGTGCTCTGTGAGGGAAGGAGCTGGGACAGACAGGTTGTCATCCCCCCCAGTCCCTCCGCTTGCAGGGCTTGTTCTATCCTCCTGCAGTTCAGCCTGCCACAGACCTATTGCCAGGCTTCTCCCAGTGCCGTTTCACAACCTACAGCAAACAAGCAGGTCCAAAGCAGCGCAGGGAAAGGTTTGGGATTGAGCTGACACCAAAACCCAGCAGGAGGACGTGGGGATAGAAGTACCGCACCAGACCAGGGCTGGGGATCCATCTCTCCAACTCCTCTTGCAGCTCCACCACCCCAACTGGGCTGCTCCCAGGATGCACATCAGCCCCACACTCAGATCGATCCAGATCCTCATGCTTTGTGGCACCCCTGGACACCCACCCAACCCAGCAAACCACTGCAGAAGGGAGAAGAGCCCTGGCAATGCTGTTGGGGAGGGTGGGCATCCCATCCTCAGACACCCCATCCCCACACAGCTTCACCCAGCTCCTGCATGGCACAGGGGTGCTAGAGGGAGGGGGGGTGTCTCCCAGCCCACCCTGCAGAGCAGAAGTGCTGGGGCACAGAGTCCAGCTGGGAGCAGCCAGCCTGGGGAGTGGGCACAGGCCAGGATTAAAACTCTGGAGTCGTGCTGGAAGCAGGGTGAGGGCAGCTGAGGGCCCTGCCTTGAGCAACGGGTGCTCTCTGCTCCAGAGCCCTCACGAGCAGTCCCAGGGCAGGGGCACAGCCAGAGGACACTGGCACTTCAGCAGAAGGCAAGCTCTGAGCCAGAACCAGCACAGCCCCCACCACCAGCCCAGCACCATGCTGCTCAGGGGAGCGAAGGGGGGAGGGCAGGTAAGCTCCAGGCAGCCCCAATGCCTTCAGCCATGCCCATCACACAGGGCTGCCCATGAGCACTGGGTGCAGATCCAGCACTCAGCTCCCTGCACATCCCTTACACAGGTGGGGAAACTGAGGCAGCAACACTCCTGAGCAGAGAATCAGCCCTCCCCTAAGCCTCTGAGCAGCGAGGAGATCCCCACTCCCACCTTTCTACACCCTATTCAGGAAGCAAAGGAATTACACAGAATCACAGAGCTGTAGGGGTTGGAAGGGACCCCCAGAGCTCCTGGGGTCCAACCCCCTGCCAAAGCAGCTCCCCAGCTCATACTGCACAGGGCGGTGTCCAGATGGGGCTGGAATCTGGAAGGAGACTCCACACCCCCTGGGCAGCCTGTCCCAGGGCTCCCTCACCCTCACTGGGGAAAAGTTCTTCCCCAGGTTGCTGTGAAACTTCTTATGCTCTGACTTGCAGCCATTGCCCCTTGTCCTGTCCCCACAGACACTGAAAAGGGGCTGGCCAATTCCCCCTGCAACCCATCCTTCAGATATTGATAAACATTGATCAGGTCCCCCCTCAGTCTTCTTCTCTCCAGGCTGAACAGCCCCAGCTCTCTCAGCCTTTCCTCACAGGGGAGATGCTCCAGGCCCTTCATCATCTCCTCAGCCTCCTCTGGACTCTCTCCAGGAGATCCCTGTCCTTTTTAATCCCAAGGAGCCCAGCACTGGACACAACACTCCAGGTATCAGCTTACTCCAGGTGCTTAGCTTATTAAAAACAAAGAAAAACCAGCAAGGGGAGCACCAGCCTATGGAGCACGAGGGCGTTTCACAAGCCAAACACCACCCGAAGAACAAGGGAGCGATCGGCCAGGAGACACGGGTACAGCCATGGTATTTTTAGCAGTATTACACAGGGACAGGGGATTCCTACCCTGAAGATCCCCGGGGGCTTAAAATAGGTCCCGTCACTTCCTCCCAGCAGCGGCTGGGAGAAGCATCTGCTGCTTCGGGAAGCCGGGAGGAGAGGTTGAACCTTTGGGTTTGGGGCAATTTGGGGCACCCCAAGCCCCATAGAGGGGGGAGTGCAGCACTCACCTTCTCTGCTGGAGTGCTGGGATGAGCTGCTGCCTCCAGCCCTGCTCAGTGAAAGGGGAAAAGGCCGATGCAAACACAAAAAAGAGGCTAACCCAAACACCTCTCTCACTTACAGTGAGGGAAACTGAGGCAGGAGAAGCAGAGCTTGATTGACAGCACAGGAAGAGTCGGTGCTTTGTTGGGTTGCACAGCCTGCTCGGTGAGCAGGGGGTCCCCCAATGCAGGGATGCACTGGAGGGGAACCCCAGCAAGTCCAGCTGCCCCAGGAAGCAGGCTGAGACAACCCACTGCTCAGTTCCTGATCCTGTGGCTGGCACAAAGGGCTAGGGACAGAAACACACCTCCACAGCAAGGCAATGGGATGGGTGCTCCTGAATCCAGGGTTCCTGCACCCACAGCTGCCATTTGTCACAGCTCTCAGGGCTCACACACAATCCTGCTCTGGATCCCATCCCATCCCAATACAACCAGCTTGCCAGGCTACGGGTAACTTCTCCAATCCCAGCTAGGAGTTATCCCTCACACCACACCAGCAGCCAAAGCATAGATCTTCATTTAAAAACCCAAGCAGAGAGGGGATATTCCAGGCAAAGGACACAAGTAAGAGACCAGGGGGGAGCAGGGGGGAGCTGTGTGCCCCCTCCTAGCCCCAAAGGGTTAAAAACTAAAGCCAGGAAAAAGTGTGCCTGTGATAGGAAAAACACACAGGCTCCCAGGGAGAGCGCGCCGGCTGCTCGCCGTTTCCCTTCCCGACATGCCCTGCTCCTGGGAAAGTGTAGGCTGTTTTCCATATATAACTGCAAACTGTTCCATGCAGTAAGAAGTCTAATTAAAGGGAGGGAGGGAAGGAGGGAGGGAGAGCAGGAGAGACGCCGAAGACCGAAAGGCAATATTTATATGAAGGGAAGAAAGCCTGTATCCCGGGCACCAAATTAGACCCTTTGCAAAGCAAAGCCTGGGACATCATCAGGAGATGAAATCTGGGCAGGGAGCAGCTTCGCTGAAGAGGCAAATCAGAGCTTGGAAAATATGTACCAATAAATAAGGGGAGAACGCCAGATGGGCCAGGAGAGCACGGGGAGGGGCAGGGGAAGGAAAAGCTAATCCAAGCCTGTTGCTGGGATAAGGCAGAGTGCCACGGGAAGGGGCACATATAGCCCCCCCGCTACAGTCCCCAACAAGGCTCCTGGGGTCCCTGCTACTCCCCATCCCACACTGCCCTGCACGCCCTGCGGCTGGAGAACCAAGGATTTAAGTAAAGAGTGGGAATCTGCTTGAAAAATTAATGCTGAAGTGAAGCTGCACAGGCAGGAGCAGGGCTGGGAGGATGGGAAATGCCAGCAAGGAGCACAGCACGCTGGCACGGCACAGGAGCCAGCTGCTGTGGCAGCTGGGGAGGGGTTGGAGATGAGGGGACACCCATCCCAGGCACCCACCCACATGCAGGGGTGACCCACAGATCACCCAATCCTCACCCCACGTGGTCACACCAGCCCTGCCTCTCCCACCCACTCGCTGCTGCACCCCACCACCCCAATGCTTTAGGGGTATTCCACTTACCCAGAAACCCCAACCCAGACTGGGCAGGGGGATGCAGGGGGAGGTATTAGATTGGATATTAGGGGGAAGCTTTTTCCAGAGAGAGTGGTGAGGGGCTGGAACAGGCTGCCCAGAGAGGGGGTGGGTGCCCCATGTCTGGGGGTGTTCAAGGCCAGGTTGGATGGGGCCCTGGGCAACCTTGTGTAGCTCCAGGCCTGAGGTTGGTGTCCCTGCCTGTGGCAGGGGGTTGGAGCTCTGTGACCCTTGGGGTCCCTTCCATCCCTTGTCAGTCTATGATTCTATGATATGTGGTGTTGGGCTGAGAAAACACCCCCCCAGATCTGCTCTTCAAAGGCTCATTGTTGGAGCTGCACTTCCTGCAAGCGCCAGCCACGGCCCCAAGGTGATGCCCAGCCAGCTAACACGCTCCAGGCAGCATCAGGTCTCTGCCTGCACTAGGTACCCCTGCATTCTGAAACCGTTAATGTGTATTTAAAGCTGTTAACTGTGGATGCAAAAGTCACCCTACCCAGGCTGAGCCAGCATGGAGAGGCTGGCTCAGCCCCAGACACAGGGTTAGCTGCTTCACTCAGTGCCAATGGCAGCGCCAGCATCCTTACAGGCACCAGGCGCTTTGCTCCCAACTGTGTCTGGGGACCATCCCCTCTGCACCCCAAAGCCAGACCTGGCACTATGCTGCTGTCACCCTGATCCAGCAGCAGAGCCTCAGCACGCTGGGCATTGCCATTCCTGGCACCGCCTGGCCCCTGCGCAGGCACACACACCCTTACGCCCCAGGCTCCCAGCACTGTCCTGACCTGCCATCCTGTTTACACAGCGTCTGAACCCCACACACTCCCTCCCCCAGTGCTTTGGGCAACGCCCCAGTAGCTCCCAGCTGTACCAGTAACCTGGAGAAACTGGGATATCCCTTTCCTCAAGTGCCAGCGGGAAGTTGTTGGCACAGCTCCTGCATCCCTCTGGGTAGGACAGAATCACAGAATCCCAGCCTGGTCTGGGTTGGAAGGGACTCCAAGGATCACAGAGTTCCAACCCTCCACTGCAGGCATGGTCACCAACCTCCAGGCCTGGAGCTACACAAGGTTGCCCAGGGCCCCATCCAACCTGGCCTTGAACACCTCCAGGGATGGGGTGCCTTCCAGCCCCTCTGGCACTTATCTACCCCCCACAAGGCTTTGCCACCACAGACATCCTTTGCACCCATAAATTGCTCCCCATGGTGCTGAGGGACAACAGCTTGCAGCTCCCCTCAAAAAAAACCAAACAACCACAACCCACACTACTGTTGAACCTGGAATGATGCTGAGAGTCCCAAGCTTGGGCTGAGCTCTGCTCAAAGCAGAGATGCTCACTGCAGAGCCAGGACAAGATAGGATGGGGACGAGGACACCCTGCACTATGATGTGGGTTGGGGAGGGTGTCACAGTGCCCAGCACCCCCTCCCCAGCCAGCAACACTCCCCATTAACACAGAGCCAGCCGCCCAGCACGAGGAACAAACCAGATGCACGTGGCACAGTCGAGCCCAGTGTGGCCCCGAGGTCACCCGAGGTGACTCCCAGCCACCAGCCACTTGTACGGGCTGGACCCAGAGGCACAGGAGCCGTAGGAGGCTGGATAACAGCCCCTGCCCATCACTGGCCTTTATACAGGTGGGTATGGAAGCACCAGCACTAATCCAGGGTAAGAGCAGCTTTCCCAGCGATAGGGCAGAGATTACTGCCGCAGTCTGGGTGTGAGGGGCGTTCCTTCGGCACCGGGCAGACACAGCAAGGCAACCCCCTGGGAATAAAGTGTCGCAATCCAGCTCCCAGCAGCTCCCCAGTTGACACCAGAGCCCAGCACAGGGCTGGTACTGGGGGGACAGGAGGCAGATGTGCTGCCTGCAGCGAGCCCGCTCGCCACCCGGCCAGAGAAATGCAAAGCCCCACTTAGTGCCAAGGGGTTTTGCAAGGTCAGGATTCCCCAGGCATCCTACCCAGGGTCACTCTGTAATCCCCTCCACCCCCAAAGCTCTGGCTCCTCTTCTCTGCCCCCACATTTTCCCAGCTGCCCCATGCACATGAAGGCAGCTGCCCAAAGTAGCTGGGTCCACCATCATCATCATCATCATCTCCTTTTGCAGCATCCTCAGGTCCTAGGCTTGGTCTGGGCAGGCATTTTTGGTCTCTGCGCCTAACAAGGTCAGTGGGAACACATAAAGCCAAGTCTCACTGCTTGGTCTGGAGTCCCCACCACCACAGTTTGGGATCTCACAGCACCACCTGGACTTGTTCTGCCTGGGGAGCACCCTGCTCCCACATAGCCCTCCCTCCCCCCACCACAAGGGGAGGCAGCCAGACAGGACCCAGGGCCAGAAGGCTGGGATGAGGGGAAGCAGCTCCACCTCTCTCCACCTGCTTTTCTGGGTCCCTTCTTGGTGATGCTCTGCCCAAACCGCTCTCCTCAAGCAGGGCTGAAGCCCAGCGAGGTCTCAGGCACTGAGAAACAACGTGGTCTGTCTGTCTGCACAGGCAGCTGCGTCCGGGGGAGTGGGAGGAGGAAGGGAGGATCCTCTGTTGTCCTTTCCAAAGGGAAAAGGGACCGTCCCCTGAACCAAGTGCCAGATGGGGCAGGAAACACCTCCAGCCTCCTCACTCCAGGCAGCATATGCCCACAGAGAGCAGAGGACAAGCCCCCCCCTACCCCCACCCCCTCCTCCATGCTGCAGAAGCACAGTCTGCAACATCTTGCAAGGATTGGATGCATTTCACGTTCAGCTGCAGGAGAGAGAGGATTCCCTGGCTGCTGCCCTGCAGAGAAACACCCAGATGCTGCAGGGAAGGGAAAGGAGGAGGAGGAGGAGGAGGAAGGGCCATTCCTGCATCAGGAGCTGGGTAAAGGCAGTATGGGATGCTCTGATACCCAGAGAGGTGAGACCCAGAGATAAGCAGGTCCAGAGATGGCAAGCATGGTTGGGGAGAGATAGGAAGAGTAGGAAAACAATGCCAAGAAGGGAATCAACGAACAGACAGAGATGAAAGGCAGCAGGTCAGGAGTTAGCACAACAGAATTTAGCAGCAGACACGGAGCTGGAGCACAGTGCAGAAGGATTTTGACTCACCCTTCACCCAGAGGACCAGCTGCCCCAAGCCCTCAAGCATCTGCTGGGTACCAGAGCAGTCACCTCTCCACTCTCCCAAGCAAGCCACCCCCAAAACAGGCACCTACAGAGCAACATCTCAGCAGTCTGACCCACGGCTCCAGCCTCTTCCCCCTCAAGCAGACAAACCAGCCGTCTCCTCCGGGAGCCACCATGGGCTGCGTTTGGCACCCAGCACACACAGAGTAATTCAAGCTGCCCCTGGGAAGAGCAGCCCGTGGATTTAATACTCCACAGAGCAGAGGAGCGTTTGTAAGGCCGGCTCCCAGGGGCACAGGGCATCCCTGGGGATGCCAAAGCAGGTAGCGGGATGAGGTTCTGCTGCTGGGTTGTTCTCCACAGGGAGGTGGGCAGGTTTTGGCTGCTTGTTTTCTCCTTCCCTCAGGAGATCCCTTGTTCACTTGGGAAACACCCCCAGGTGCCCTGCAGCTCTGCAGGGAGGAAATCCTGCCCAAACAGAGTCAGACGTTTCGGTCCTTCCCTTCATTTTTAGGCAGTCAGTTTGGGGTCAGATGCAAGAGCACTTCGTCACTGGGGAAATAACACCACTCCAGGCCTCCTCCCTCAAACAAACCTCAAAAGACATCGTTTAGGCAAGCTTAATTTGGACAACTAAAAATAGCCAGCACTAGTCACACTGGAAAATGCAGGCTGAGGAGCTTCACGCTTTCACAGCTTGAGCTGGGACACAAGGGGTTCTGGCTACAGGAAGCATCCCCCCCACCTCATTCCACAGCCACATCCCTGAGTGATGAACACACAGGTAGGTACAGCAGGACCCTTTGGAGAAACCCACCCTTGGGGCCACCAGCACCCTGCAACAGCAGCTCTGATGAAAGTTTTGGGTCCCCTACACTTTGCCAAGCAGGATGCGGTGACTCAGAGCCACGTCTGCACCAGGACACCCAGGAAAGATCAGCTGTGCTTTCAGTTTTTCCACAGCCAAGCCAAGTTTCTGGCCCTGGCTCTCTGTGCCTGATTCACCCTCACATCCCCCAGCATCCCCGGGCAAACGCAGTCAGATCTCTCTGCCAGCACACAGGATCAATCCCCCCTGCTCTGAGTAATGCAGAGAGGCGGGTTGTTACTACAGCTTTCCTCCAGCTCCATAGCATCAGGGCCATCACAACCCTCATGAGGCACAGGTCAAGCCCTGCTACAGCCCAGCAGCTCAAGCTCCTCCATCGCCAGCCTGATTTTTCCCCACTACCAGCATCACCCAGCCACAAATCCCATCTGCCCTCCTTTCCCTGCATTCCCCCTCCTCCCTGCACCAGAGGCAGGAATAATATTTAACTCAGGTTCACTCTGGAACATGAGCTCCCTCCCTAGCTTGGGTCACCCCCAGGCTGTCTCCATCACAGAGGCCACACCAGATCCATGCTCCCAGCACAGCCACGTGCCCACGGGGAGAGCCCAATGCCAGTTAGAAAGCTCCTCCAGAGCAGGCAGTGCTGGGAACCCCAGGGAAGCTCGGCACCACGCGCTGCCGCTCGCCAGCTGCAGCGATATGTCACAGCACCGATTCTGTATGCAGCTGAGGCGACTCTGCTGGCACATGAGACCGCCAGGCAGGCTGTACAGGTGCCACGCTGCCCTGGGAGCCTCACACAAGGAGGAAAATAGATAAATAAATAAATTATAGGCTGAATTTCGTAGCCAGATCACGCCTGGAGCTCTCCTCATTCCCTGGGGTACAGCCTGGCTCAGCCTGCGGAGCCAAAGATAAAGAGGGAGGCTTCAGCCCCGCCAAAGGGAGAGGAGATGGGAAGATGCTCGAGGCATCTTCTTGCTTGTCCTCGTGTCCCTTGGTCTGGGTGATGGCACAAGGAAGACAGCAGCTTTCCCACCGTCACCTAAAAAGCATCCATGCAGCCCAAGATCCGCCAAGCACTCCAGCAACCCAGGGTTACTTTCAAGGAGCTGGTGAGAAGGTGAGAAGAGAGATGAAGAGCTGGAACAGGCGATGCCACTAAGCCCCTGGAAGGGCTGAAGTGGAGACACGTGAAGCATCAGCACTTCCAAGCGGGAACAAAGGGCAAGAAGAGGGATAAAAAAGCAGCAGAGGGCACAGCAAGGGGCTGGCTGGGGGCAACTGGCACCTCCTGGGCAAGGGAGGGGTGGAGAAGGGACAGTAAAGCTCTCGCTGCGGCAGCAGGGTCCTTAATTAGCATCCTGGGAAACCGAGTTGAAAATCAGACACCTTCTGTCCGACATCTGAGCCTGGACCTGAGAATCCGATCGCTGGATCCGATGCTCAAAGAGCAAAGGTCACGCCAAGTCCCAGGCAGGGCCTGCGACCACAGTGCAGGGCCCTGCACCCCATGGTCCCCTCTGACTTCAGCCCTCACTCCCACTCCCCCCCCCGCCACCCCACCCCGGCAAGAGCACAGGCAGCACCGTGAGGGCCAGCTGCTTATTTTTAGCCTGGGGAAGGCAGGAGCCTGCGACCAGCCCTCCTGCCTCTTGCCCTTGGCATGGGGCACGCTGCTTTTACCGCTGCCACTGCTGAAGCGAGTGGCTTGGGCCTCAGCCCGTCCCACCACCCCCTCCACTCCCTCCCTTCCCTAGGGCTCTGTGGCATCAGATTCAGCCCCCCAGCTGGCATCACTGCCCAGCCCAATCTCTCCCCTGGCACCCCATCCTTTCCCTGCCCAGAGAGGAAGAGGAGGAGGATGCTGGGATCACCCCAGGAGCGGCCACAACCCCGGCGGCAGAAGGATCCGACTTATTTACAGCTCCTTAACGGACCCCGGCGAGTTAGGCAGGGCTGAGTTAGGCAGGGCTGAGTTAGGCAGGGCTGAGTTAGGCAGGGCTGAGTTAGGCAGGGCTGAGTTAGGCAGGGCTGAGTTAGGCAGGGCTGAGTTAGGCAGGGCTGAGTTAGGCAGGGCTGAGTTAGGCAGGGCTGAGTTAGGCAGGGCTGAGTTAGGCAGGGCTGAGTTAGGCAGGGCTGAGTTAGGCAGGGCTGAGTTAGGCAGGGCTGAGTTAGGCAGGGCTGACCTTTCCGTGTCTCAGACAAAGAGGAGATGTCAGCAGCTGTGGCGGCGGCGGAGGAGTTGCAGGACCGGGCGGCACGAAGCTCTCCCCTGCCAGCCTGGGCAGAGCAGGAGGCCAGACCCACGCAGGGCGGAGGAGGTGGGGGGGGGGGGGGGTTGCTCAGGAGTGGGGGAGCCAGTCAGGGCCACGGGAAGCAAAGAGCGCTGGGATCCCAGCCTGGGAAAAGGAGGGATCGGATTCCTCCCTCCCCGTCCCTGCTGGACAAACTCTTCCGGGTAGGGAGACTCCTACGCACTGCGCTCTGCCCGGGCACGGCGGCAGCTGGCTGCCCCCTGCAGACCCCTCTGCTTCTGGGGGAGGAAACACGGGGAGAGCTCCTGAAATTAAAGAGAGAGGGGGATGGAGACTTGCCCCTGGCACCCAGAGCGGCACTGGGCTCCTCTGGCTGCCGACTCATCCCTGCCATGGAAGTGGAGAAGGAAAAGTTTCCCTGTCAGCACAAAACAGGGACCATTGGGCAAACCTGCAGCTTGGCTGCTGCCACCCTGCCTGGGGGTCCCCGTGGTGGGGACATGCTGTGTAGGTGCCCAAGATTGGGTGGGTGAGGGGGATGCAGGGGACCATCCCTCTCTCCCTTTGTTAGGGGACTGATGCATCCCTTGGGCTCACCACAGCCCCTTGTCTGAAGGGCTGGCTGAGACCAGGGGCTCTCCTGAGCCAGCCCTTGGCACTGCCCCATGGGATGACCCTTCCTGTGCCTCTTCCCTTGCTTTGCAGCAAGTTAGCCAGAGGATTTTAGGCAGAGGCCAGCCAGTGCTCAGGGCTGCACAGTGTCCCCTCCCAGCCCTGCCCCTCCCGGTCCATATGGCATTTAGGACTGGATGCCACAGTGCAGAAGGACAGAGATCCCAAGGAGCCAGCCCAGGAGCACTCAGCATCTCACCACACGCCTACACCAGGGTCCCCACATCCCTCTCCATCTGCCAGGGCAGCAGTGGCCCGTTCACACATGCAAAACCAGCACCAGTCCCTCGCCTTGCTGCTGGGCAGGGGGATGCTCCTGAACAAGACTCCCACAGCCCCAATTCCTGACACCACCCCCCTCAAGGCACATCACCACGTGTCAGCTTCCCACACTTAAATCCACGACCCCTCCCAGAAGCTCACAAAGGCAGGAGGACACCAAACTCCTCTGTTACTCACAGGGAGCATTCCAAGGATCTAAGTTGCTTAATTAGTGCTTTCAAGAGAGTCAGCATCCAGGTGGGTGACACACCAGCAGGATGTCACGTGCAAGTCTCAAGCATTCCCTTTCTTCCTTTCTCTATCCAGGGTTTCCTTGGCCTTTTTTTTTTTTCCCCTCACCTCCTTTTGCTAATGAAGAAATAGAGGGGCAGGTTTTATAAGTCCGTGGAAACTCTATTATCCCTCTGCATTAAAGCCAAAAGCAACTAATTAAAACATCAAAGTCAGAGGTTTCATTAGTTCGGCCTCAGGAAGCGCTGGCAGGAGGTGGCAGGGAACGTGGCTCCCACAGCTGGCTGCACTGAGGGACCCCTGCACCCTAAAACACAGATCCCTATCCCAGCATTACTGGGAAACCCAGTGGGGAGCTCAGGGCTGGCTGCTGGGCAGAGGAGCAGGGTGCTGCCACCCACCTGTTCCTCTCCTCCAGCTGGTCACTGCCCATCACAGGGGCATCTGCACACACCAATTTTGAGAGCAGGGGGCTGGGGAAAGGTGCACCACCCTCTCCCCATCAAAGCCACTTCCCCCAGGACTATCTCTGTCACCAGCACCACGGGACAGGTCCTTATTCCCTTCTGTGCACAGCACAGGGGCAAGAGGGATGGGTTTGAACCCTCAGCTCACCCAGATCTATTTATTTCTTCTTCCACACACTGATTCTCCACCTGTATGATGAAAAGGACTTTGCTGCTGCCTCCATCCATCCATCCATCCATCCATCCATCCATCCATCCATCCCAGGAGAGCTCTAGGCAGCCAACAAGCATTGACCAGCATCCCTCACCCTGCCTGGATCCACTCCCACATCCCCAGTGGGATGCAGGAGCCAGGGAACACCAAGGAGGTGGCACCTCTTTGCGCTCCATTGGCCACCTCCCCATCCAAGGACTCGCATCCCATTGCCACAGTCACACCATGCATCACTGCATCCCTCCCAGGGCTCCTGCTCACCATCTCTGGCACAACTGCACCCAGAGCCAAATGGGGTCCCCACCCCACGGCTCCCAAGTTTTCCTCTGGCTCCCAGAGAGCAGCAGTGATTTGCCAAGCATGGCACAGCCTTCCCAGGAAGGGGGCCCTGGGTGAGGAGGCAGCCAGAGCAGTAGCCAGTCCTTCCCTGGGCCCTGCCATGGGGAGCGGCAACAAACAGGCACCATCAGCCATTCGGCACCAGGCCCTTTGCATCCCCCAGCTCGCTGAGGCTCCTTCCAGCGCTGCTGCAAGAGGCGTGGGCAAACTCCAGGGGAATGGGAGATAAAAAGAGAAAGAAAAAGGAAAAAAAACCCCAAACAAAACCCACCCAGGGAGCCCCCAAGCCCTATGAGGTTCAGGCAGGGAAGAAGCAGGTCTCCCAGCTCCTCTCCCAGCCAGGGAAGGCCTTTGGGGAAGAGGGGAACTCCAGGCACAGCTCCACCCCAGCGCTGCCTGCAAAACAATAGAGGAGAGGAGCAGCGGTCCCTCCCTGCTCTTACTCACCCTGCCTGAGGACCTGTGACACCCTACGGCTCACCCTCACCCCGGGGTGGAGTAGGGGGGGGGGGGTGGGTCCAGCATGGGGTGTCCCAGAGCTCCCTGGGCACAAGGCCTGGTGATGCTCCAGCAACACCAAGATCCTCTGCAAGCGGAGCACCACAAGGGCCGGACCCATGACACGTGTGTGGGGAATTCCCTCCGTCGCCATCTCAACAGAAAGGAAAAAAAAAAAAGACCTAAAATAATAATAAAACCCAAACCCAACCCCACCACAAGCCAACAACACCCTTCACCCTCTCAAGCCTCTACCTGCAGCGCTGGCGGCGCCGGCCCAGAGCCAGCCAGCTGCTCTCCTACTCTACGAGGAAGCAGCTGAGGTCCCTGAGAGTCCCTTTGCACCAGGCCGCACCCCAGGGCAGCGCCCATGGCCCCACCGCTGGCGAGGGTGGGACAGGGACAGAGCCTGCACCCCGAGGGGCTGGGGAAGGGTGAGGTATGGGGAAGCTCGGCCTTGCTGCCCTGGGTGCTTCCTGCTCCGCTCGTGCAGTACAACCATCCCCACACCGGCAGATCCACCGCGCCGGGAAAGCAGACACCTGATGTATCCCAACAGGCTTGTGAGGGGGAAAAATCAAAGGGTATGTAGCTTTTGGGAGGCCACCAGCACCACCCATTCAACCCTCCATTCAACCCCAGAGAGCCCTTCGCTACCCAGGGTGGGGGGCACCCACTGACCCCCAGCGCCCTGCCCACACCACCCAAGGGATTTCCTGGGTGACCTGAGGGTGCAGCCTGCTGGGCACAGAGGTGGGGAGGGAACCCCATGGTGCTGCGGGGTGGGGCTGGTGGAGCGCGGGGGCGTCAGCTTCTCTCGCTCATGATTAAATAATTTAGGTGCGTTTCAGCGCTCAAGGAAGCGAAAGATTGAGGGCACTGTCTGGGGCCAGGCAAACCCTGCCTGAGGAGCAGCCAACAACACAAGCACCGTGCCCGTTTTGGGGTGGGGGGCACCCTCCTGCGCTCCCCCCAGACCCAAGGCAGCTCTAGACACCCCACAGGGAGCTCCAGGCACTCAGCACCAGCCCAGCTCGCTGCCCCATGTCCAGTCCACGGGCAGAAACAGGCTGCACTGGTTTGAGATTCGCAATTCAAACCCCCACCCAACCTCAGGTCTCCAGAGATAAGAGCACAATAACCTATTGTCCCTCCTCCGCTCCCTCCCCACTCAAGATCTCCACTTGCCTCCGGCGAAACAGGGAGGGACCACCCTGCTCTGTACACCCCCCCTCCCCCCTTACAGCCAGGGGATCCCCTGTACCCCAGGACGGGCACGACCCCAGCCCCAGCCAGGCCCCAGGGCAGCCAGAGTGGATGCTCAGAGCCAGAGCACAGGCAGTGCTGGGATGCAGGGAGAGCACCGGAGGCAGAGGGAGGAGGTGGAAGAGGCTCCAGCCCCGCTGGCCATGTGGGCCTGAGCCTGGCTGCTTTTCGGCTTTATTTTATTCCATCCCCCGTCGCCCCCTTCCTTCGCCCCCCCCCACACACCCCCCACACCCCCCCATCCTGTTTTCTCTTGTGGATTTGCTCGGCTGACTTGATGCAGACAGGAGGGGGACGTGCCTGGCCGTGGTGTGGGCAAACTCCCCCCTCCCCCCGCCCCAGGCAGCCTCCCCCCTTCCCCGCGATGCCGGCACTCTGCATCCCACCCTCCATCTCACCCAGGTCCGGATCCAGCCCCACGAACACCCTGCCCGGGCTACCCCACTCCAGCCACACCTCGCCCGGCTCCAGGCAGGGAGCAGCACCCCTCCCACCCTAGGGATGGGGAAAGCCACCCACGCAGCACCTTCCCCGCTCTGTCCTTGGGCTGCCGCAAGGCGCTTCCACCCTCCTACCTCCCCCCACCACCACCTCCTCCCCCCCCTCCCCGCCTGCCTCCGCTGTCTCTGCCCTTCCCTCCGGCACCAGTGCCAATCTGCAGCGTGGCCTGGGATGGATGGATGGATGGAGGCAGCGGCCAGACGGAACCCGACCCACGGCGGTCGCATCCAGTCCCCACCACCTCTCCACAGTGCCACAACGCGCTCCCATCCAACAACACGAGCGACCACGAGCCCCACGCCCCCCCCAACCCCCCCTCCCCAACAAGGGCAGGCAACAAGTTGCAGTATACGACCGGAGCGGGCTCCCACCCTTCCACCCACCCCAGATGCCGTGGAGGGGAGTGAGGGGGGGGCACTACACGCCTCACAGCCCCCCCCACCCCCCTCTTCCCCCGCACGAAAGCGGAGGGTCCGTTCGCATCCCACCATCCCGCCCACCCCCAGGGACCCGCCCGGCTCCGCGCTGCAGCGGGACCGGCAAGCCCAGGGTAAGGAGTACGGGGGGTGTGTGTGTGGGGGGGGGGGGGGGGCAGCACGCCGAGCCCCCTCCCCACACCCCCTCATCCCACCAGTCCCGCATACTGGGAGGGACTGGGAGGGGGGGGAAAGCAGCGCTCCCACCGCCCCACCCGACACGGCTAAACCCCCACCGCAGGGAAGGAGTGAGGAGAAAGGGGGGGGGGCAGGGGGAGAGCCGCTTTCCCCCCCCCCATACGCCCAGCACCGAACCACCCAAGCACCAAGAAGCACCCACGGGACCTCCACCACCCCAGTCCCGTCCTGTTCTCCACCCTCCCCCTCCCCACAATCCCGTACTCACCGGCTCAGCCCCCGCGGCGCCCGGCTGGCGGCGGAGCCCCCGCGCCTGGCCATGGGATGGGGGGCGGAAGGGTGGGGGGGGGTAGCAGAGCGGTCCCAGAGCTAGCGGGAGAAAATGCTTGTCATGGCAACCCGTGCCGAGCCGAGCCGTGCACAGCCCAGCCGAGAAGGGCTCGCCCCAGCCCGCCGGGGGAGGGGCTCTCTTAAGGTGGCGGCCCGCCCCGTCGGCTGCTTAAGGGGGACGGAGGGAACGGGCGGGGTCTGTACCCCCCCACACCCCAACGTCACACCCCTAGGCAATGTGGGGACCCCCCCCTCCCCCGGGCATGCCCTACGTGCAGCCCCGGGAAGTGTGTGGGGACCCCCCTCCTCCCCCCGGGGTGTGCACTGTGTGGGTACCCCCAGGGCGGTTTGGGCAGGGTGGGGTGTGTGTCTCCAGGCAATGTGGGGGGGACCCCGGAGGATCCCCAGGGTAGGGTGGTGTATGCACCGCCAGGCAGCGTGGGGACACCCCCTCCCCGGGTATGGGTACCCCTCAACCAGAACGGGCCCCTCCCTGTGGCACTGCAACATGTGCCCCCCCGGGCGGTATGGGGGTTCCTCCTATGGCAGAGGTGCACGCACCCCCAAGCAGTACAGACCCCCACCCTGGGCAGTGTGGGTACCCCAGTAAGTAGTGGGGGGTGGCACAAAGCCCTCCTGACTCTGGGCATGGAGGAAGAAGGCAGATCTCCAGAGCACTGTGAACACTGCTAAAATTGGGCTTCCTCATGGGGTGCTGGCCTTTTGGGGTTCACCAGGAGCTGGTGGGTGCCCAGACCTGCAAACCATGGGGCACACTCCTCTGACCTCCCCTGAGAGCGACTGTCCCCTCAGGTGACAGCATCACTCAGGGTTGGTGGGGGGGAGGGGGGGGTACCCACGCTCAGAGGGTTAAGTGTAACTCACAGCCCCCTCCTGGGTGCAGATCTGACCCTCACCCATTTTTAGAAGCCAGCAGGAGGAAAACCTTCCCTGACCCGTGCCTGAGGTGTGTGGAACCCTGGGGCTGCCCTGAGCACCCAGCGTGGCACCCGCGCAGCAGCGCTGGGTGTAGGCACCCTTAAATCGGCCTTAATCCCGTCCCTATCCCCACGTTTGGGCACGCAACTGGGTTCAAGTTAAACCAGTGGAACATCTGTGCACGCACCAAGCCCTAATTAGAGCTCGTAACGTTTTTTCTTCCCCCCCCCCCCACCCCTCACCCCCCTCAAGGGCCTGCACCTCCATAACTTTGCATTCCTCAGCAGTCCCAGGGCAACGTGGTGCTGCAGGAGGTGGGTTATCCCAGGAGAGACAAGCCCTGAGGTGGATTCTAGCCCCCCCGGGAGTGCTTTGGGCCCTTTGCTGGGGGAATTCCCCCCCCTCCCCTCCTCCTCAGGCTTGTAGAAGCCGCTATCCCAAAGGTGGTAGAAATCTTTCCTGGAAAGCAGGCTTGCCCGCTCAGGGGAGCAGGTTGGGGTACAGCTTTGGTGTGCAGGTAGTTTTGGGGCTTGGGCAGTTGTTTGAAGGCCTTTAGAGGTGTTGGATCACAGAATCACAGAGTTGGAGGGGTTGGAAGGGTCCTCGAGAGATCATGGGGTCCAACCCAAAAAGGAACCAGGGGAGTGTGCAGGGCCCACATTTCACAGCTAAT
This sequence comes from Laterallus jamaicensis coturniculus, assembly GCA_022605575.1. Taxonomy (NCBI): domain Eukaryota; kingdom Metazoa; phylum Chordata; class Aves; order Gruiformes; family Rallidae; genus Laterallus; species Laterallus jamaicensis. Next base: position 5,984,292 of record JAKCOX010000038.1, read on the forward strand.
GCTTCTAAAATCTCTGCCTCCTTTCCAGCAGCACAGAAGGCATCAACCTGCTCCCCTGCTTTGTGGTGGGGAGGAGGAGAGGAGCTTGACCTGGGGGTCCTTGTTGATGACAGGGTGGCTATGAGTCAGCAGTGTGCCCTGGGGCTGAGAGAGACAATGGGATCCTGGGGGCATCAGGAGGAGTGTGGGCAGCAGGTCACAGGAGGGGATCCTCCCCCTGGGCTCTGCCCTGCTCAGGCCCCACCTGGAGTGTTGTGTCCAGTGCTGGGCTCCCTGGGATCAAACAGCCAGGGATCTCCTGGAGAGAGTCCAGAGGAGGCTGAGGAGATGCTGAAGGGCCTGGAGCATCTCCCCTGGGAGGAAAGGCTGAGAGAGCTGGGGCTGTTCAGCCTGGAGAGAAGAAGACTCAGGGGGGACCTAATCAATGTTTATCAATATCTGAAGGATGGGGTGCAGGGGGAATTGGCCAGCCCCTTTTCAGTGTCTGTGGGGACAGGACAAGGGGCAATGGCTGCAAGTTGGAGCACAGGAAGTTCCACAGCAACATGGGGAGGAACTTTTCCCCAGTGAGGGTGAGGGAGCCCTGGGACAGGCTGCCCAGGGGGTGTGGAGTCTCCTTCTCTGGAGAGATTCCAGCCCCGTCTGGACACCGCCCTGTGCAGTATGAGCTGGGGAGCTGCTTTGGCAGGGGGTTGGACCCCAGGAGCTCTGGGGGTCCCTCCAACCCCTACAACTCTGTGATCCTGTGATTCTGTGATTTTCCTGGGGAGTTAGACAGGGTTAGTCCTTCAGTGGTGGGGTCCGCTGGCATTTTCCTGGGGGAGTTAGACGGGGTTAGTTCTTCTTAACACAAAAACCTCCAGGGATGGAGACTCTGATGATGAGAGCAAACCATGTCCCTCAAAGCAAGCTCAGGCACTTTCCACTTCTTGGCTCCATGGCCTGTCCACTACAAAAGGTGGAAATAAACAGGCAGCTTTTAGCTGGATGCCCAGCAGCCCCTCCAGGACAATTAAAAACCAGACGATACTGACTACATTGGGTCTAGGTGATTGCTGAACAGCTTGGAAAATAGATGGTGGTGCAGAAGGCAGACAGTGCTTCCAGTGGGCTGGGATGCAAAACTGCCATCGAGACATAATAGCCTTTTAAAACAGGTTTTTCTGAGCTTGGAAGGAATCTCTGACCATCTGGATTTGACTCCTGAAAGGAAATCAGCCTTCCTGCCTCAAGGAACCTGTTGTTAACAGGGCAATTCACGGCTCTCAGAAATGCTGGGAATTTGCAGCCTCCTCCAGGCTTCAGATGAAATGGGGGGAAAAAAACCCCTCAGATTTTACAGCCTGGGCACTGGCCGTGTAAGGAACTTGCCAAAATCCGTTTGGAAAACGTGCTTCCCATCCAGTGGCAGCCTGCAATTACAGAGCTGGTACTTAGCAGCTCCTGCCTGGTGTGTTTCCATTACAACGAGAGCAACCATAAACACTGAGCCTGAAAGCCCCTGCCATTTTACATTTAAGGAAAAGCACATGGAGGAAAAGTCCAAAAAGCCTGGCTGGAGAGGGAGCAGGAGCAAGCCTGTGGCTCTGAGTGAGCAGCCAGACCCTTCCTGCACCGATGTCTGCCCATGCTCCACAGCAAAGCTGGGCAGAACAAGGGGAAAGTTGCTTTGAGGAGGATTTTGGGGTCACACAGACCCCGTGGCTGATGTTGAACTAAAGCTGCTCTGAAGACCCTTTGTGTACCCCTGCTTCCCAGCATCGTGGATCCCTGGTGCTTGCTGGTGCCATCCCTCCTGCTCCATGCTGTTCAGTCACAGTGTCACCCACTCTCCTGTTGTTGGGAGATGCAGGGCTTTGCCATCCCTGAGGAGGTGACAGGGGGCACAGATGATGCTCCTGCACCCAAAAGAGAAGGGAGAAGGAATCAAGCCAGCAAAAGCTCCCCACTTATCTCCCACATGGCCAGCCCGGAGCTGCAGGAAGGGACCTCCCAGGATTAGCCAGGGCACCGGCTGCTGCAGCCACGGGGGTGGCAGCGGGGACAGGCTGCTTCTCGTTTGGCTCTTGGCAGGCACGCACAGGCAAGCTCTGAGGGAGACGCTGGATCCTGCTGGCGAGTCTCTGCGGGGCTGCTCTGCTTTGTGCTTGTGCCTTTGGCCTCCTCCTTTGCCTTGGATGATGGCTGGGTATTCATTTGTTCCCCGTTGTTTGTCCAGAACCAGCTCCGGCCGCGTGTGCGGGACCAGCTCCATGCTGGGCATGTGGCTGTGGGCAGCACATCAGCTTTCACAGCTGGGATGATGACAGGAGAGGTCACACTCCATGCTCTGGGTGGGATGATGACAGGAGAGGTCATGCTCTGGCTGCAGGAGGGATGCATGGACCCAGGATGCACATCCCACAGAGGGATGCACAGACCGATGCTCCTCGCTGCTCTCCCCTCTTTGCCCACACTTTGCCATCCACGCCTGCTGCACATAGGCAGCGCTGCACCAGGAGAGGAGCAGGAGCCCTGTCCTAGCCCAGGAGGCACCTTCTTCCCCATACTTCTCTGCAGGCAGTTTCTGTTGCTTCAGAAGAGGAGCAAAGACTCCCTGAGTGACCAGCACTGTTGGAGCTCCCCATCAGGGATCTAAATTTGTTGGGGAGCCCCACTGTGATGGGAAGCGCAGCTGTTATCCATCCTTTGGTACCTCTTCTCTTTTTCAAATGCTTTTCTGCTGGGTGCCAGCTGCTAGCAGTCCATGGCTGGGGCAGTGCCTGGCATAAAAGAGACCAGCAACACTATCATAGAATAATAGAATCATAGACTGGTCTGGGTTGGGAGGGACCCCAAGGGTCACAGAGCTCCAACCCCCTGCCACAGGCAGGGACACCAACCTCAGGCCTGGAGCTACACAAGGTTGCCCAGGGCCCCATCCAACCTGGCCTTGAACACCCCCAGGGACGGGGCACCCACCCCCTCTCTGGGCAGCCCCTTCCAGCCCCTCACCACTCTCTCTGCAAAGAACTTCCCCCCAATCTCTCCTCTAACCCTTCCCTCCTCCAGCTTCACTCCATCCCCCTTGTCCTGCCAGTCTCTGCCCTTGAACAAGCTGATTCCCCTCCTGTTCCTCTGCTCCCTTCAGGCACTGGCAGGCTGCAATGAGGTCCCCCCACAGCCTTCTCTTCTCCAGGCTGACCCAGCCCAGCTCCCTCAGCCTCTCTCCAGAGGGGAGCTGCTCCAGCCCTCTGAGCATCTCCGTGGCTCCTCTGACCCCTCTCCAACAGCCCCACATCTTCCTTGTGTTGGGCCCCAGCTCTGGACACAGGATCCAGCTGGGGCCGCCCCAGGGCAGAGCAGAGAGGAACAAGGGCATAGTAGAGACAGACAGTAAGTAACCCCAACATAGAGAAGATCAATCCACCAGGTTCTTCTGTAAAAATCCAGCTTAACTGATGATTTCCCTTTAAAACCAGTATGAAACTTCACCATAATTTGCCTTTAATGTTTCCCAGGCTGGGAACTTGTAGGTGGAGTTTTAGCCCAAAATGAATTGAATCAGCCAAGTTGTATCAGCCAAGTTACAAACCCATCAAAACCCGAGGCCAGATCCTGATCTCATCCCCCTGGGTATAAATCCAGCGTTGCTCCTTTGGAATCAACAGGGAAGAGATGTTTTGTCATGGTGCCGGGTAGCAGAGAGCAGGATTGGACCCCCAGGGTTTCTAATGGAAACACTGACTGCCTCTTAAGCACAAGGCAGCGTCGGGCGTCTGTAAAATCTCTCTCCATTCAAGGGCTAAATATAGGGAGGGAACACGCCAGCAATTTGACTTTCAGCACTCAGGGATAAATAAACCCCCGATCGCTGCTGCTGGAGAGGCTTTGTTGGAAATGCCAGGGGCTGATGGGGAAAGGGGGGGGGGGTCGTGCTGCTCTGAGGTCCCCTCCTGTGGGGTCCCAGCAGAGCTAGCTGAGATGCTCCTAGGTGCATGGATGCTTCCTGCATCCCTGCAGGGCTGGTGTAAAAGGGGTTGTTTTTTTTGGGGGGGGGGTTGGGTTTTGTTTTCTGCCTCTTCTTTCCCTTTCCTCTCTCTGCTCAGCCTGTTTGCAAGGCTCAGGCTCAATGCTCAAAGCAAGGAGGGTGCAACCTGGGTGCTGCCGATGGGAAAGGTCCCATCACCGACCACCACACCAATTCCCCTCTCTGCTTTTTCCCTGCTTTGCCTTACTTGGCTCCAGGATTTTCCCTAGCTCTGGGAGTTTCCCTTGCTCTAGGGCAGCTCCCTACAGCTTTGCAGCCCCAGAAAGATTCCACAACCCTGGGATTGCTAATAAACCCACCTCCATGCTATTGCTAATAAATCTCCCTCTCTGCTCTCAATTACTCTAACAACCCCGTTAATTTCTAATTAAGCAGTTGCTTGATTGAGGGAGGGGGAGAGGGAGGGGGGTTTTGCTGGAAATAAAAAGCAAAATAGAAGAGGAGGGATTTGGGCCCAGTTTTGCTTTATGAATGTAATTAGGAGACAAAATTGTTCGCTCACCTAAGGAATTCGTCACCGAACCGCCTGTGAGCTGACAGACACGCTGTGTTTTCCCTGGGAGCCCTGTGACTGACGGCACTTTTCCTTTCCCCACCCCTACACGTTCCCATTTAGAGCTGGAGCCATGACAGGCTTTAAATCTATTAGTGCCTGTTATTAAACCCCTAATATTTGTAACGGCTGAGGAAGAACCTCTGAGCTGCTTCCTCCTGAAGCACCCGTGGGCAGGGTGAGGGGGAACACCATGTCACAGGGATGTGACAAAGCCTCACTGGGGGCTGCTGGCGTGGCAGAGATCCTTCCTGCTCCCTAGAGTACCCCACTAAGGTACCCTGTTTTTAGGGCAGTGCACATGTCCCCCCCCTTGGGATGGCGGGGGGCCACGCAGTGCTTCCCAGAGGGAGTCAGAGGGAAATAGCTACATCTTCAGCTCGATCTCAAAATGAACATTTTTCCCTCCAGTTCTGACCTCGTTTCATTCCTCACATCAAGGAGGAACCTTGTACTCGGTGTTTGCATCACGGTAACACCTCCAGGACCTTAGTGGGACTGAGGAAAGTCCCTGCTGCTGGGAGTGACAATGCGGTGGGTAGTGCTGAAAGAGAGGAGAGAGAAGTGACAGCGCGGGAGAGCCGCTCTCCCATCACGCACAAGCTGTCAGGCCCGGAGCTGGGGAGGCGGAGGAGCACCCAGGCTCCTGAGTCCTACTTTGGTGCCTTCCTTCCAGAGATGGCAGGGGGAGAAGCCAGGCTGGAGCAGGAGGCTCTTCCCCAGGGCTGGAGATGCTCTTGGTCCCAGCCTGAGTGCTGCGGTACCCAGTGTGGTGATGCTGTGGAGCCCATGAAGGGCCGTGGTACCCAGTGTGGTGATGCTGCAGAGCCCATGAAGGGCTGTGGTACCCTGTGTGGTGATGCTGCAGAGCCCATGAAAGGCCGTGGTACCCAGTGTGGTGATGCTGCAGAGCCCATGAAAGGCTGTGGTACCCAGTGTGGTGATGCTGTGGAGCCCATGAAGGGCCATGGTACCCAGTGTGGTGATGCTGCTGAGCCCATGAAGGGCCGTGGTACCCAGTGTGGCGATGCTGTGGAGCCCATGAAGGGCCGTGGTACTCAGTGTGGTGATGCTGTGGAGCCCATGAAGGGCTGTGGAACTGGGATGTAGATGGGGACATCGCTGTGAGAGCAGGAGTATTGCCAGCAGGTCCCTTTCTGGGGGAAATTTGTGCCCTCTCACTACACCCCCACCACACTGCAGGGTCCCCTCTGAGAAGAGGACTCCTGCCCAGCCTGGCTCATCCCACTGCTCTCATAAATCTGCTTTTGGAGCCCATACACTCATGAAAGCCCAGAGAGAGCAGCCACAGGTGACCATGAGGGCTGAGCCAGTGTGCAGAGCCCAGACAGGGCTGCGGTGCCCCAGCAAAACCACCCTGAGCCTTAAGACCATCACCTCCTCCACTCCCATGGGCTTCAGTGCACCAAGCCAAGCTTCAGCATGCTATTACCAGAGAGGCAAAACCTCCCCCAGGCCCTACATTAAAGCTGCATCACTGGTATTTCTCTGCTGTGGGTAACACAGAGCAAAGCTGGGGCAAGCTCAGCCCATGCAGACCCTCATGGTGAAGGGGAGAGGGGTGACCAAGGCAGGTTGAAGGAGCAGAAGATGAGAAGGTGACCTCTTCTCCAAACAGAGAAGAGAGAACCATCAAGGCTGGCAACGGCGGCCGCAGGAAAACAAACCAGAAACGACTCTTTTATTTGAATAATACCCATCAATAATGCATTGCTAAGGAGCTGCAGATGACTGCAATTAAAAAAGAGCCTTGCATTCCCTGAGCAAAATCTAAATTATTCCTCACAGCTTCTCCCTTCACTGAGTTATATTAAAATGAAGCGGTTCCTGGTGCGGCGTGGCTCAGCAGAGCTGGGGAGCCCGGGTGGAAGGCATAAAAGAAGGCAAAGGAAAAAAAAAGGAGAGGAGAAAGAAGGGCCCTAATGTAGGGGGGTTATAAATATTTTACAGCTGAGGAGGAGTGGGGAGCCATGGATATAGATGCAATTGCGGGCGGCCGTGGTGGGAGGGAGGAATTAATCACATCAACGGACAAGGAAACTTCTCTTGAGGAGCACATGCCCACACCCCCAGCCAGAACGGCTCAGGAGGGTCCCTGGGTGCTGGGGAGGGGCAGATTCAGGTTTGCTTCGGAGGGTACAGGTGTGACTTGGTGATGATAGCCCTAAAGCTCAAGGAGGGAAGGGTTGGATGAGATCTTAGGGGGAAGTTGTTTGCAGAGAGAGTGGTGAGATGCTCAGAGGGCTGGAGCAGCTCCCCTCCGGAGAGAGGCTGAGGGAGCTGGGCTGGGTCAGCCTGGAGAAGAGAAGGCTGTGGGGGGACCTCATTGCAGCCTGCCAGTGCCTGAAGGGAGCAGAGGAACAGGAGGGGAATCAGCTTGTTCAAGGGCAGAGACTGGCAGGACAAGGGGGCTGGAGTGAAGCTGGAGGAGGGAAGGGTTAGAGGAGAGATTGGGGGGAAGTTCTTTGCAGAGAGAGTGGTGAGGGGCTGGAAGGGGCTGCCCAGAGAGGGGGTGGGTGCCCCGTGTCTGGGGGTGTTCAAGGCCAGGTTGGCTGGGGCCCTGGGCAACCTTGTGTAGCTCCAGGCCTGAGGTTGGTGTCCCTGCCTGTGGCAGGGGGTTGGAGCTCTGTGACCCTTGGGGTCCCTTCCAGCCCAGCCCAGTCTGGGATTCTATGACCTGCCTCTGCCAGGTGCTGAGCCCAGGACAGGCCCCATCAATACCTCCTGAAACACAAAGTACAAATATTTACTTGGAAAACCCCAAGAATCCCCAACAGGAAGGGCTGGAAATGCTCCCAGCCAGGAGCACACCAGCTCCTTGCTGGGGCCATGCATTTGACCCTGTCATGCAGGATCCTGCCTCCCCAGGGCCCCAGGACAGCCCAAACAGCCCTGTACACAGGCTCCCTGCCACAGGTGCTGCTCCAGGGACTCAGGCCCAACCTCCCTCCATGCTGGGGGGGTGACCAGCTGAGTCACACAGGCAACACTGCACCCCAGAAACATTCCCAGTGGGCAGGCTCCTGTTGCAGGAGGGGCCGTGGCTGCCGCTGCAGCCTGGGAAGCAGGAGCACAGGGCTGCACCTCACACCCTGGCGTTCACAAAGCCAACACACAGAGCAAACACCAGCTGGCAACCTCTCCTATCACTATCCAAACACCAGCTCCGCTATCCAACCGGGAGCAAACAGACCCAGGGACTGAGCTTGCTGCCCCAAACCCCCTCCCTCACCTCCTGCCCCCTCTTTGCCCTGTTTGGGAAGGGTGGGGGGGATCCAGCCATCCAGCAGTGTCCCTGGCAGAGAGCAAAGAGTAGCCCAGAGGTGGCTCCATCACCTCTCCAGGAGAGAGAGCATCAGCAAGGAAGGTCAAGGAGGAACCCAGGAGGTCAAGGCTTATTTTGCAGCTGGAGCTGTTCCCTGCCCTCCACAATCCACTCCATCCTGAAGCCAGCCAGCGTGGGAGTCTGTGGCTTATCAGAAACCGCAGTGCCTGGTGGGACCAGGGAATCCTCCTGAGGCCAAAATGTTTTCTCTTTGCCTTGCAGCTCTCAGCTGGTGCTTCCCAACCATTCCAGGCACTTCACAGCCACAGGGATATCCCCCATCCTCTCTGCCTCCTTCCCCCAGCAGGCTGAGCAGAGGGACAATCCTGCAGGCAGCATAGGTCCTGGTTCCCAGCTCCCAGCTGGGTGTCCATCTGCTGTGTACCTGTCCCTGCATGGTCCTAGGTGTGACCAGAGTGCTGCTCCTTGGGACTGCTGGCTCCAGCCATCTCCCCTCCTGTATCCCCATCCACACTCACTGGGAAAGCTCAGTGGCACCTGCTGGGAGCCTCTGCAGGTATTAAACCTCCATGCCTAAGAGTACCTCTTTAAAAATTAAAAGCCTCAGTGAGAAAGGAATGAGTCATGGGAGGGAGGGATGGAGCTCATGGCATCTGCAAATCACTGAAGAGAGGAGAGCTGGCAGCAGGGATGGGGCTGGCTGGAGCTGTGGCATCACTGGTGCACCAGATGAAAGGGTGGAGGTTAAATGGAAAGCAGCCAAGGCATGGGACACCCAATGGAGGTATTGGAGGAGCCAGATATTTGGGTGAGAACACCTTCCCAGGCCTTGGCTCATATAGCCCCACTAAGCTGAGAGCAGATCTTGTGTCTGCAGCCCTTGCAGACACTCAGCATCCAGGCACACAGGACATGGAAAGAGAGTTCCCTGCTGCCTCCCACTTGCCTGCTGCACAGGAGTCTCCTTCCCTGGAGAGATTCCAGACCCATCTGGACACCAAGCTGTGTGCCCTGTCCTAGGGAGCTGCTTTGGCAGGGGGTTGGACCCCATGAGCTCTGGAGGTCCCTTCCAACCCCTACAGCTCTGTGAGTCTGTGACACACAGCACCAGTGATGATCAGGCTCTAAACACCTTGCCTGGATCTCAACCAGCCATCCTCACCCAACACTGAGCTCTGTCCCTGGGGCACCCATAGGAGCGAGTAGCACAGTTGGGGTGACACTGTACCTGTAACACTAAGGTCCCCAAAGCCACAAGGATGCCAAAATCTCCACTCCCCCCCCCCTAAAACCAGCCCCAACCCCCTGGTCACCAAGCACTTTCCACCCTGCAATGCTGCAGGACTGAGAGCAGGGCGCAGTGGTGGGATCACCTCAAATCCTGGGTGCCAACAGACCTAACCCTGCAATGCCTCATGCTAAGGCAGAGGCTGGAAGAGCTTGTGCTGCAAATCTGGCACAGCTGGATCTCTTCTGCAAGACGTGCATGTGTCTCACAGCAGCAGTGATGCCAGCGACTTATTTCCCTGCTGAGGCAGCTGCTCTGCTCCTCTGCGGTGACGTGGGGACCTGCCCTTCATTTCCAGTGGCACCAATATGTTCCTTTCCTTCCCTTTTTTTCCTCTGCCAGCCCCAGTTTGCTTCCATGTGGGACACGACAGGCAATGATACAACACCCTGAGCGATGCTGGGAACCCAAAGGCTGCCACATCCCAGGCTCCTGAGGAGCAATTAGCTAACAGAGACTGAGGGCTGGGCTGCCCTTCACCAGCCAGCAGCATCCCTGGCAACTCATGATGAACCCAGGTCATGCATGACACATCACATACATAAAGGATGTGTATGCATGAGTCTAGAGCAGAGGTCCTGGACCAAAAACACTAGCCTTTGCTTCAGGGAGGGAAGGCAACAGGGTGTGTAGGCAGGAGAGTGAGCATACATCCATCCTTAAGCCCACCATACAGCTGCACCCCAGCCCAGGGGATGCTACAACAAACAGGACAAGGGATGAAGCTCCAGGATGCAGGGTATGTCCCATTAAGGACACAGACTCAGATCAGGTGTTCAGAGGCAGGGACACCTGGATTAAAGCTAAAGGAAGGAAGGGTTAGATTAGATTTTAGGGGGAAGTTTTTTACAGAGGGAGTGGTGAGGGGCTGGAACAGGCTGCCCAGAGAGGGGGTGGGTGCCCCGTCCCTGGGGGTGTTCAAGGCCAGGTTGGATGGGGCCCTGGGCAACCTTGTGTAGCTCCAGGCCTGAGGTTGGTGTCCCTGCCTGTGGCAGGGGGTTGGAGCTCTGTGACCCTTGGGGTCCCTTCCAACCCAGGCCATTCTGTGACACCAGCCCACAGCCAGGACACTTGTGTGCTCAGCTGCTGGGTGCAGTGGTTGCCAGGGCTGTGTGGTCTGGCAGCTGGGAAGCTTTGTACATGTATTTGTAAATACATGAAGCCCATGGTTTGCAGGGGAAGATGTGAGCCAAGTGCCTGCAATTGTCTGCACAGGAGCGTAACCTTTGGGGAGTGGAGCCTTTGCTCTCTTCACTGAGCTCCACAGAAATCAGTTCTGCTCTGCTGAGCTGGAAATTGGCTGTAGATACCATCACCCAGGCATCAGGTCTGAAGAATAGACTCTCAGTCATTAGTGATGGGCAACACTGTAAGCTGATGGGGAGGAGGGAAAGGATTGAGCCCAGCCCTCAGGTCCACTACAGCAGCAGGATTGGGCTCAACTCTGCCCACCTGAACCCAGCTGCAGGAGGAAATGAGGCAAGGGGATGTCTGCACAGGGGAGAGGGGGTAAAGATGCCTGGGGAGCCCTCCATCCCTGCCAGACTCGCAGCCTCCATCACTTACCCTTTGTCCTGGTCCTCCTCTGACTAATTTCCTTCTTCCCATGTGTCCTGCCCTCCTGCCTCCACCCCTGCCTGCAGCATCTTCCTCCCCCCACCGACCCGCACGGGGGATTGGGAACTAAACCTAGAGCAAACTAAAAGGGTTCAAAGCAGCCTCAGGACTGAGATGAGAGTCCCTCTGGCAGCCCAGGAGATCCGTGTCCGGCTTCTGGACAGATCACATCCTTCCTGTCACTCCTTATCAGCTGAGGAACGGCACCGGCAGCGCTGGGCACCGGAGGCAGGCGAAGCACAGCCCGGCCAGCAGCCTAATCCAGGCAATGCCTTTAAAGGGAAAAGGGCTCACGGCAGCTGGAGAGGCCCGTGGTGCAGGCAGCCCTATCTGCCCATGATGACTAACTCACTTCCCAACACACCCTCTGCTCCGGGGCTGCCTCAGGAACCGCTATCAGAAAGCAGAAGCTGGTTCCTTCCCTCTTACTCCCCACTAAGATTTTCCAGTGACCCATCGTTCTGCCACGCTGATGGAAACTGGCCCCGTCCCCAGCTGGTTCTGCTCCAGGGTGTGTGTCCGAGCTGGGGTTGATTGGGTTCATTGGGGTGTTCCCCCCCACACCCCCAAGCTGTCTCTCAGTGTCATCTGCCCCGAGCTGACCCCCCCTCAGAAGACAAACAGGATCCCTGGCATCACAACACTGTGAGCTGGAGAGTCACTGCTCTGAGCCAGCATGGGAGACCCTCAGGTCATTCCCCTGCACCCAGCTTGGATGTGGGTGATTGGGGTCCCCAGGAAAGGGGAGCTGGCCCCAGGCACAGAGCACAGCCCACTGCAGCAGCAGGGGCTGGCTCCAGTGTTACAGGTACAGCTCTGCTGGGGACAGACTCTGGAGGTGTGGCAGGGGAGCAGGCAGGGGAGCAGGCAGGGGAGCAGGCAGGGGAGCAGGCAGGGGAGCAGGCAGGGGAGCAGGCAGGGGAGCAGGCAGGGGAGCAGGCAGGGGAGCAGGCAGGGGAGCAGGCAGGGGAGCAGGCAGGGGAGCAGGCAGGGGAGTGACTCTGGAGGTGCAGCATGGGGGCAGGCAGGGGAGCAGGCAGGGGAGCAGGCAGGGGAGCAGGCAGGGGAGCAGGCAGGGGAGTGACTCTGGAGGTGCAGCATGGGGGCAGGCAGGGGAGCAGGCAGGGGAGCAGGCAGGGGAGCAGGCCCCCCTCGCCTGGGGTATGTTAGGGTGAGGCAGGAATGGCAGCACAAGCTGCAGAGGCCGAGGTGTCACCGAGGGGACAGCACATGCCACCAGCACCCCAGCCTGAGGCACTCAAACATCCAGTTTCAGGAGTCTGAACAGCAGCTGGCAAAACCCTCCCAACCCACATGCCAGGGGTGGGGGAGCCCCAGGTGCAACCAGACCCACCCAACAGGGCACCCTGCAGCCCCCCAACACCTTCACACTTCCTTCTACAGCAGCAGGAGGCCTCTCAGCCCAGCTGGCTGCAGCCCAGCTTCCCACCCAAGGCCACTGACACAAACCACAGCAGCATCTCCAGCTCAACAACTCACCCTCACACCGAGCCCACTTCCTCCAGTGCACTAACTCAGCCCTCATCAACCCCTCAAGTCTTAATTAACAGGCTCCACAGACTGCCATCCCCTATCCATGCTCAACTAGAGGCAGCCAGCAGCCCAAGAGCTCTTCTAATGCTCATTCCCTAAATCTGTTCCTAATTAGGAGTGGACTTACCCCTGCAATTAATTGCTGGAGCCATTCCTTAGGTATCACAGATGATCTGTTTGGAAGAGGAGGCAGCAGAGTGGCTAATTGGTTCTCAATGGACAGGGAGAGTGTCAAAGCCTCTCTACCTAGCCAGGGGACAGTGGAGGCTGGTGGCTTCCAGCAGGAAGCTCCTGGCTCTGGAGCAAGTGGGTTTGGGCTGTCAGGGTGGGGATTTTATCCTGCATGGCCCTGGGAGTGCTGCAGAGATGGTGCTCGATGCTCATAGATACTGCTGGCTCCAGGGGCTGCTGCTGCAGACCAAGGAGCTGCACCCAGAGTGATGCAGAGTCAGCATCCCAGCTTGTCCCAGCTTATCCCAGCCCTGTGTCCCCAGCTGCCTGCTCCCCATCACCACATCCAAGCCCTGAGGGAGCTGGGACTACAACCCCCCTTCCAAAAGCAATTACACCGAATAAGCTGTTTTGACTCATCTCCAGGTATCAGCCAGCCTTTGGGAGAGTGCTCTGCCCAGGGCCAGAGCTGGGGTGCAGGGACCCAGGTTCCTGGGGTGCAGGGACCCTGTTTTCTCCAAGGCTTCCTACCAGACACAGGGTTGGGAAATCAGCCAGGTCAGCTTGTGTAACCAAGCATCAAGCAAGGACAGGGAATGTCCCCTATTCTTTGGCATCACCAGCCTCACAGATGGGGTGTAAGGAGAGCACCACCCCTTAAACCAGGTTAAGGTTTGCCGTGCCTCAGTTTCCCCAGCTCCCCACCACCCTCCTCTCCAGCACCGCAGGGTGCACAAGGCACAGGGAGCCTCTTGGCTCTTGTCACTGCTGAAAGCATCAGGTACTATTATTAGCTTTAAGGGAAGTGAAAGTGTTTCTGTGCCTCAGCATTTACTTGTCCCTCCTAATACAATCTGCATGGAACCAAATTAACCCCCCTGCACCCAGATCCATCTGGGAAATCACCAGCCTGGGGGTGAAAAAGCTCCAGGGCCGTTCTCCAGGGCCAGGGAGCTGCAGCTCAAGGCTCCCAGCAGGTCACAGCTCCAGCTGATGCTGGTTTTCAGGACTTTTACCACAGAATCCCCAGGTTGGAAAAGCCCTTTAAGCTCATGGAGTCCAACCATCCCTGTCCTGTGCTGACCCAGATCCCTCAGTACCTCATCTCCCCCCTGTTAAACACCCCCAGGGGTGGGGACTCAGCCCCCTCCCTGGGCAGCCTGGGCCAGGCCCTGACAACTCTGCCAGGGAAGAACTTGTCCCTCCCATCTGCTCTGCCCCTGCCCTGGGGCAGCTTGAGCCCATTGCCCCTTGTCCCATCTCCTGTCCCCTGGCTGAAGAGACCATCCCCCACCTCTCTGCACCCTCCTGGCAGGGCAGGGGAGGGGTGAGAAGGTCTCCCCTCAGCCTCCTCTTCTCCAGGCTCAACACCCCCAGCTCCCTCAGCTGCTCCTCAGAGGATTTGCCCTCCAGCCCCTTCCCCAGCCTGGTTGCCCTTCTCTGGACTCGCTCCAGGATCTCAGTGTCCTTCTAATGCTGAGGAGCCCAGAACTGGACCCAGCACTCAAGGTGCAGCCTCCCCAGTGCCCAGTCCAGGGGCACAATCCCCTCCCCAGACCTACTGGCCATAACAGAGCTGTTTGGGTTGGGTGTGAGCTCCATGCTCTCACCACCACCACAAGGTCCTGACCCTTCGGTGCCTTTGCAGCTCTGTATTTTCTCAGCTGATGATGCTTGGGGGGGATAAAAGAGAGCAAGTGTTAAGTGATGGAGGAGTTGAGCTGATTTCTGGGCTAATGGCTGGTGAAATTACATTAAAAAACCAGAGCAAAGCAAAGCCTGGAAGGGAGATGACTGTAAACAGCAGGAGAAACTGGGACACCACTTCTAAGCTGGAGTTGTTGTTTGTTGCTGGTTGACAGGGGAAGCTCGGGTGACTCATGCTGGGGATGACCAAACAGTTGGTTCCAGCTCTCCTGGGGACTGGTTCAAGTCAAGGCTAACTGGTGACCAGTGCCCTGGTAATGGGCTCTGTGACAAGGACCTGGTGGTTCTTGGACTTGCTCTTACTGGGGACAGAATCACAGAGTTGTAGGGGTTGGAAGGGACCCCCAGAGCTCCTGGGGTCCAACCCCCTGCCAAAGCAGCTCCCCAGCTCATACTGCACAGGGCGGTGTCCAGATGGGGCTGGAATCTCTCCAGAGAAGGAGACTCCACACCCCCTGGGCAGCCTGTCCCAGGGCTCCCTCACCCTCACTGGGGAAAAGTTCCTCCCCAGGTTGCTGTGGAACTTCCTGTGCTCCAACTTGCAGCCATTGCCCCTTGTCCTGTCCCCACAGACACTGAAAAGGGGCTGGCCATTCCCCCTGCATCCCATCCTTCAGATATTGATAACCATTGATTAGGTCCCCCCTCAGTCTTCTTCTCTCCAGGCTGAACAGCCCCAGCTCACCCAGCCTTTCCTCCCAGGGGAGATGCTCCAGGCCCTTCATCATCTCCTCAGCCTCCTCTGGACTCTCTCCAGGTGATCCCTGGCTGTTTGATCCCAGGGAGCCCAGCACTGGACACAACACTCCAGCTGGGGCCTGAGCAGGGCAGAGCAGAGGGGGAGGATCCCCTCCTGTGACCTGCTGCCCACACTCCTCCTGATGCCCCCAGGATCCCATTGTCTCTCTCAGCCCCAGGGCACACTGCTGGCTCATGGCCACCCTGTCACCCACCAGCACCCCCAGGTCCTTCTCCACAGAGCTCCTCTCCAGCAGGTCACCCCCAGCCTGTCCTGATCCATGTGGTTGTTCCTCCCCAGGTGCCAGACTCTCCACTTGCTGTTGTTGAACCCCATCTGGTCTCTCCCTGCCCAGCTCTCCAGCCTGGCCAGGGCTCTGGATGGCAGCGCAGTGTCCTGCCTGTCAGCCACCCCTCCCAGCTCTGGACCATCAGCACTTGCTGAGGGTGGGTGCTGTTCCCTCATCAAGGTGTCAATGAAGATATTGAACAGGACTGGACCCAACACCCAGCCCTGGGGTCACTGCTAAAAGAGATTTCTGCATTAGGCAGCAGCTCCAAGCCTGGCCAGCCTCACCAAGCCACCTTTCCCTCAGCAGCTCATCCACACCTTTCCAACCACTATATCCCAGTCAAGGCTGAGCTGATCACCTGGGTGGGCTCTGTGATCAATCACAGGGTCCTTAGGGGAGCCCCAAAGGAGGGTTATTTGCTGCTGCTGCTCTCTGGAAGCTGAGGACAGCAAGGAAACCCTGGAGAAAGATCAGGAGAGCTCTGGGACAGGGGAGCAGCATCCCCTAAACACCCCCTTCAGTCCCACACCAGCACCTGGGCAGGTGGATGGAGGGGGGGTGAGATGGATAAAGAGATGCTGGGAGGAAAGCTGTGGGTAATGAAGACATCAGGCATAAGGCAGACAAAAAGTGGGCAGGATGCAGAGGGACAGAGAGACAAGTGCATGGCCACACAGCCAGCTGCATGGGCAGGAAGGCAGTGGGTACAGGGTGCCCTGGGGGTGGAGGGGAGAAAGATGGGCAGAGGCAACATGCAAGGGGCACCTTACCCATGCTACCTCCAGAAGAGAAAGCAGCCTGATGAGTAATAATGATTAATTATAGTAATGAATAAGCATCCAGGCTCAGCTGTGCTTCATGCCAGGCGTGTAGTGGCCAAGGGAACAAGGTCTGCTGCAGCTCTGCCTGCCCACTGCCCTCCCTGGCCCCATGCCCCAGCCAGCCCTGAGGCCACCAGGACATTAACCTGCTTTTCCACCAGCAGCTGCTGGCCACGTCAGCCAGCTTTTAATTAGACAGAGCACTTCCAAGCATCCCCCACAGCCCATTTGGGAAGCTCTGGGGGCTGGCAGAGCCCAGCCTTACAGCCAGAGCCTGCATCCAAGCAAAGGCAGAGCTCAGGACTCCCTCCAGGAGCACCCCATGCTCTGCCTGACACTCATGCACCCCCAAACTTGCCCTATTTCCCTTCAGAGAGCATCCTCTCACCAACTGCTGCCTTCCCAGCTCTGCTGCTCCCCCCTCCCCAAGCTGGGGCTGTGCCATGGCCCATGGCTGGCTGGTGGAAGAGCCAAGCTGTGAGGAAATCTGGTGCATCTCCCAAAGCCTCCCCTCCCAGAGCCCTGGGATTATGGGGATTTCTCTTTTCTTCCCTTCCCTTTAATTTGCAGCCTCTGTGGTGGTGGTAACGCTGCTTCTCCCAGGGGCAGCAGGTCCCAGGGAGGGAGGGGACAGCACCCATCCTGCCAAGGCACAGACCTTGGTGCAGGGTTCAGCTGGCACAGAGCATCCATATTTCCACCCACTTTGGGGGGGAAAGAGAATTCTGGGAACACAAACACCATCACCACCACCACCCCCATAGCCTAATCATCTACTTCCTGGGGTATGGGGCCCTCCATGCCCACCCCACACCCCTCTTGGGGGAACTGGGCAGCAGGTACCTGCTCCTCACCAACTAATCCCTCTCACTGCCACCAGCCAAGGGGATAAACACATCCATGAGCCCGCTCACAACATGCCTTTCCCTAAGGGGAGCAGCACAGCACGCTGCTGGTGGAAGCACTGCTCTCTCCCAGTTTGTTTCCAACCTGGCAGGTCACCAGGCAGGGAAAAGGGCAGTGGGGGCCCCACAGAGCCTGAACCCTGGTATCTACTGGACACCCCTCACAGGATGCTCAGGATAAAAGCCCACCCACAGCCCCCATCCCCCCAAACCAACCACCCAGATCCCAGCAGAGCATCACCTGCAGTCACCACCCCTGACTCCAGCAGCAGACTGACCTGCTGGCCCCAGCAGCATGGGAGCTGGGTGCAAAGAGGCCGTTAATAAACTAGTTAGCAGGAGTGTTAATTAGAGATGAGAAAGCTCTGGGAGAGCAGGTGGGAGGGAAAAGATTGGGTGATCACTATGCCCCCAGCAGAAGGACAACCCTCTTTGGGGGACCCTCTTGTGGGGCAGCTCTTGTGGTGCTGTGGGTGCAGTGGGACTATGGTAGGGACGCAGCAGGGGGGTGGTGGGAGCCCCACCTGGTGCAGTGGGCTCCAGGTGCCACCTCACCCACCAGCAGCGATGCCCCTGCAAAGGCAGCATCAAAGCATCATTTCCAATACCCGTCTGTTCCCCATCCTGCCATGGAGACGCCTCCTTAGAGAAACCCTGTTAAGTAGGACGGCCTGTTATATCTCCTTCTGCCATCACTGCTGGTGGCTGTGCAGGCTCCAGGCCTCCCAGCCATCCCCACTGCCTGCTTGGCAGCCAAGGAGAAAAATACATGGGGGTGTGTGTGTGTGTGCTGGGCTGCACTCATACCCACCCCATGGCCATGGCAGCGCTGGGAGGGGCTGATCCCAGTCCAGGCACTGGCCACCAGTGCCATCTGGGTGTGTTCAACACCAGGTCAGGTCTCAGAGAACTCTGAGATGGTTTTGAGCCAGGAACAAGGGATGGGGAGAAAACTGAAGTGTCTGAGCCCATGCAATGCCCTCCCTGGGGCAGGGGATGTGGTAGCAGAGCAGATGGAGGGTGTGATGACATCACCACGCTCAGATGCCTTCTGATCCCCTCATGCTCAGCAAGGAGGGTCCTGTCACTGGGGCAGCCCCCCTTGCCCAGCCCAGCTTCCCATGGGTACCACAGCATCCCCCAATTTACAATCCTTTACAGCTCCCTCCAGCCAGAGCATCCCCTCCTTGCTGCCCCCCTCTGTGCTTCCCCACTGCCTCTTCTCCAGCCCTGTCAGATGTCTAAAATGACAGCTTTTACAAGGGTAAATTTTTGATGAACAAGCTATTAAATATTTGTGGCCGTTGCATGAGCTTTCAATTATTCAGCAGGGAAGTGCAGGCAAGGTATTGGCAGCACTGGCTGCAGCATCCTCAGCTGCTGTGTGAAGGAGGCAGTCGCTGAGTGGGACATGGGCACGGCTGGGGACCAGCTAGAAACCTTCCTCCCCTCACTGTGGGAGGAGAAACCTCCAAGGACAGAGCTACTTCACCAGCAAAACCTTTTTAATTCCTAGGAAAACACTCCCAGGGTGAGAGAGGCCACTCAAGCTGGGCAAAGGCTGGCTGGGATGGAGGGGAGGTAGCATGGGTAAGGTGCCCCTTGCATGTTGCCTCTGCCCATCTTTCTCCCCTCCACCCCCAGGGCACCCTGTACCCACTGCCTTCCTGCCCATGCAGCTGGCTGTGTGGCCATGCACTTGTCTCTCTGTCCCTCTGCATCCTGCCCACTTTTTGTCTGCCTTATGCCTGATGCCTTCATTACCCCCAGCTTTCCTCCCAGCATCTCTTTATCCATCTCACCCCCCCTCCATCCACCTGCCCAGGTGCTGGTGTGGGACTGAAGGGGGTGGTTAAGGGATGCTGCTCCCCTGTTCCAGAGCTCTCCTGATCTTTCTCCAGGGTTTCCTTGCTGTCCTCAGCTTCCAGAGAGCAGCAGCAGCAAATAACCCTCCTTTGGGGCTCCCCTAAGGATCCTGTGATGGATCACAGAGCCCACCCAGGAGGGGATGCTGTGACATCTTGCTGCAAACTGAAATTTGCTGCCTGGTTTCCATGTTCACAGGTTTTTCCAGCTGCTCCTTGGTTCTGCTGCTTTGGCTGTGGTGTTGCTCCCAGCAGCGTGGCCAGCATCACCTCCTGGAACAGCACCAGGCTGGTCCCTAAGGGAAGGGCATCAGGATATCCCCAGGATGCCAGCAGCACCACTGGGTTCCCAGCTGATGATCAAACCCTGAGCATCTCTTGAATCAAAATCCCATTTTGAAATGCCATTGTTCCCTACAGAAGAGCAATGTGGAGCTGGGACCAGCCTGGAAACACCACTGCATTGTTTGTAGAGGCAGGGGTATCCCACCCTGCCTTGGGCATGCTCCAGCTTGGGTGTTTCTTCTTTCCCTTCCAAAGCTGCCACTCACATTTCACTCCTGTTGTGTGCAGAAACACCACTGCAAGATATCCAACAGCTCCCAGCTCTCACCCCTCCTCTGCCTGCTTCCAGCCTTCAGCAAAAGGATGTCAGCATCCATAGGGAGGTGCAGAACATCTTGGGTTCCCCCCATCCCTCCCTGGGATGCACCCCCAAGGAGGTGCAGAACATCCTGGGTTCCCCCATCCCTCCCTGAAGCCCCCTCCTGGGGGCTTCAGGGAGGGATGGGGGAACCCAGGATGTTCTAGTTTGGCTGCATTACTGAGGGAACTCATTCTCACATCAGGGTGCTGCTCCTGAGTCAAAACTGGGGGCACAGCCACTGCCTAAACCTGCATCCCACTGAACTGGGGTACCCACTGTCGTGCAGCTCGGTGCGTCACACTCAGCCAGTCCTGGAACATACCTGGGGGAAGCAGCCAAGAGGCATAAAATCCCTGCTGAGCCTCTGCCAGCCAGAGGAGCAGCAATTAAAACAAAATGATTAATCACAAACACTGAGTGGCTATAAAACTTTCCAGTAATAGAAGAACAGGATAAGCAGCTGAAGAGGCTCCTGGCTGTAGCAGGGGAGCAGTGCTGAGTTTCCAGTTGGGTTTAGAGGAGTGCTGCTTCTTCCCAGGGCAGGGACAGTCCCCCAGCTGCTCACAAAGTGCTGAGTTCCCTTTTGGCTTCAGAGAGAGAGAAGAGCTACTTGGCTGGAGATATCCCCTTGGCTGAGGGATGGTGATGCTGGCTGGGTTGGATGCTCTTTGCCACAGTGTTGCTGCCTGCTCGTGTGTGCTGGGGCTGCTCCTCTTCAGCTGGGGTGAAGGGGATGGAGGAGGGCAGGATTTGCCCAGGCATGCTTGGGGCACGCTGTATTTTGGATTGCTTTTCCCTGAGCATCCCCTTGGCTGCAACCACCTGCAAGCTGAATCATAGAATCATAGAATCCCAGCCTGGTCTGGGTTGGGAGGGACCCCAAGGATCACAGAGCTCCAACCCCCTGCCACAGGCAGGGACACCAACCTCAGGCCTGGAGCTACACAAGGTTGCCCAGGGCCCCCATCCAACCTGGCCTTGAACACCCCCAGACACGGGGCACCCACCCCCTCTCTGGGCAGCCCCTTCCAGCCCCTCACCACTCTCTCTGCAAAGAACTTCCCCCCAATCTCTCCTCTAACCCTTCCCTCCTCCAGCTTCACCCCATCCCCCTTGTCCTGCCAGGCTCTGCCCTTGAACAAGCTGATTCCCCTCCTGTTCCTCTGCTCCCTTCAGGCACTGGCAGGCTGCAATGAGGTCCCCCCACAGCCTTCTCTTCTCCAGGCTGAGCCAGCCCAGCTCCCTCAGCCTCTCTCCAGAGGAGAGCTGCTCCAGCCCTCTGAGCATCTCCGTGGCTCCTCTGACCCCTCTCCAACAGCCCCACATCTTCCTTGTGTTGGGCCCCAGCTCTGGACACAGGATCCAGCTGGGGCCTCACAGGGCAGAGCAGAGAGGGACAATCCCCTCCCTGTCCCTGCTGCCACCCCTCTGCTGATGGAGCCCAGGATCCCATCTCCCTTCCCAGCTGCCAGAGCCACTGCTGCTCATGTTCAGTGTCTCCCCCCACCAGAATCCCCAGGTCCTTCTCACAGGGCTGCTCCCCAGGAGCTCTTCTCCCAGGCTGGATCTGTGTCTGGGATTCCTCCAGCCCCAGTGCCACCCCTGACCCTTGGCAGTGCTGAGCCTCATTAGGTTCCCCCAGGCCCATCTTTCCAGCCTGTCAGGATCCCTCTGGATGGCTCCTGTCCTTCTAAGGTGTCAACCACACCACTCAGCCTGGTGCCATCCACATCCCTGCATTGATCTGCCCAGCACCTTGGGGGAACATCCTGAGCTCAACCCCAGTGGCGCTGGGGAAGGCAGGGATGTGGGCAGGGATAAATAACCCACAGGCCCTGGAGCAGGATTGCTCAGCATCAAGTAGCAATGGAGACTAGAAACGAGGTGCTCTCCCCCCCCTCCTCAGCTTGCTCTTACTCCTGTGTGTGTGTGTGTGCTGGCGTGGGAGGGCTGGCAGCACAGAGCCCCAGCATCCCACCGGGCTGCTCCCGCCTGCGGTCAGGTATGCAAACTTCCTTCCCTTTGAAGAAAGGCAACCTAAGGATTAGCCTGGCTCTTTCATTGCCATGACAACCCAAAAAAAACATTTATCAGAGATAATTGCTGAGAGGCCAGATCCTCATCTCCTCTGGGCACAACGCTGCAGCAGGTTGCCTTCTGCCCAACTTGCTCCTCGTGCCTTCAAAGCCTGCATCTTCTGAGCATCACCCTCTGGGTGCAGCTGGCTGGAATATGCAAGTGGAGGCTGAGGATACCCTCCCCAACACCCTCCTGTCCCCAGGAGGTGCTGGGAGAGCCTGGGGAAGGTTCCTGTGGGAGCTGAGGGTGAGGGAAGCTCTTTCCATTTGATGTACTGGCTTAATATGGGGGGCATGCATCCTTCAGGAGTCCCTGCCCATGGCAATCGAGCTGCATTGCTGTGGCAGGAGGCAGAATCCATTTCCAACAGCTTATTATTCTTATTAATAATAATTTAAAAAATTGCCTTAAAATGGTGGTGCTGACCTTGGCACAAAGCATGTGCTGGGGCTCAGCACCACTTGGGGTAAATGGGATTTTTGGATTCATCTCAAATCATTAACTCCTCCCAGCCAGTCATTAATCCCCAGGAAATGCCCTGTGACTTGGATCATTGCTGCTTAATTAATACAAACTCCCATCCCTGGGAGCCCTGGGGCCAAATCCTGAAGTCATTCTGTGCAAAAAGCTTCCCCTTGGCTGTGGGAGCTGCTCCCCAAGCCTGCAGTGCCTGTGATGCCAGTGAGAGCCAAGCTGATGCTGAAGGATGTCGGGTGCTGTGGGATGTGGGGTGCTGTGGGATCTGCTCCCCAAACCCTCAGTGCCTGTGATGCCAGTGAGAGCTGAGCTGATGCTGAAGGATGTGGGGTGCTGCGGGATGTGGGGTGCTGTGGGATGTGGGGGTGCTGAGGGATGTGGGGGCTGTGGGATCTGCTCCCCAGACCTCAGTGGCTGTGTCTCCAGTGAGAGTCGAGCTGATGCTGAAGGATGTGGGGTGCTGTGAGATGGGGGAGCTTGGGGGTGCTGTGGGATGTGGGGGCTGTGGGATCTGCTCCCCAGACCCTCAGTGGCTGTGTCTCCAGTGAGAGCCAAGCTGATGCTGAAGGATGTGGGGTGCTGCAGGATGTGGGGTGCTGTGGGGGCTGTGGGATCTGCTCCCCAAACCCTCAGTGCCTGTGATGCCAGTGAGAGCTGAGCTGATGCTGAAGGATGTGGGGTGCTGAGGGATGTGGGGTGCTGTGGGATGTGGGATGCTGTGGGATGTGGGGGGCTGTGGGATCTGCTCCCCAAACCCTCAGTGCCTGTGATGCCAGTGAGAGCTGAGCTGATGCTGAAGGATGTGGAGGGCTCTGAGATCTGCTCCCCAAACCCTCAGTGCCTGTGATGCCAGTGAGAGCCAAGCTGATGCTGAAGGATATGGGGTGCTGTGGGATGTGGGGTGCTGTGGGGGCTGTGGGATCTGCTCCCCAGGCCCTCAGTGCCTGTGATGCCAGTGAGAGCCAAGCTGATGCTGAAGGATGTGGGGTGCTGCGGGATGTGGGATGCTGAGGGATGTGGATGCTGTGGGTGCTGGTGGGGCCAGCAGAAAATTCCCTTGAGCTAGGAACAGGGTTTTGGTGTGGGGTTGTACCACACCAAGCACCACATCATGACCAGGACAACCTCCCTGAGCCACAAACACAACCCTGAGTAGTGCAACCTATTATCCTACAGAGCCATACGAGAAGCCTTCACACCCTCTCGTGTTCCCTCCATCCCCAGCAAGGAATCAGCAGCAAACACTTGTTCCATCCCCTCTCTCTCTTCCAGCAGCTTACAGGCAATTAGCTTTATACCCCTTAACTCGTCAGAAATAGAAAATGCAACACCTCCTCTTCCCTGCTCTTGCCTGCCCTGGTCTTTTGTGATCCCTCTTCTTAAAAGAGAAAGAAAACCTCATTCATCACAATAATGATTTTGATTTCCAAGGGTTGCTGGTGATTTATGGACCTGGTTCCTGAAGCTGCTCTCTCCTGCAGTGGAAATAAGATGAATGTGTTTAGGGGTGGGCTGGGGTGTGTGTGTGTGTGTGGGGATATGTGCCAGTTTGGGGAATGGGGATGGGAAGGAGGGAGATGAGGAGCCACTGAAGGCAGGCACGTGGCAGTGAGTCCCACAGTGGCATGAGCTTGGAAGAAAGGCTTAAAATAAAAGAGGGGCTCTGATGTGAAAGGGAGGTGCTGCTGGCTTGAAGCAAGCCCCTGGGGCCATGCAGATGCAGGAGCATCATGGGATGCAGGAGCATCACTGGGTGGCTTGCATGGTCCTGAGCATGCCCTGTGGCACATGGTGTGGGCTGGGCAGCATGACCAGACCCTGCTGGCATTTTAGGCTGTGGTTATAAATGAGCCTGCAAAGACCTGAGTGATGCTGAGCCATAAATCCCCTGTATGAACCCAGGTAGGAGCTGTGCAGAGCTGGCTGAGAAAGGGCTGCCTGGTGTTTCCCACCTCGGGCAGAGGTGATGTGGAGCCTTAAATACCAGCAGGATTCTGGTTCAAGGGGCAGACAGAATCACAGAACCATATGGGACCCTGGGACAGGCTGCCCAGGGGGTGTGGAGTCTCCTTCTCTGGAGAGATTCCAGCCCCATCTGGACACCGACCTGTGCAGTATGAGCTGGGGAGCTGCTTTGGCAGGGGGTTGGACCCCAGGAGCTCTGGGGGTCCCTTCCAACCCCTACAGCTCTGTGATTCTGTGATAGAATCACTTGGGTTGAAAGAGACCTTCAAGATCATCAAGTCCAACCACAGCTTAACCCTGCCTGGCCCACCTCTGGACCGTGTCCTCTAGCACAACATCTACAAGCCTTTTAAATCCCTCCTGGGCAGCCTGTGCCAGTGCTTGGCTGGGCAGATGGAAAACATCCCCCCAATATCATCCCCCAGGTAGTGCCACCACCAGTCCTCATCTCCTGAGCAGCTGGAAGCCTTTTGAGTGGTCCCTTTACCAGCCCCATGAGAGATGCCTCCAAACTCAGCCCCTTCCCACAATCTCTGGTTCCTTTGCCTATCAAGGCCTCCTGTATATTTATTTTTGCCTGCATTTATTTGCCTGCATCTCTTTATTTTTCTTCTCTCTCTCTCCCCCCATTTGTCTGAAGTTATGGCTCAGTTTCAGGAGTTAAAGAAAACTCAGTTTATAAATAGTCTGTTCAAAGCATTGCTTTCCAGAAACCACACAAGTCAGCTCCCAGCAAGTGCTGCTTCCCCAGGGGAGGGTCGCTGCAAGAGGAGGGGTGGGGAGGGGGATGGTGGGAGGTGGAGGGGGGATAAGGATGATTTTCATCTTCCCCACATCATCTCCTGCAGACAATATCTAACCTTGCCTGAGAAAGCTGGCAGGAGCGATTTGGGTGGCTGGCCCTGGGTGCTGGTATTGCTCCACACAGGTCACACCACCCTGGCTCTGAGTAGGGGAGATGCCCCCCTCCCCCCACCCCCCAAATCGGCACGTGATGCTGATACTGGGAAAGAGATGGTGAAAGGGGAACAATTGTTGCTGTTGGAGTGTCCCTGCTTCTCCTCCCAGCATGGGGCTTCTCCTGAGCCTGAGCTGGTCACACCAGAGCCTGGCTGCTGCTCTTGTCACCCCTTTTAAGGCTGTCACTGTTATCCCTGGAGCATCCCGTGCTGCAGGGCTGGGATCTGCTCCAGGAGGCTGGAGGAGGGCGGCTGCATCCCCATCACTGGAGAGCTGAGATGGTGTTAACATGCCAGGCTATCCCAAACCAGACTCCCTCTGGACCCTTGGGCAAAGCCTCCCCTTGACCCAGCAAGACCAAAAGCCCCCCCCAGACACTGCAGAAAAGCAGGCTGGGCTGGAGAAGCCTGGCTTGCTGCCACTTGCGTGCCAGGCTGGTTTCACAAGAGGAGTGATGCTGCCAGATCCAAACCTGCAGAGGATACAGTTCCTTCCAGGACAGGGGATTGAAGTAACCTTTGCAGAAGAGCATCTCATGCCAGGCTACCTCCTCACACTATGTGCTTCCTCCTGAAGTCATCCCAAAGGATTCAGCACTGGGAGGCTGGAATCCATCCCTGCTGCCTCTGCTGAACATACAGACAGGGTCCCCCAGCTCCTGGAGTCCTCAGGGATGAGCCAGGAGAGGCATAGCTTCTCTCACCCTGTTTTATTTCCCCCTTCACGAGCTAAACAGCAAAAGCAGGTGCAGGAGGGGATGGGAGGGGTGGTGGTGTGGAAAGGTCACATCATTTGGATCAGGTTTTGAGGACACAAGTCATCAGAGTTGATGAGAAACATATAGAGTTCTGTCAAAGAAGGATTCATGTCAGTGTGACTAATGGGGGCAATGATGGGAGTGTTTGGGATGAATCACACAGCAGCAGCAGGACAGAGGGCATGGCTAATGGGAGGAACCTATAGCTGAGATTTTGGGAAGAACAGGTTCTTTGCAAAAGTTGATTCATAGAATCAGAGAATCCCAGACTGGTCTGGGTTGGGAGGGACCCCAAGTGTCACAGAGCTCCAACCCCCTGCCACAGGAACCCCTCCTGAGCCCCTCCTGGGCACCCCTTGGTGCCACCAGCCAAATGAAAGATGCTGCAGGGACAGCAGGACCCACAAGACTTTGGATGTGAACACCTCCCAAAGCATCACCTCTGACCTGGCCAGGCTGGAAAGCTGGAAAGGGAGAGACCAGATGAGATTCAACAACAGCAAGTGGAGAGTCTGGCACCTGGGGGGGAACAACCACATGGATCAGGACAGGCTGGGGGTGACCTGCTGGAGAGGAGCTCTGTGGAGAAGGACCTGGGGGTGCTGGGGGGTGACAGGGTGGCCATGAGCCAGCAGTGTGCCCTGGGGCTGAGAGAGACAATGGGATCCTGGGGGCATCAGGAGGAGTGTGGGCAGCAGGTCACAGGAGGGGATCCTCCCCCTCTGCTCTGCCCTGCTCAGGCCCCACCTGGAGTGTTGTGTCTAGTGCTGGGCTCCCTGGGATCAAACAGCCAGGGATCTCCTGGAGAGAGTCCAGAGGAGGCTGAGGAGATGCTGAAGGGCCTGGAGCATCTCCCCTGTGAGGAAAGGCTGAGAGAGCTGGGGCTGTTCAGCCTGGAGAGAAGAAGACTGAGGGGGGACCTAGTCAATGTTTATCAATATCTGAAGGATGGGGTGCAGGGGGAATGGCCAGCCCCTTTTCAGTGTCTGTGGGGACAGGACAAGGGGCAATGGCTGCAAGTTGGAGCACAGGGAGTTCCACAGCAACCTGGGGAGGAACTTTTCCCCAGTGAGGGTGAGGGAGCCCTGGGACAGGCTGCCCAGGGGGTGTGGAGTCTCCTTCTCTGGAGAGATTCCAGCCCCATCTGGACACCGCCCTGTGCAGTATGAGCTGGGGAGCTGCTTTGGCAGGGGGTTGGACCCCAGGAGCTCTGGGGGTCCCTTCCAACCCCTACAACTCTGTGATTCAGCCCACAGCTCTGCCAGCAGCTCTCAGCTGATTCTCAGCCCAAAAGGCAGCACCTGATCCCCATCTCTCCCAGTCCATGTTTCAGCACAGCCCTGGTTCCCAGCATCCTGAGGCTTCCCAGGGACCTTCAGCTTTTAAACCACATTTCTGCCTCTCTGGCCTCTAAAGCAAACAGGTCAGGGAACACTCACACCCTGATGGGGCACTAAAACTCCTTAACCACCCGAATTCCCAGGCACTGAGAGCTGACTCCCAGCACCCCTCACACACAGCAATTAAATACACAAATATTTGCTGCAATCTGGTTTCTATCTCCATGTCCCTCCTGGGCTTGGCTCGCCCTTCCCAGCCCAAGGACCATCAGCATCTGCTCCTGCTTAAAACAACCCTCTGCAAACTCACTGCCTGGTTCCAAAGAGGAGGGAGCTGGGGGAAAGGCAGTGCTGGGGTTTGGTGGCTTTTCTGTTTGGTTGGGGTTTTCTGGGTGGGTTTTTGGGCAGGTTTGGTTTGTGTTGGGTGGAGTTTTTTTTAAGGAGGGTTCGTTACTTCTCCCTCTCTCTTTCTGTTCCTGCTTGGGATGGAAAGTTTTGCTTCAGCTCACCCTTGTGACTGGAAAAAGAGCCAGTTCAGTGCAGCAGAACAAGGGGGCTGTTTCTTCTTTCTTTCTTTTTTTTATTCCAGAGCTCTTAGGAAAGCATTTTTGCAGGGATGAGAAAAGGGGAAAGGCAGGAGGAAAGTCTCTGGGGAAACCCCAGCAACAACCTGGGCTCAAGAAATCATCATAGAATCATAGACTGGCATGGGTTGGGAGGGACCCCAAGGAGCACAGAGCTCCAACCCCCTGCCACAGGCAGGGACACCAACCTCAGGCCTGGAGCTACACAAGGTTGCCCAGGGCCCCAGCCAACCTGGCCTTGAACACCCCCAGACACGGGGCACCCACCCCCTCTCTGGGCAGCCCCTTCCAGCCCCTCACCACTCTCTCTGCAAAGAACTTCCCCCTAATATCCAATCTCACCCTTCCCTCCTCCAGCTTCACTCCATCCCCCTTGTCCTGCCAGTCTCTGCCCTTGAACAAGCTGATTCCCCTCCTGTTCCTCTGCTCCCTTCAGGCACTGGCAGGCTGCAATGAGGTCCCCCCACAGCCTTCTCTTCTCCAGGCTGAATCCTGAGGCCCAAGATATGGTGGGGATTCAGCCTGTGGGAGAGAAGACCCTGGGGGAAGAGTCAGAGCCACCAAGGTGGGAAGCTGCATCCCCAGCAAAGCCCTGCACCAGAGGCAGCAGGGATGCTCTGGCAGGCTTGGGTGGGTCCCCAGAGAGTGTCCCCCATGCAGGAATGCTGGAATGCAGTTGTGGCTGCCCCTGGGTGTTCTCTCCTGTATGGACACACTCCTGTGCAAGAGGAGGGGAGGGTTCAGGGCAGAGAGGACAGGATTTGCCCTAGGTCGTAGTGGGGACTGTCAGAGCTGGGGCAGATGCTGGTTGCAAGGCCTGTGACCAGCAGCGACCCCAGGGCTGGGTGTTGGGTCCAGTCCTGTTCAATATCTTCACTGACACCTTGATGAGGGAACAGCACCCACCCTCAGCAAGTGCTGATGATCCAGAGCTGGGAGGGGTGGCTGACAGGCAGGACACTGCGCTGCCATCCAGAGCCCTGGCCAGGCTGGAGAGCTGGGCAGGGAGAGACCAGATGGGGTTCAACAACAGCAAGTGGAGAGTCTGGCACCTGGGGAGGAACAACCACATGGATCAGGACAGGCTGGGGGGGAGCTGCTGGAGAAGAGCTCTGTGGAGAAGGACCTGGGGGTGCTGGTGGGTGACAGGGTGGCCATGAGCCAGCAGTGTGCCCTGGGGCTGAGAGAGACAATGGGATCCTGGGGGCATCAGGAGGAGTGTGGGCAGCAGGTCACAGGAGGGGATCCTCCCCCTCTGCTCTGCCCTGCTCAGGCCCCACCTGGAGTGTTGTGTCCAGTGCTGGGCTCCCTGGGATCAAACAGCCAGGGATCTCCTGGAGAGAGTCCAGAGGAGGCTGAGGAGATGCTGAAGGGCCTGGAACATCTCCCCTGTGAGGAAAGGCTGAGAGAGCTGGGGCTGTTCAGCCTGGAGAGAAGAAGACTGAGGGGGGACCTAATCAATGTTTATCAATATCTGAAGGATGGGGTGCAGGGGGAATTGGCCAGCCCCTTTTCAGTGTCTGTGGGGACAGGACAAGGGGCAATGGCTGCAAGTTGGAGCACAGGGAGTTCCACAGCACCATGGGGAGGAACTTTTCCCCAGTGAGGGTGAGGGAGCCCTGGGACAGGCTGCCCAGGGGGTGTGGAGTCTCCTTCTCTGGAGAGATTCCAGCCCCATCTGGACACCGCTCTGTGCAGTATGAGCTGGGGAGCTGCTTTGGCAGGGGGGTTGGACCCCAGGAGCTCTGGGGGTCCCTTCCAACCCCTACAACTCTGTGACTCTGTGATTAACCCCAGCTCCTTGCATTTCCCAGAATGGTCTGGGAAAGGTGACATGCTCAGGTCTTTCCACTCCCCTCAGATTCCTCCACCCCAAGGGCCTGCAGCAGGTCTGTCTGTCTGCAGGTAACCCCAGGCACTGCTGCCTCACTTCCCTCTGACAAAGTGGCATCTGGGGGGAGAATGTAGAGCCCGTTGGGGCCAGGCAGGTATTCCCATCGCTGGGATAGGAGCACAGCTCCTTCCAAGGCAGCCGGGGCTGTGGGCAGCTTCCCAGCGCCGGCACAGATGCTGCCGCCCCAGGTGCCTGTGCTTGTGGAGACAGAGACTGTTGTGAGGGCAGGAGCTGGCACAGGCTGCTATACAGAGACCCCAGGGGATGGCAACACGTCTGCGTCACAGATGACAGCACTGAACAGCCTCAGCGTCACGGCTCAGAGCCTCCCTGCCACCAGAAACCACCCCAGGAAGCACCAGAGGCCACTGGAGCCTTGTGAGCCTGCCAAGGCTGCCTCTTGCCCTGCAAAGGCAGGAGGAAAGGGGGAAGCAGGGAGCACAACGGGATGCTGGTAAACCCTGCCTGGTGCCCACCACAGACCCTTCCTCCAGCTGCATCCCACGTACTGAGCATCTTCACCCCACTCCAGAATTTATCCTCTGGCATCAGCCCCCCTCCCCCATTTCCATGCTCCAAGGGTAGGGATGCACCAACCATCCTCCCCCCCACCCCATTTCCATGCTCCAAGGGTAGGGATGCACCAACCATCCTCCTTCCCCCATTTCCATGCTCCCAGGTTAGGGATGCACCAACCATCCTCCTTCCCCCATTTCCATGCTCCCAAGGGTAGGGATGCACCAACCATCCTTCTTCCCCCATTTCCATGCTCCCAGGGTAGGGATGCACCAACCATCCTTCCCTCCCCCATTTCCATGCCCCCAAGGGTAGGGATGCACCAACCATCCTCCCCCCACCCCATTTCCATGCTCCCAGGGTAGGGATGCACCAACCATCCTCCCTCCCCCATTTCCATGCCCCCAAGGGTAGGGATGCACCAACCATCCTTCTTCCCCCATTTCCATGCTCCCAAGGGTAGGGATGCACCAACCATCCTGCCCCCACCCCATTTCCATGCTCCCAAGGGTAGGGATGCACCAACCATCCTCCCCCACCCCATTTCCATGCTCCAAGGGTAGGGATGCACCAACCATCCTGCCCCCACCCCATTTCCATGCCCCCAAGGGTAGGGATGCACCAACCACCCTGCCCCAGCTCCATAGAGACCCGTTTCACTGTGGGTGCCTGGAAACACAGAGCAAGACAGCGCTTTTCCAGCGAGGAGGCAGGGAGCCAGCCTGCTGCAGCTCTCAGCTCCGACACCTATCGCTGAGAAAGCAGCAGAAGGACGTGGCAGAGCCTGCCAAGGGCTCTGCTCAATGAACCAGCCCGTCTCTCCGAGCGGGATGCGTTTGTGCCCACTCCTCTTCCTTCCCCCTGCAGCCACTTTAGCATCAGAGGGATTTCCCAGCGCGGGGCAAGGCGAGGATGCTGCTCTCTCGTGCTGCTCCCAGCATCGCTGGCACTGCTCCCCCGGAAGGCATTTGTTAGCACTCCCGAGTTGGAGCAGCAGCAGGAGGAAGGGGGTGGCACAGGGAGCTGAAATAGCTCCTGGCTCTTCCCTGCATCCCTCGAGCCTGCTCAAAGCTTCCCGGCTGGGAACTGGATATCCCACTGCCAGCCCATCACAGGCTAAAGGGTGTGTTTAGGGGGTTCTGATAGATTCAGGTTCCTGTGTGACTGCAAGGGAGGCACCAGTCCCAAAGCAGTGGTGTCCATGTGGACACCAAAACCTGACCCTAGGTCAGCTGTGTCCCCATGTCCTTGCAGGCTCTGAGTGCCACCAGGCACAGCCTCACAAGGTGATCACAGAATCCCAGAGCTGTAGGGGTTGGAAGGGACCCCCAGAGCTCCTGGGGTCCAACCCCCTGCCAAAGCAGCTCCCCAGCTCATACTGCACAGGGCGGTGTCCAGATGGGGCTGGAATCTCTCCAGAGAAGGAGACTCCACACCCCCTGGGCAGCCTGTCCCAGGGCTCCCTCACCCTCACTGGGGAAAAGTTCCTCCCCAGGTTGCTGTGGAACTTCCTGTGCTCCAACTTGCAGCCATTGCCCCTTGTCCTGTCCCCACAGACACTGAAAAGGGGCTGGCCAATTCCCCCTGCACCCCATCCTTCAGATATTGATAGACATTGATTAGGTCCCCCCTGAGTCTTCTTCTCTCCAGGCTGAACAGCCCCAGCTCTCTCAGCCTTTCCTCACAGGGGAGATGCTCCAGGCCCTTCATCATCTCCTCAGCCTCCTCTGGACTCTCTCCAGGAGATCCCTGGCTGTTTGATCCCAGGGAGCCCAGCACTGGACACAACACTCCAGGTGGGGCCTGAGCAGGGCAGAGCAGAGGGGGAGGATCCCCTCCTGTGACCTGCTGCCCACACTCCTCCTGATGCCCCCAGGATCCCAGTGTCTCTCTCAGCCCCAGGGCACACTGCTGGCTCATGGCCACCCTGTCACCCACCAGCACCCCCAGGTCCTTCTCCACAGAGCTCTGCTCCAGCAGGTCACCCCCAGCCTGTCCTGATCCATGTGGTTGTTCCTCCCCAGGGGCCAGACTCTCCACTTGCTGTTCTTGAATCTCATCTGGTCTCTCCCTGCCCAGCTCTCCAGCCTGCCCCATGCCCAAGCCCTGCTGGAAACCCCTACCCTGCTCCAGCCAGGAGCCATCCCTCACACACCCTGAGCCTGGCCACAGGCTTTGTTTCCATGGGGTTATTTTCCTTGAAAAAAGGGAAAGCTTGGAGCACACCTTGGAGCCTGAGGAAGTTTGCAAACAACCCAGCCACATTCCCCAAATCCTTTCCAGCTCTACAGAGGCACCAAAACATCTGATTAAAGGCTTGCAGGAGAGCTGCAAGAAGATATAATCAAGAGAAGAGCAGGTCAGACTTTGGCTGCTCACCAGTGTGGCCACCAGCTCACTAAGACAACCTGAGCCATTAATGCAACTGCCAGCACAAACCCATTGCTGTCTGGGGGTGTGTTGCCAGACCCACCTCTACCCTGTCCTCCCAAACCCAAACACCCCTTGTGCCTGGAAAAGCTGATGCAGAGAAGGAGTGGGGGGATGCTTTGGATGAGTTCTTTGGGTCCAGAGCCAGACCAGAGATTTCTCCAGATCCTTCTGCATCTCTATGGCTCTGACTGGGAATTTGGGGAGCCCTTGCCCTGCTCCAGCATCCCTCTCAACCAGATGCAGCCCACAGGCTGGGCCCCCACCTCCTCTAAGGCTAAACTAAAAAAAATCTGGAATTAAGTTATTAATTAGATTAGGAGAGCACAAAGTCTATGGAAATGCCAGATTATTAAGTAGAATAAATCCTGCCTTTGCATATTTTATCCCCTTGTGCATACTGATGAGCCATCCCAAATTCCCCAGCAAGCAAAGAGTGTCACTCTCCACTCCAGCAAGGCTCCCATAGAAAATCACCATGGTGCTGGTGCTCCTGGTGCACCCTGAGCTCCAGGAAATCCAGAGGCTGGATTTCCAACTTGTGCTTGCAGCAGGATGGGTAAGACACAGACTCATCCAGAGGGAGATGGTGCCTATCTGAAATATCACCCCCAGCCTCACTGAAGAGAATTACTACTGGATCAGTGTGGCAACAAGGATCTTCCAGCAGTCTGGTCCAAAGCATCACCCATCTGTATGGGAAGAAATGCCTGTGGTGGTCCAGCCCATCCATCAGCATCCTCTCCATGACTGAAACACTGCAGAAGTAGGGTAAATCAGAGAAAAAAGCAGCATAGAAATGATCTATTCTACCCCTACTTAGAGTCCCCTGCCAGCCCATAATATTTGGTACCTGAAAATGAAGCCATTTCTACACCAGGAAGGAACTGCTGGCATTAACCACCCTGCAGCAGGATGACAAACCATGGTTGAAAAGAAAAGGAAAAGGCCATCCAGAACATCCAGAGCCCAAGCTGGAAGGAGTTAATCCCAGTGTGTTGCCAAGATCCTCCCCAAATCATTCCAGTAGGATTTCAGCCCCCTTCCAGAGGGGGGGATTTTGCAATACATCCACTTACATTGCAAAATGAGAAGTAATTTGGGGCTGAGAAAGGGATTGGGCTCTGCTGAGGAAGTGTTCAACTGGGGTCTTCTGGCAATTTGGAAAGCTTGCCTGCTTCCTTCTGAACAACATGTTGAGACAGAAATCTGGGGAAATCAATGTTTTTCTATAAACATGATGGTTTTCAACAAATCTCCATTTCTGGAGGAAAAAAACCACCCCAGTTTAACTAAAAATTATAGACTGGTTCTGCCTGGGACAGGGCTCATTCCCATGGCATGTGGATAGGTATTGCCCCCTCAAATGTACCCAGCAACCCACTTCCAGCACCATCCTGCCATGGAGGCACTGCCACAGGGCTCAGCTGATAGGAATTTGGGTGCAATATCTAACCACATGCCATGGGAATGAACCCTGTCCCAGGCATGTGGTTAGATATTGCCCCCCAGAATGTACCCAGCACCCCCCTTCCAGCACCATCTGGCCATGGAGGCACTGCCACAGGGCTCAGCTGGCAGGATTTTGGATGCAATATCTAACCACATGCCATGGGAATGAACCCTGTCCCAGGCATGTGGTTAGGTATTGCCCCCCAAATGTACCCAGCAGGTGGTTAGATATTACCCCCCAAATGTACACAGCACCCCCCTTCCAGCACCATCCTGCCATGGAGGTGTTTCCACAGGGCTCAGCTGGCAGGATTTTGGGTGAAATATCTAACCACATGCCATGGGAATGAGCCCTGTCCCAGGCATGTTAGATATTGCCCCCCAAATATACACAGCACCCCACTTCCAGCACCATCTGGCCATGGAGGCACTGCCACAGGGCTCAGCTGGCAGGTTTTTGGGTGCAGGGCCCCATGGACAAGGAGCATCACTTCAGCTCCTTGGGAAGTCCCAGCAGGGAGGCAGTAGCATTGCTCCTGCAAAGAGGATGCTGAGCTCCATGGCTGGTCCAGCCCCCCCAAAACAGCTGCTACTCTATTTTGGGTTTATTTAAGGAAAAATTCTATAGTTTTCACCTGAAAAGCATCATTTAATACTCTGAGCTGACAGGACTCTCATCTGCAACCATGAAAGCTGATCGAAGGAGAGCAGAGAGCCACAGATCAATGGGGCTGCAATTATATATTGATTGGTGGGGTTTTTTTTCCCCTGGGCAGCTACTCTAATGCCACCAGCATCCTCTTCCCTCACGGCATCCCCTTCCCTCCCAGTATTCCCTCCTCTCCCAGCCCTCACTGTGCTCAGTCTCTGGATGGCAACTCAGCAGGATGGACAGGAGCAAGAATTTCCCCTGCTCCATAATCTTGGTCTTTACATTTTCTTTAAGCTCTAGGGTAGGATAAGCAACTCCCCTGGTTGCAGCAAGCCCTGACCCCTCTCCCATACTGGGGGGACAGCCACCCAAATTTCCAAAGACCCAAAAATTAAGGGTGCAAACACAAGGCAGTATGGCAGCCAGACGTGGGGGGCTCTGCTAATGCTGGTCCCTGCCCCACACTGGGAGGATGCTGCAGCTCCAGCTGATGGAAGCAGATCCACAGCATTACCCTATTAGCAGCCCAACACATTCTCTCCCCCACTCATTACCCTAATGGGGATTATTATACTTATTATGGCCTCGGCTGCCAATGCTTATTGATCCTGACACCGCAGCAGTTTTAATCAGGGATCCCAAACATGCTATTATTGGTGCCAAAGGGTCATGGATGTGCAAACAGCTGTGATGACAAAGACAAACCCTCAGGAGAAGGCAATGCTGGGTGGCTGGGGAGCTCGGGGACAGGGGGACAGCCAAGCATCCTCAACTCAGAGTGCTGGCAGGGATCACAGAATCACAGAATCCCAGGGGTTGGAAGGGACCCCCAGAGCTCCTGGGGTCCAACCCCCTGCCAAAGCAGCTCCCCAGCTCATACTGCACAGGTCGGTGTCCAGATGGGGCTGGAATCTCTCCAGAGAAGGAGACTCCACACCCCCTGGGCAGCCTGTCCCAGGGCTCCCTCACCCTCACTGGGGAAAAGTTCCTCCCCAGGTTGCTGTGGAACTCCCTGTGCTCCAACTTGCAGCCATTGCCCCTTGTCCTGTCCCCACAGACACTGAAAAGGGGCTGGCCAATTCCCCCTGCATCCCATCCTTCAGATATTGATAGACATTGATTAGGTCCCCCCTCAGTCTTCTTCTCTCCAGGCTGAACAGCCCCAGCTCACTCAGCCTTTCCTCACAGGGGAGATGCTCCAGGCCCTTCAGCATCTCCTCAGCCTCCTCTGGACTCTCTCCAGGAGATCCCTGGCTGTTTGATCCCAGGGAGCCCAGCACTGGACACAACACTCCAGGTGGGGCCTGAGCAGGGCAGAGCAGAGGGGGAGGATCCCCTCCTGTGACCTGCTGCCCACACTCCTCCTGATGCACCCCAGGATGGCAGGGAGAGCAGCAGAGCAGCAGGGAGCTGGGAGGGAGGTTTGTTTGGGAGTGAGCTGCAAACCACGAAGCACCTGAGCGGCTGATTTTCACACCTCACACGCGCACGGCCGCCTCCAAGCCGCCGTTCCTCTCTCCCCCCTCCCCAAAGCCAGTGAGTCATTGAGATGTTCTTATGCAATTGTGGGGAAAAGCTCTAATTGCAGAGATAATACCACAGGAGTGACACATGGCAGCACCAGGAGCTGGGGTGTTCGATTAGGAGTTACACACGGATGTATTTATAGAGCCTGCCTCCAATTCAGCCCCTTCCAGCACTGAGCCCAGAGCCACCGTCCCAGCCCAGTGTCACAGAATCACAGAATCCCCAGGTTGGAAAAGCCCTTTAAGCTCATGGAGTCCAACCATCCCTGTCCTGTGCTGACCCAGATCCCTCAGTACCTCATCTACCCACCTACTAAACACCCCCAGGGGTGGGGACTCAGCCCCTCCCTGGGCAGCCTGGGCCAGGCCCTGACAACTCTGCCAGGGAAGAACTTGTCCCTCCCATCTGCTCTGCCCCTGCCCTGGGGCAGCTTGAGCCCATTGCCCCTTGTCCCATCTCCTGTCCCCTGGCTGAAGAGACCATCCCCCACCTCTCTGCACCCTCCTGGCAGGGCAGGGGAGGGGTGAGAAGGTCTCCCCTCAGCCTCCTCTTCTCCAGGCTCAACACCCCCAGCTCCCTCAGCTGCTCCTCAGAGGATTTGCCCTCCAGCCCCTTCCCCAGCCTGGTTGCCCTTCTCTGGACTCGCTCCAGGATCTCAGTGTCCTTCTAATGCTGAGGAGCCCAGAACTGGGCCCAGTACTTGAGGTGCAGCCTCCCTAGTGCCCAGTCCAGGGGCACAATCCCCTCCCCCGACCTACTGGCCACACTGGGTCTGACACAGGCCAGGATGCCATTGGCCTTCCTGGCCCACTGGGCACACTGCTGGCTTGTGGTCAGTCACCCACCCCACAGCGTGCATCCTCCAGGACCCTCCCCTGGAAATCACCCCTCTGGGACCAAGCATAAACATAAATATATATAAAGCAGGAGCAGACAGAGATGCTGAAGGTGCTGCAGCAGCCGGTGGCCGGCCCTTCCCGCGCTCCCACTGCTGGTGTTCGTTAGCAGTACAGCATGCACGGGGCCAGGCTGCATCGATCTGCTCAGTGATCATTAATTCATAAGCACAGCCATTGATTTCTGTGCATGTCCTCATGCAGGTTTTATCAGCAGAGCCATGGGAGTGCCTGCCAGGTCCGGGCAGTGCCCAGCTCCGTTCTGGCAGTGGTGTGTGGGGTGGATGGTTGGGGAAGAGCAAATCTGGTTTTGGGTGGGATCCTCCCAGCTTAATTAGCCTCTTGGCAAAGCCACCTAATGACCTGCCAGAGACCAGTGCTCTGTTCCTCCTTCCCTATTTGCTTACCTAAGAGATGCCCCGCTGCAGCCCTGTCCGTCCATCCGAGGTGTCCCTCTGTCCCTGGCCACCAGCATGTGTCCTCTGTCTCTTCAGTAGACATGCAGAAGTTGGATACGGGCAGGAGGTTCACAGAGAAATGGAACAATCTGCATTTGAGCAGACAAAAGAGCTTTTAAGATGCCAAGTGGGGCCCTGACCCAAGTTACCCCCATCCCTGCTCCACAGCCCTCACTGCTCCCTTCCCACATAGAATCATAGAACCATAGCATGGCATGGGTTGGAAGGGACCCCAAGGATCACAGAACTCCAACCCCCTGCCACAGGCAGGGACACCAACCTCAGGCCTGGAGCTACACAAGGTTGCCCAGGGCCCCATCCAACCTGGCCTTGAATGCTCCCAGGGACCCTGACACGTAGGACCCTGAAATCCCCAAACCCCCAAGCAGGGCTCTCCATCCCTGTGCTGAGCCATGGTTCAGGGAGAAACTGAGGCCACAGAGGTGTGCAAGGGATCGGTGTCTTCTCCCCTAGCTCACTGAGCCCTTGGGAGTCACCCCTTTCACTCTGTGCCTCGGTTTCCCTCATCTACAGAGACACCACCATTTCTTTGCCAGAGCTGGGCTGAGGGGCCAGCAGCTGGTTTGGGTGTGTGACCAGCACATGTCAGGGTCCCTTTAGGATCCAATTCCCCTTTCACCAACGAGGTGGTAAATCAGAATAACCTGTGGGTGAAGCCAGAGTAAACTGCCCCCAAAGAAAACCCATCCCCAGGCTGTTCCCCCCAGGGGCTGCAGGCAGACCCATCGCTTTTCCAAATGCTTCCACCTCCTGCAGCTGAACTGGCTGTGCCACCACCACTGCCCCCTCCACAGACAGAGCCTCTGGAGCTGATGGGTTTCTGGTCCTCACAGGAGGGATTGTCTGGCACCTCCCAAGGAGCCACTTGAGATGCAGAGCCCATCCCTGCTCTCACCAGGGTAATTTTTTTCCCTCTCTCTGCTTGGCTGGCCCGTTGCAGACACTTGTCACCCGCTCACCCTGCAGTGCCTGTCTGCTGCCAGTCCCCAGGGATGAGGCAGTGGGGTGCAGCCTGGTTGCTTCACCTGGAGCTGATGGTATCATCCTGGTGGGACTGAGGTGGGGATGGAGATGCCTGTTGCAGCTCCACAGCAGGGGGAAACCAGCCCTGGTTTCCCACCCCCCATCACCTGGGTGACACTGGGAGGGCATGGCTGGTGTGGTACATCCCTGGGGAGGGGGGTGAGCATGGAGACAACCAGAGAGCCCAGAGAGGTGGAGGAGAGCACACAGGCAATCCATCTGTGATGTGCATGGATTCCTAATGTGCCAGGTAGCCTGCCTGGCTCTTTGGGGAAGCGTTAGGAGATGATGCTTAGAGAAGCTATCCACGGCCCACTGCAGTAAAACCTCAATTACCTCACTGCCTGCCACAGTGCCAAGCCCAGGGTGATGGAGAGAGTGGGCACAGGGTTGGATGTCCCCAGCAGCCAGCATCCCATCCACCCCCTGACCACCTCAGCCACACATCATCCACCCTGGGGATAACAAGTCAGTGTCCTGGCTCTGCACAGGGGATCTCCCCATGGGTCCCAAGAGGGTCCTGCCATCTCTGCAAGGGCAAAGACACCCTGGGAAGTGGCCACCCAAATGCCCCCTGCCTCCTCCCTGCCTGGGTGGAAGCGTGTCATGGCAGAAAGCCCCCCCCACTTCCCCATCAGCCATGGAAAAAGGATGGAAAAAGGCTGCTCCTGGGCTGGGATGGCTGGAAGCCCCAAACCGCCCAGGCAAGCGCATCCCCATGGGCAGGGCTGGCCCTGCTCTTTAGAGAACCCAGCAGTGCTGCACAATGGCTTTGGCTCTTAAGTGGAGAGGCAAGGAAAAGCAACAAAACCCCTCTCCATCCAGCTGAAAGCACCAGGGGAGTGACAGGTAGGTAGAAATAATTACTCAAATTGGAATTTGGGGTAATTATGTTCCACGTTGCCGCAATTTGCCCTGTGGGGAAGCCTTTTCACAACCCCCTGATCAAACAGATTTATCATCACTTGAACACCAGGTCCTTTCCCTGTAATCTTCCAACTCAAACATGTATTTTCTCTGATCATAAATTAGCAATACTTGCACTTGTTCTCTCTCTCTCAAAAGCTGTTTCTTCTCTCTTCCCCCTCTCCAGGTTTTTCCACATCCTACAGAAACGGAAGATCCAGGCTCTGGCTGGTTATTTTAAAAGGCGGCGATCAATCAGGCATGCCAAGCTCAGCTCTCCTCCTCCTCCTGCTCAGGGTCCATGGTACACCATCACACAGGCTGCTGACACACCAAGCTCTTCCTTAGGGGGTGCATCACCCCTAAAAGCAACACGTGGCCACTTGATCCATCCTTGAAAGAGCTCAGTTTTTTTGGGTCAAGCTTTTTTTAAAAATTATTAAGTAATTAAAAATCTAAAGCCAGGAATGGGGTAGCCCTGAGCTGGGAAATGAAGCCTTGTTGGGGGAGACCCACATGCCCAACAGGACCTTGTCCCAGGAGCTCTGGAAAAGCCTGGCTTGTAGCACAGGAGAGCTATAGTTCTTGGCATTTGTCTCTATTTCATCATTTCTCCCCGGTCAGACGGCTTGGCGTGCTCAGCCAGTGGATGGGAGATGGTGCAGGGACAGAGAGTCACCTTGGAAATGATGCTGGAGAAACCATTCCCTCTGCAGCAACAGGCCAGGACTGCTCAGGAGGGGGGAAAAGAGCCCAGTGCCCCAAGGCTGGATGCAGAATGGGGTGGAAATGCCCCCATTTTGGAGACATACCAAGCAGCTTTCAGCCTTGCCCCAGGAGGAACAAGAACGTTGTCACAGGAGACATCAGCTCATGTGCTCCAGAATCATAGAACCATAGAATGACAAGGGTTGGAAGGGACCCCAAGGACCACAGAGCTCCAACCCCCTGCCACAGGCAGGGACACCATCCTCCAGATCAACCCCATCTCCCTGGGAGAAGCGCGTCTAGCAGATAGTCCCCCCTCCTCTGCTCCATTACTCCCAGCTCCCCTTCCCGTCAAACCAGGCCCTCCCAGCTCTTCCCTCCTAGGAACTGGGTTAAGCTGGAGGGGAGGGGGCCCTCCCGGAGGACACGTGCCTCCCATGGCAGAGCCTTTCCCAGGCGTCAGGGCTCCTGTTGACAAGACCTAACGCAACGCTGCTAATAATAGCTGTGCCTTGGTTGCATCTCCCATCCTGGAGCAGCTCAGGGCAAGGAGTCCCGGAGCCGCTTGCTCTAGAGCAGGGTGGGGGAGGAGAGCCAGGAAAGCCCCAGGGTGCTGTAGGAGCCCGGAGTCCTTCAGAGACCCACAGTGGGCTGCAGGGAGGGGGCTGCATTGCCAACAGGTTATTTTCATAACCTGGGAGCAGCTCCCCTCTGGAGAGAGGCTGAGGGAGCTGGGCTGGGTCAGCCTGGAGAAGAGAAGGCTGTGGGGGGACCTCATTGCAGCCTGCCAGTCCCTGAAGGGAGCAGAGGAACAGGAGGGGAATCAGCTTGTTCAAGGGCAGAGACTGGCAGGACAAGGGGGATGGAGTGAAGCTGGAGGAGGGAAGGGTGAGAGGAGAGATTGGGGGGAAGTTCTGTGCAGAGAGAGTGGTGAGGGGCTGGAAGGGGCTGCCCAGAGAGGGGGTGGGTGCCCCGTGTCTGGGGGTGTTCAAGGCCAGGCTGGATGGGGCCCTGGGCAACTTTGTGTAGCTCCAGGCCTGAGGTTGGTGTCGCTGCCTGTGGCAGGGGGTTGGAGCTCTGTGATCCTTGGGGTCCCTTCCAACCCAGACCAGGCTGGGATTCATGCTAAACAGTCACTGTTTGAGGGGAGAGGGACGTGAAGAGGGAAGGAATGCATTTTCTTATTTCTCTTCCTTTTGGTGTGTTTTTCCTTCTCCCTTTTCCAGTTGTAAAGTGGAAAATTTGGAGAGGAAAAGCCCAAGTAGGGTTGGTTTTTTTTCCCCCTCCCCCTCCTCCTCCCCTCTGTTTCCATTGTTGAGTCTCCCTGGAGGGGCCTGGGCAGCTGTCTGCACCCCAGTGATAATTCATAAACAGCTCTTTCATCTCCAGAGCCCTCTCAGCTCCCATCTAATGAATCCCAGCACTGGGATCCTTACAAATAAAATGGCCAGATCTGGAAACCCAGCAGACAACA
The DNA here is from genome assembly GCA_022605575.1 of Laterallus jamaicensis coturniculus. NCBI lineage: Eukaryota > Metazoa > Chordata > Aves > Gruiformes > Rallidae > Laterallus > Laterallus jamaicensis. Next base: position 6,025,906 of record JAKCOX010000038.1, read on the forward strand.
CAGCTCTCCTCGGGGTGGCCACTATTAATTACCCCATTAGCGTTGGGGATGTACAACCTCTCGGATCCCGAGTCACCGATTGGGATTTCTCCAGGGGAGATGCTGTAGAAATACAGGCAGGGAAATGAGATTGTGGTTTGTTTGGGGAAGCCTAGTCACACAATCACAGAGTTTAGGGGTTGGAAGGGACCCCCAGAGCTCCTGGGGTCCAACCCCCCTGCCAAAGCAGCTCCCCAGCTCATACTGCACAGGTCGGTGTCCAGATGGGGCTGGAATCTCTCCAGAGAAGGAGACTCCACACCCCCTGGGCAGCCTGTCCCAGGGCTCCCTCACCCTCACTGGGGAAAAGTTCCTCCCCAGGTTGCTGTGGAACTTCCTGTGCTCCAACTTGCAGCCATTGCCCCTTGTCCTGTCCCCACAGACACTGAAAAGGGGCTGGCCAATTCCCCTGCACCCCATCCTTCAGATATTGATAACCATTGATTAGGTCCCTCCCCTGAGTCTTCTTCTCTCCAGGCTGAACAGCCCCAGCTCTCTCAGCCTTTCCTCACAGGGGAGATGCTCCAGGCCCTTCATCATCTCCTCAGCCTCCTCTGGACTCTCTCCAGGAGATCCCTGGCTGTTTGATCCCAGGGAGCCCAGCACTGGACACAACACTCCAGGTGGGGCCTGAGCAGGGCAGAGCAGAGGGGGAGGATCCCCTCCTGTGACCTGCTGCCCACACTCCTCCTGATGCCCCCAGGATCCCATTGTCTCTCTCAGCCCCAGGGCACACTGCTGGCTCATGGCCACCCTGTCACCCACCAGCACCCCCAAGTCCTTCTCCACAGAGCTCCTCTCCAGCAGCAAACCCCCAGCCTGTCCTGATCCATGTGGTTGTTCCTCCCCAGGTGCCAGACTCTCCACTTGCTGTTGTTGAACCCCATCTGGTCTCTCCCTGCCCAGCTCTCCAGCCTGGCCAGGGCTCTGGATGGCAGCGCAGTGTCCTGCCTGTCAGCCACCCCTCCCAGCTCTGGATCATCAGGTACTTGCTGAGGGTGGGTGCTGTTCCCTCATCAAGGAGTCAATGAAGATATTAAACAGTCCTGGGCCAGCTGCCTGGGTTGAAGGCAGAGAGACAGGGACACATCCAGCTTGGGCAAAGTCCTGCCACGATGCTGAGCAGCAGGAACTTGCTGAGGGCTTCGGCCTGGCTCCGCGAGCGCTCGGGCCGTGAGCTGCACAAACAGCCGCCCTAAACGATCGCACGCTAAGCAGAAATCACTGCCTTGAGCCAACAGCCAGTTAAGTGCTATAAATAAAGCTGTTATCATCCCTGCCTCGCTCGCTGAGCAAGCTGGGCCACGGCGCTTCCTCCCCAGCAGCGGTTAAGGGTGATTTCTAGCCGGGAGGAGGCCAGCAGCTTGTCAGCATCCACAGTTCAAGCGGCCTTTTTCCATCCTGCCATTGATTTTGCATTTGGTCAATAAATCCATTGGTTTCCTGTCCTGGGCGTGGGTGAGGGACAGGGCTGGCACAGACATGGTCACTCCCCTGGATAGGTCATCTCTGTGGCCTCTTCCAAGCTTGCCTGGGTCCCAGGAAGGCTGAGTGCTGACCTCCTGCTGCTCCAGTCCCTGGTTCAGGTCCCTGACCTACCACCCCCAAACCAGCAGAGAGGCTGCAAGAGGATAGAAAGGGATGGCTCTGTCCTAGGTGGTGGCCAAGGGACACAGACCAGTGTGGCAGAGGGAACTCCAGGTGATGGTGGTGGGAGGAAAGCAGAAAAGAAATCTGGGTGAGGAAGAGGGATGGTGTGGTGATGGGAGAGGAGCTCCTTTCCTGCTGGGGCACCCGGATTTGCAAGGAGGAAGCCTGAGCAGAAAAGGATGGACGCAGCTTGTGTCCAAGCATAGCAGCACAATGAATCTCTGCAAGGATTCCATGCACTGCTCCAGCTCCTCCTAAATCAACCCAAGGGAAGAAGCGTGCTCATGTCACGCTCCCCAGGAGACAAAGGGGCAGAGAAGGGAGAAGGCTGCTGTTCTCCAGGGCTTGAAGACTTTCCTGTCTCTGTTTTGGTTTTGGGTAATGATGCATGGCCAGGGCTGGGAAGAGAACGTGGAAGGGGAGGGCAGGATGGAGGAGAAGGGGGGCCCATATGGAGACACTTCTCCCAGAGAGCAGCAAGATGCTGAGCTGGCGTGAGATTGGGAGCTCACTGAGATGTTGGCTGTTAGAGCCAAGCAATCAATATGTGAAAATCCAGCCCAGGCGAGGAAGGTGACCTTGAGCAGCAGAAAGACAGAGGGAGGAGAGCTGCATGAATTACACACGGAGATGCTCGCTGGGTGAGGGAGGAGGGATGGAGGGGAATGAGAGGGACAGGCAGGACACGAGCCCTGTGTCTGACTGCCGCACAGCCTGCACTGCAGCCACACATCCAGCCAGAGGAGGGGAGAGAGGTTAGCACCCAGAGTCAGTCTGCTCCTCCACGTCCATCCCTGCACGTACAAAACAGTCTGGAAGCACCTGCTTGTCTCATCCATCCCCCCTGACCAGGGCTGCTCACAGTGCTCCCCCCCATCCCACATCATTTAACCATCCCCTTCAACGGGGCTGCCACTGTTCCCTATCAGAGCCCACTTTGAAGCCCTACAGCTCCTGCTGTTACTCAGCAAACGCTCCCTAGATCAGAGCAATGCTTTGCCTTTACATGGCTCCAGCTCATGACTGGACCTTGCACTAATTATTCTCTCCAGCTGCCCCATTCCCCCCCTGCTGCTGCCTGGCCCTACATGCTGCCAGTGGGTCTGCTCCTCTGCTGTCTGCTGGCCCTGTTAGCCAGGCTCAGGCAATGCCCACGGCAGCCTGGCAGAAGCAGCACGTGTATCCCAGCAGGGACACACCATCCCTTCCATGCATATATGCATGGGACAGGCTGTGCAATCCTATCAAGCTTTCACCACAGAGATGGCTTTAAAATGTGGGCAGGTCCCCGAGGGCCGGCTGTGACCCTGTGCCTGCAAGGCATCAGCTGGGGAGAGCTGCAGACATGGGGGGATGGAGAGGAGCCAGGGCTCCCAGCTGCCCAGCCCAAGGGACACGGGGCACCGGGGGTGATGGAGGGGGAGCCAGGTCACAGAATCACAGAATCTTAGGGGTTGGAAGGGACCCCCAGAGCTCCTGGGGTCCAACCCCCTGCCAAAGCAGCTCCCCAGCTCATACTGCACAGGTCGGTGTCCAGATGGGGCTGGAATCTCTCCAGAGAAGGAGACTCCACACCCCCTGGGCAGCCTGTCCCAGGGCTCCCTCACCCTCACTGGGGAAAAGTTCCTCCCCAGGTTGCTGTGGAACTCCCTGTGCTCCAACTTGCAGCCATTGCCCCTTGTCCTGTCCCCACAGACACTGAAAAGGGGCTGGCCAATTCCCCCTGCCACCCATGTCTAAGATATTTATACACACTAATTAGGTCCCCCCTCAGTCTTCTTCTCTCCAGGCTGAACAGCCCCAGCGCACTCAGACCTGCTGCCAAGGCTCAGCTGGAGTTGGATGGGGTAGGGGTCAGCAGAGCCCCTCTGACACCCGCTGCCATGTCCCACCCCAGGGAAGTCTCCAGCTGGCTTCAAGGCAGGATTAATCCCACCCCTCGGGGGTGCTCCAGGAGCAGCCCACCCCCACAGGGGGCAAGGGACCTCAGCAGGGTAGGAAAGGACCCCAGGGCTGGCAGCAGAAGGGGGGTGCTGTTCCCCACACGATGCTGCATAGACAGGCTCTGCTTTCTCCCCCCCACCTTGGCAGCAGCAAGGACACCAGGGTGCAGTTAACAACCACCCACCCCCTCGAGGAACAGCCCCAGCCTGGCCTGCGCTGGGCCAGACAAGGACCTGCTGCCTCAGCCCAATCCCTCCTCCCCGGGGCTGCAACAGGAGCCAAAGCAGCTCAACCCTACCCCAGCAAAGCCTCCCCACTTCTCCCAGAAAAGCTCAGCTTCTGCAAAGCCACCAGCCCCATCACCCCCCACAAAACACCCCTCCACTTACCTCAGCCTCCTCCCACACGAAGCAAACCCTCCTCCCCTCCCTAACCCCTTCCAAACCCCTCCTCTGCCAACACCAACCACCTGGGCTATTCCCCAGCTGCGGGTGGGGTGAGAAAACCACCCCAGGAGGGAGATAAACAGCAGGGAGCCGGTTTGGAGTCCGAAGTTGAGGTCAGGCATCTCCAAACACTCTGCCTTGCCATCTAGTGGGGTGAACGCGGAGGGGCAGGGATTGCTGATGGGAAAAGCTGCCCAGCTCCATCCCGCTGCAGCAGTGCTTCATCCCACGGGAGCAGAGGAGATGGCTGAGGGTGAAGGATGGTGTGAGGGTGTCAGAAGGATGGATGGGGATGGAGGAGAGATACCGGGGATGGACAGACAGGGGGTAGATAGATACAGCTCTTTCAAGGATGATATGACAACAGCAGCAATAAATCCTGGCAGTTTAGATCTAGCCTGAAAGGACAGGTTGGAACAGCTCCAGATTTCCAATTGCCAAGGGCCCTGGCTTTTGGATCAACATAATCCATGTCCAAGTTGGGTTTTGCATGCAGAAGAAAGGCAAGGGGAGAGATGTGGTGCATACACCACCCCCCCCCACACACACACTCTCCGTGTCACTGTCATGCCATGCTGTGCCATCAGGGCCAGCTCGCAGGCACCCGGCAGCATTCACAGCGTGCCTGTGGATGGATGAGAAGCTGGATCTTCTTGCAAGGTTCTTCTCCAGCCTCCTTAGTTTGCCTCCCTGGGCTGGGAGGATGTGGGCTGAGCTCGGTGGTTTCAGTTCAGGCTTTTGGATTCTCCAGGGATGTGTCATCCCTCTCACGGTATGTGTGTTTGTTACATGTGTATAAAAATATAGAGGATGAATACATTATATTTAAAATATCTCACCACTGGGCAGCTCTTTTCAAGTGTTGAAAACTGGGATGATACAAGATATTTTAACTCCTTCTGAGTGACTCTTTCCCGCTGGACCCGGGGCTGTTGGTCTCATAGGCTCTGGTGCTACTCCAGTGCTTCTCTGAAGCAGCCCCCAAAAGCAGTGCCACCCTCCCTCTGGGCAGAACTCATGTTGGAGACCCCACTTGGCACCAGGACAGCTCCCAGCCCCAGTGAGGGGATTAGAGCTCCCCCCAGAACAGGGCCCCCAGGGGCTGCAGGAGGTCTCGGGTGAGGCGATGAAGGGCTCCAGCTGCCCTGTGCTGAGGTTTCCTACTGCATCCTCTTCTGGAGCAGGCAGGGATAGCCCAGCTGTGGGCACAGATCACACCCGGGTGTGCAACACTCCTCCAGAGCCACACAGACCCACCTGATGGACCTGGGGATGGCTGAGGGCACAGCCAGATCAGACCTGATGTGGTCAAAGCATCGCTTCTCAGGAGCAAAGCAAAGCTCCCTGGTCAGGAGACCCTGTGAGCAGACCAGAGGGGTCTTCCCAAGGCCCCGTGAGGGAACAGAAGAAGAAGTAGGACATGGAGAAGTGTTCATCTCTGTAAACCAGCTGTTGGGCTGGGGCTGAGCAAGGGCTTTCTGCTGGTTTCCCTGGTGGGAGGGAGACACCAAATAAGGCACCAAATGCATTTTAAAAGTCTTCATTTTATTAAAGCTGTCCACCCCCTGCTCCATTTGCCCCAGAACTGAGTTCACCCCTACGCAGAGGCCCATCCCACACCAGGATTAAATACATCTGCCTTAACCCCGTGTTTTCTATGGGGCAGCAGGATCCAAGGAGGTCTGGGATTGGGGCACGGTGGGTCCAGGAACACTCGCCCTTGTTTCCCAATTCCAGGGTCACGAGGCTCAGAAGAAGTGGCCTGTGGGCAGGCGTGGCAGGCAGAAATAGGCATTGGGGAAGAGGCTGAGGTTGATGGGGTTGCCATCAAGGCGGATGTCCTCCAGCACCCTGCGGATCTGGCTGTGGTCTTGGCTGTCACAGAACGTGTCTTCATGCATGGTCTGGATGTTGTTGTTCTGGCCAGGGAGGCAAGGCACAAAATCAGATTCAAAAGGGATGGGGAGGAAGAGGAGGAGGTGGTGATGGGCTCTGCCAGACTCAGGTACAGCCTGTGCCCAGGCTCATCTCACCTGGAGGTGCAGGGAGCGCAGGCTCTCAGGCAGGGGCGCAGGGATGTACTCCAGCTGGTTATCAGAGAGATGGAGAAACTGCAGCTGCTTCAGGTCCTGTGGAACGAGGAGAGAGGTGAAGCTCCCAGCCCTGCATCAGTCCCACTACCCCTTGGTGAAGCAAGTTTGGGCAAAACCCAGCCTGGATTCACCCACTGGGCTGGTTTATGCCCCAGCACCCACCCGGAAAGCTTCAGGCCGGAGGCCGGTGCTGGGGATCCTGTTGAGACGGGCATCCAGGCGGATGATGCTGCGGGGCAGCTCGGGCAGAGCTGTCAGCCTGTTTTCAGGCAGGATGAGCTCCTGCAGGCTGGGGAGCAGGCGGAAGGCGTCTGCATCCGCCCAGGAGATGAAATTGCTGGTCAGGTCTATTCGCTTCAGCTTCTCTGGAGGCAGAGAAGGGAGGAGATGAACAGGGAACCTGCCCAGAACTGCTTATCCCCCACTCAGCCCATGTCAGACCCCAGCCCTTCCCTTGCCTGGACATACTCAGCCCTGTGAAGTCAGTGGCCCGGATGGCGCCGATGCGGTTGAAGCGAGCGTAGAGGTAGGTGGTCTCTGGTGGCAGCAGTGGGATGTGCTCCAGGTTGGCGTCATCGCAGTAGACAGAGGTGCCGATGCACAGGCAGAGCAGGCAGCTGGGCAGACCTGGGGGTGCAGAGGCAGCCCTTGGCATGGCACAGCTCCCCAGGCCCCCGCAAAGCACCCCAGTGTGCAGGGAGATGCAAGGATATGCCCACCCCTGCCTGGGCTGTGGGGACACCATGTCTCCTGTGCCCTTAGCTGTCACAGCCCCAGCACCTTCATCAGCCAAACAGGGTACCTCATCATCCCAGGAAGGGCCAGAAGCTCTCAGCCAAAAGAGCTGGTAAGAAATGGAGCTGCTCAGGGCCAAATACCTCCCACAGGAGAGAGGGGGGAGATGCAAGGCTGCCAAACACACCACTGTTAGACCCAGGGCTCACTTTGCCCCCTTATTTCTATCCACAGAGGGAAATGGAACACAATAAGAGAGTTTTGCATCCAGAAAAACATGTTGTGGGTGTATAAGGGTCCCAGCAAGCCAGGCTGGGGCGGCAGGAGGGGGTAAAGCCATTGTCATCCATGTGTATCTCCCCCCTTCACACTCCCTCCCCTCTCCCCCAGCACTTCCAAGACTCAGCATCCATTAGTGGGGAAGTTCAAAGCAGCAAGGCAACAATTTCCCTTTGCCTCCTACTTAATTTGTCCCAGTCCAGAGTGACAGAAAATGAATAAAGATATTTATCCCTCGCTACAGGATTTTAATTGTCACTAATCTAATTGCTACTCTGTCCGACTGTCGCAATGCCTCTGCTCATTAAAGTGTTGCTGCTTTGCTGGAGCTCTTGTTTCCCAGAAATGTCTTGCTGCAGCCCTCCTGCCTGTGTGATAAGACGCACCCCCTGACACCCCAGGCAGAGCCAATAACTGCTGCTGTCTGCTGGTGGCAAAAGGATTTGCTCCTGTTTCTCCTGAGCACCAGCCCTGCCATCCCTGGGACACGTGGCTGCATCCCATGGGAACCAAATCCCACTGGTTGTACCTTTGTGCTGCACTCAGGGGTCCACACTCACCCTGTGCAGGGATGGGTGCTGGGTGGATGGGGCTGGCAGTGGTCAGAGGCTGCAGCTTTGGGGTTTCAGCCGTGGTGCCCAGGTCTGGGAGAGCCGTGGGGTCCTTGGGGCGAGGAGCCAGGGTGCCAACCTCGATCTGCAAACACAGCCTGGGCATGAGGGATGAGGCAGCCAGGTGAGTCTTTCTGCTCCTCTCCGGGGCAGGAGACACTGGTCATGGCACTGGGTAGGTCTTATTGAGAAGTCAGCTCCTCCTTGAAGAGCTCTCCTAGCTGAGAACCCCCCCTCCCTATTTGCCCAGAGGGATGCAGGAAGCATCCTGCAGGTCCTGGCTTCCTGCAGTGATGCTTTGGCCAGGCGCTGGCAGGGAAAAGGAAGCTGGCAGAGGTCAGGGTCAGGTAAAGCCTTTCCTGCCACCAGTAAAAGAGTCACCAGGGCGAGAAGCTGGTTCTCCAGCTGTGCCGTGCCTGCTGAAGCCCCTTTCTTGGGATGCACCCAGGGAAGCCCTGTCCCAGGCCCAAGGTGCTCCCCTGCATCCCACTCACCTTCGGAGCAAGGTCGCCGTAGTCGTAGAGCTCCTCATAGTTGCTCAGGTCAAGGATCTCACCATAGTTGTCCAAAGTCAGGTCGTAGTTGTCCAGGTCCAGGTTTTCATAGAGCACAAGATCCTCTTTTGGTTTCTCCCCCTTCCTCTCCTCCTTGGCTGGGACAGCCCAGGCTGCCCCCAGCCACAGGCTGGTGATGCTCAGCCACACCACGATCCTCATCCTGCACCCTGGGGGAGTTACCACTCCTAGGGTAGCAGCAGGGACTGCAGTCTGCAGGAACATGGGGCTTGACAGGGCCAGCAGCACTGGTCAGGATGGGGCCAGCTGCCCTGAAGTGGTTGCAAAGCAGTGAAAGCAAAGAGGGATGGGAAGACAGGACAGGCACGCCAGCCACAGCCAGCACTTTGTATGTGTGGTGGGGACTGTGGCCACCGCGGGGGGCACACGGCCCCTGCCCCAGCAGCATCACGCCATCCCTTTTCTTTTCAGCCCATTTCACGCTCAGATGGATGGCTGTGCATGAGAGGCCCCTCAGCCATGCTGGGTTACCCTCACTTCCCAGTTTTCCCAGCCCTGAGGAGGCAGTGAAGGGGGTTGGGAGGTGATGAGGGGGTGGGGGTCCTGCTCTGGCCCCTCCAGGTGGTGGGTGAAGCTGGTTGCTGGTCAAATAGACTCAGCAGACAAGCAGAAATAACCTGGCACTCTGCTCTCCCCTTCGGTCCACCCAGGTCCAAATCCAAAGCTCTGAGATGCTGCACCTCAGCATCAGACAGCGCAGGGGGGGGACAGGGGTCTCTGTGACTCGACCCTGAGCGCAGTGGACTCCTGCATGGAGACACCCCTGGCCTTGCAGCCTAGGCAGGGTGCACCTAGCAGCCCCCCACCCAATCCTGCTTGGGTCCCACTCCCAAAAGGAGCTCACTGAGGAGCTCACTCCTACCTGTAGCCAGCCCCTGCACATGGTTCTCCAACACCCACCATGCACCCTGTGCTGCAGCATCACCCACCCACCAGCTGCACCCAGCAGCTGCCCACACGTCTCCTCCAAACCAAATGCAGAAGCAACGACCCAGCACAGAGCTTTTGCACCCCAGCCTGAATAAGGATGCTTCTCCCCCATTTCTGCTGGCTTGAACCTTCACAGGTGTCACCCACACACATGGCCAGCCCCAACCCTTCCAGCCCCACAGCTCACCCCAGCCCAGCCAGGCTCTGCTTGATGCTGAGAGGTGACACGGTTGTACCCCCTTTCTCCTCCTCCTTGGTGTGGGAGAGCCCCGCTCCGCTCCCACAGGCTGGCACGCTGGTTGGGGAAGGGCTGCTGAGCTTTTAATGCATGGAGAGGAGGGGGGGGGGGCTGCACAGAGGGGCTTGGCATGGCTGGTGCCGAGGGGGAGAGCCAGAATGCGGCCAATCAAGCCAGCAGTCCCCCACTGGGACCTAATATTGTCCCCAGAGGTGAGCTCAGACTTGTGTCTGGGGCTGTGGGGAGCAGGATGGGATGAGGAGTGTGCTCTGCTCCCTGCCCTAGTATCCCCAGTGATGATGGTGGGGACACAGCCCTGGGTAGAGGGGACAGAGCCAGCTCCATCCCTGCCCCAACCACCCCAGGTCCTGCCAAACCAGAGAGCGATTTCCTGCTGCAGCCATCCCCAAGGATGCAGGAAAGGCAAAGCACCAGGGCACAGACACCCTTGCTGATCCAAGTTTCAGCTGCGTGGGACCCTGCGGCACGGTGAGCACCCCAGCCCTGGGGAAGATATGGGGGAACCCACTGCTGCCCAGGGTTTGGGGGTCTGCACAGGCTCACCCCAGCTGCCAGGTGGCTGCTGGTATTTGGCTCATGCACCCCAACTTGCCTGCTGCAGGGCTCAGCGCCGCTCGCCCCTCTGTGCTGTTGCTTTGGAAACATGGGGGTGGTTTGGGAAGGGAGAGCTGGCATGGGTGCTGGAGTGGGGGGAGCACTGCTCCCCCAACCTGTGTAGGATGGAAGACACCCCCATCTCCCCCTGCATACACCCACATGCCCTGGGGCAGAGGGGGGCTGCTTGATACCCTCACCTAGGACTCAGCTCAGGATGCCATGGCCCTGCTTCATCCTCTGGATGGGGAGGTGGGTCATGGCCAGGGACGTGTCCTGCAGGGTTGGGACACCCCAGGAGGGGCAGGGTGTGCACGGCAGCCCCATGGGCTCATCACAGAGCCGGGCAGACTTGTGCACACACAGCCACCCACTGCTGTAAAAATGTTCTTCGCTCTTGCAGGCAGATCGCAGCCCACACACTCACCCACCCCAGACATCGCACCCATCTGCTGGTGCTTGCTGGGCAGGCAGGGACACCCTGGCAGCCCCCCCCTCCCCATCAGTAGGCATAGACCTCATCCCCCTCACCCCCAGCATCTTGCCCCCCCTGCCAGGGCAGCCCCAGCCCTGCCCGGAGTGGAGCAAAGGGCCACCGCTAATCTTCGTTAAGCCCCTCATTAGGCAGCTCGGCAGTCACGGTGATGAAGGCGATGTGGCAGCTGGAGGGGGGGCATTACAGCTGACCCGGTGCCCCCCACTCCTTAGAGGGGCTGCAGGTGCTTGTCCAGGGTCTGTGGCCGAGTTGTTTCCCCCACCCAGGGAGCAGGGGCTCAGCTCCAATGTGGCCAGAAGGGACCTGGCTGGTGGATGGCACCTTCTGCCCCAGTTTGGAGGACATGGAGGGGGGCAGCTGCTGCCTGGCAGCCCAGCATAGTGGAAGATGCTCAAGGGAAAAGCCTGGGCTGGTGGGGGGGTCCCTGCAGCAGCGGGGCCCCCAGGGGAGCTGCTTTGTGGTGGCCATACCTTGGTGGCTGTGGCAGACCCCTGCACAAATGGCATTGTCCAGGGGGTCGCTGCAGACCCCTGCAACAGGGGAGGGCCCAGTTCAAGCACCCACAATTGGGGTGGGAGGGTCACCAGCTGCAAGGTTGGGAGTGGGGTCAATGTGAGCAGTAAGTCACCCTGTCCCAAACAACCTCTTATCATATCCAGCTGCTCCCCAGTGCACCCATCTCCCCCTTCCCATGACCAGGGAGCTCAGCACCCACACACTGAGGAGCCCCCCCTTGATACCCACCCTGGCAGCCCTGCTCAGCCCCCACTAATGAGAGGTTTCCAGCCTTCCCCACGATCCCACAATGTGCACAGCAGAGAGGACAGCTTCCCACACCACCAGCCCAGCTCCTGGGGCAGCACAGGGGCTGTTTGCAGAGAGAAGAAACAAACCCCCCACCCACCCACCCTGCTTTTGCAGTGCTCAACACCCCCAGGAGGGAGATAGGGCTGACTTGCCTGGGGAGGCAGTGAGTGAACACACACCCCTGAGTGCATGATTCACACCCCAGCCACAAAAATATGGAGATTTTATTCTCCAGGACAAAAAAAAACCCCATGAGGGGAGCTCTGCTCTGCTCTGTACACACACACACATGCATCCTTCCCCCCCCCAGCAGCATGCACACTCCTGTGAGCATCCCCACACCACAGCCCCTGCGTTCACACCCACACCCACAGCCACCCTCCCTCTCTGCTCATGATTCACGTGGGGAGAGCAGCAGCAAGAGGAGATTTGTGTTTTTTGAGGCGATGGGCAGAAGGAGTAAGTGGCTGCCCACACCCCTTCTGCTTGTGCCAAAACACACATGCACCCCACAACAGCCCTGGGGATCCAGGCTGGGTGGTGTGGGTGGGAGACATGGCTCCTCACTGGCTGCCCACTCCCCACACACACACAACCTGGAGCCCCACGGTGCTTGCTCCCCTGTGGGAAACTCACCCCATGGGATGTTTGTCCAGCTTCTCCAGGAGCATGGAAGTGGTGCATGGGCAGCTCAGCCCAAATTCACACCACCCGCCCCAGCACACACCCACACAGCCATCAGCTCCCCCAGCCAGCTCAGGGGGGCTGCAACACCCACCAGCTGCAGCCACAGCTCCAGGAGCTGCAGTGGAGGTTGAGTTCTCTTAATTAACAGAGGTGCTCGTTAGGGCAGGTGTGTGTTTCATAAGCCTCCCTGTGAGTCCAACCCAGCACCACTTCAAGCAAGGGCACACCACAAACAACCCCCCAAACCCAACAGCCTCCTACCACAGGGACCCCCCCTGGGGTCTCCCCATCCAGACCCAGCCCTGACTATGGGGAAGGTTGGCCACAACAGAGGGAAAACTGGTCCTGAATGAAGCATCAGCGAGGAAGATGAGGATGGATCAGAGGGAGGCAGGTCCAACCATGGCTGTGGGTCCCTTGTGAATCATTTTATTTTCACTGCTGCGGAGAGTAGGAGTGAAAAATATCATTAAGTTGAAATCAGTTGAGAACTACATATGTCTCTAGATATATCTGTACAGTCTATCAGTATATATACACATTATATATAAATATACACATAGGGTCTCCGGGTTTAAGGTTGAAACCTGTTGAACCCAAGCAAGCCCACTGGAGGAAATGGGGGAGAAGAGAATTTTCTCATGGGAAAACAAGCCTGGATTAGCATGGGCATTTAATGAACCTTCCAGAGCACCCAGGGTCACTGGTGTGTGTCCCAGTCCCCTTGCTGGGAAGCAGGACAGGGTGCCCATCTGCACCCATCTCAGAGAAGGGTCAGTTTTGGTGGCTGAAGGAGGTAAAAGCTGGTTTCTTTGGTTTATTGCTTCAATGCTTATTGCAGTTGGAGTTTATTCTTTGCTTCTGATGCTTGGCTTTCAATCCAAATCCTGAGACTAGGGAGGAAAAATAAAAGAGAACCACCACCCCACCCTCCCCCCCCTAAACCCGAACACCCTATATATGCAGGTACAGCTATCAAAGAGGGAAGTGATACATGTGAAAACGGGGAGAAAAGGGAATAAAAAATAGCTTTTCCAAAAGGCATAGTTTTTTCCTTTTTTTCCTTTAAAAAAAAAAGAAGAAAAAGAAAAAAAGAAGAAAAAGAAAAAGAAAAGAAAAAAGGCAGGACCAGTCACATGTGTTTGGTTGAAGAAAGCAACAGAGATTAAAACTTCCAGGAGATGGGAGTCAAGGCAGAGGGACTGTGAGAGCAGAGCAGAGACCTCATGGATTAACCCCTCAGAGCCCAGCCCACCCACATCAGCATCTGGGCCTAGGTATGTAAATATGAAAGCAAGTGTCCTGCTGGCATCACTGCAGAGAGCAGGCTCTGCTCTGCCCCTGGGGAGGGTGGTCCCATGCCCAAAGGTTGCCAGCATCAGGGTCTCGGAGGCTTTGGGTCCTGGGAAGGGTTTGGCTGGAAGCAGCAGAGTGTGGCTGCTGTGCTGAGCCCTGCTCCTCCACAGCACCCATGGAGGGGATGCAGGATGCTGGGAGGGAGCTACAGCCCCGTGGACTCATGCTACTGGAAGTGTGTGTGGGGAACATGGGAGGGATGAAAGCTGGGGAGAGGGTTTGTCTTGCAAAGGAGGGTGGTTGGTGCAACCCACACCAGAGAGCCCAGCTCTGGCTGAGGGGATGCAACCGCCCCCCACATTCCCTCCTGCCAAGCTGACACCAACCATGAGGGAACAACCCCCCAGCCTCCAGAGCAACAGGGAGCCAAAGTCCCCAGGAGGGTCCAGGCTAGGGGAGGGGGTCCCTTCCTCAGCACCCTGGGATGTGGCCGGTCCTGCTGGCCAGCACCAGACCCAGCCACTCCCTGCCTGCATGGATCCCCCAGCCACCCTCTACACCCAGCCAGCATCACCCTGCGCCCCAAGGCTGCAGGGTGGCTGTCTGTACCCTCAGCACCCAGCCCAGGACATCCCTGCTCCACCTCTGTCCCCTGGGTTCTCCAGAGCCACCCAGAGCAATGGCCACCCAGAGCAATGGCATGACCAGAGCCCTGCAGTGAGGTGGCCCCTGGGGGCCCCTCATCAGCTCCATCCGGAGATGCTTTTGGCTTGGACCAAACTCAACCTTTGGAAATTTTGCTGGGTGGGAGGGGTGGGACAGAGTCAGCTCCAGGGCTGGCCTGGGGGAGGGCAGAGAATCCAGGGCCCACAGGCAGGGAACTGGGGAGAGCATGGCAGCCACCTCAGGCTGATGCTGTGACCTGGGATGGGTGCTGCAGCGCAGTGCTGTCCTGCAGGCAGTGGTCCCCAGGGATGCATGTGCCATGCATGTCCATGGCGACTACAGGGAAGAAAAAGGGGGGTGGGGGGAACAGTGAGAGGGATGGAGGTGGGGTGCAAGGAGGGGGAGAGGGAGGCAAAGAGGGTCCCACGTGTCAAACACTGAAGGGGTCAAGTCTCTGTGCAAAGCCAAGTCCTGGGAGAGGCACGCTGCCAGGCAGGGCTAGAAAACCACGGACTGCAGGAGGCGGAAACACATCATGAGGTCCAAGGGGATGGGGGGTTTCAGGAGGTTCCCGTCCAGCCGCAGGTACCGGAGCCGGGGTACGCTGTCCAGGTCAGAGGGGGAGAAGTCATGGATGGACATCAGCGAGGTGGGGCAGATCTGTGTCCCGTTGATTTCTGCAGGGGGAAGAAGAGCAGGATCATAGAATCACAGAATTGTTGGGGTTGGAAGGGACCCCCAGAGCTCCTGGGGTCCAACCCCCTGCCAAAGCAGCTCCCCAGCTCATACTGCACAGGGCGGTGTCCAGATGGGGCTGGAATCTCTCCAGAGAAGGAGACTCCACACCCCCTGGGCAGCCTGTCCCAGGGCTCCCTCACCCTCACTGGGGAAAAGTTCCTCCCCAGGTTGCTGTGGAACTTCCTGTGCTCCAATTTGCAGCCATTGCCCCTTGTCCTGTCCCCACAGACACTGAAAAGGGGCTGGCCAATTCCCCCTGCACCCCATCCTTCAGATATTGATAGACATTGATTAGGTCCCCCCTGAGTCTTCTTCTCTCCAGGCTGAACAGCCCCAGCTCTCTCAGCCTTTCCTCCCAGGGGAGATGCTCCAGGCCCTTCAGCATCTCCTCAGCTTCCTCTGGACTCTCTCCAGGAGATCCCTGGCTGTTTGATCCCAGGGAGCCCAGCACTGGACACAACACTCCAGGTGGGGCCTGAGCAGGGCAGAGCAGAGGGGGAGGATCCCCTGCTGTGACCTGCTGCCCACACTCCTCCTGATGCACCCCAGGATGCAGGTTAGAGGAATGGGATAATGGAGAGGGGTACCAGCAACCCCCCTCCCAACCCTGCCTATCTGTAGAACCCCAAAGTGTGAGGCTTTTGCTAGAGGGGGAGAATCTCCAGCCCCTCCCAGAAGATAGCACAGCTACCAGTGAGAGGAAGAGCTTGCTTTTGTTCAGGAACGAAGTAGGTCACGTTCAGCCAAAGCACAGTGAGAGATGAGGTGTCATTTGAGAGAGAAAAGGGATTAGTTCAAACACAAAACCTGCAGAGCCAGCCCTGAGCCTTCCAAAAAAACCCACATCAAGGATACAGGCTCCAGCCCCGCTCTGCTGAAGAGAACATCAATAACTACCTTGGTCTCTTCTGGATCCCCACGTGTTTCTCCTCACCCCAGGGCCTGTGTTATAGAAAATAAACCCAGGAATTCCTATGCTGTTACCCAGCTCCAGGGATTGGCACCTTATAAAAGCTGCCTAAAATAGGTTAAAACACTCTGGGATACGATGTCCGTGGTCACACAGGTGTCTGTCCATGGGAAGCCCTACCAGGACCCAGGTACTGGTGTGTGTGAAGCCAGCAGCTGTCACCTCAAGGTCCCCCCTGGCACCAGTTTGATGATGTTTAAATAAAATGCAGATTAACCAGTATTTGAACCAGACATTTGTTCACCTCTGTGTCATTATTCCCCAGAAGCAGACTCCAGGGACCCTCTGGATGTGGCTTTGTGAGGATTTTGTCCCTCTCCCTGGCATCCCATCCCATAATTTCTAGCTTTCTTGCTCATCCCTTCACATTCAGCCCCTTGTTTGGGCAGGAGCTGTCCCAGTAAAGCTGCTTGGTGGTTTTACAGCCCCTCTTTGGCAGCAGATGGCTTTGGGACATAGAGTCACAGGCCATCACTGGTGCAGGGAGCAGCACAGCAGCACTAGTGTCACACCACTTGTGGGGACCAGCATCTGCCTGGTCGCTGCTCCAGAGGTGAGCAATGCCCTGGGTGGGTCCTGCAGCTCCCATGCAGCCCATCATAGCCAGAACCACAAGACCCCAGCATGCTTTTCCCCAGCATACACAGAGGTCTACCAGGACCACCCCATTCTTGTTCCTCTGCAAGGACAGCAGGTTGGTGGAACTCTAGTAGCAGAAACATCTGGAACAACCAGGAATGGGCCTCTGGTGTCTTCACAAACACACTGGCTGTGTTTACACATCTCACAGGCCAGCAGCTCTCCCATGAAATCATGGTGCTATGCCTGGAACGGTGCAGAACTGCCCTGCATGCTTTGCCAAGGCAACCTCCATCCCAGCCTTGTTCTCCCTGTTCCTTCCTTGGCAAGGCTCAAGAGCTGAGCTGGGTTATTTCTAACCACCCTGACTGCATATTTGGCATCTGTTCTTAAAATATGTGCACAGACTCTCCTTCTTCAATATCCCTATTCCTGAGCCCTGCTGGGGAAGGAACTATTTCAATGGCAGGTGGCCCTGAGGAAGGGCTGCCCATGTCCATGAACCAGAAAAGCCCTGCAGCACCAGTGAGAATTTAGCCCTGCTCCTCAACTACAACCCTGATCCTCAGGCCATCCTTCCCCACATGCAAATCCAGCCCCCCCTTAGGGCCCTGGTCTCCTACAAAGGGCCCTGGTCTCCTACAAAGGGCCTTCAGCTCATCTCACTACTGCATCCCCCCCTTTGAAGGGTTCACATCCCACTTTTCAGTGGGATGGACCTTTTTCAACTAAACACTTGCCATCCTCAAGCCCATCTGCTCCTCTACAGGCTACCCCACAGCCTCCTGACCCATCAACTCAACTCACTCTCAATGGAGTTGTTATTTAGGTAGAGATGCTCCAGCTTGGAGCTGATGAAAGGGACGTTGGTGAGCTTGTTGTGGGCCAGATGCAACACCAGCAAGTTGGTGAGGTTGAAGGAGTTCTTGGGGAGCCCCTTGTCAGAGATCTGGTTGTAGTTGAGCCGGATGAATGCCAGGTTGGGAAACTCCTTGAAGTAGTCACTGGGGATGTCCTCAATGTTGTTCCTGTCCAAAAAGAGCTGGTGGATGGCACTGGGCACCCCGGGGGGCATTTTCCTCAGGATGTTGTGGGCGAGGTTGAGTTGCATGAGGTTCTTGAGTCCCTTGAAGGTGTTTTTATTGAAGACCCCATCACTTAGCTTGTTGTGGTGCAGATCCAAGAGCACCAGGTTCTCCAGCTTGTTGAAGACCCCAGCAGGGATCTTAGAGATCTGGTTCCTGCTCAGGCGCAGTTGCTCCAGGTTGGGTGGCAGGAAGGCAGGAACCTCCTTGAGTTGGTTCTTCTCCATGTAGAGGAAGATGAGGTTTTCCAGCTTCTCCAGGACCCTCCTGTCCACCTTCCTGATGCGATTGTTGTCTAGGTTGACCCATTTCAGCCCCGTGGCGTTCCTGAAGGACTCCTCTGGGAGGTCATCGATGAAGTTGTTCTGGAGGTAGAGGTAGTGGATGCGGGGTGGGATGACGGGGACCTTCCGCAGGTTGCGGCTGTCACAGTAGAGGGCAGAGGGGAAGTCTGGGGGGCAGTAGCATTCTCGAGGGCAGTCAGGGAAGATGGAAGGGGGACCTGGTGGCAGGGGTGGAGGCAGCTCTGTGGGCTCAACAGGCTCAATGAACTCAGGAGGTGGGCGAGTGGGTTTTCGGGGAGGTTTCCTCCGCTGCCCGCTCACCTCCCAGGTCAGCACGAGAACAAGTGGGAGAAGCAATCTGAAGGCCACCTTCATGGTCCAGATGTTTCCCTGAGGGAAGCAACAAGAAGAGGTGTTGTAGGAAGCACTCAATTTAGGTATCACGTCATCTCCCATCCCCTCCATCAGTGAGAAGCAGGAATTTACCCTCTATCCCTGCCAGTAACCTGCTGTTTCCCCTTAGAAATGATCTTTAACTCCTCTCTAGAGTGTGAACCACTGAGATCCCCTTTCACTGGCTCAGCTTTATGCCATGGGAGGGGGAATTTGGGGTTACCATGGGAGGAGGGGGAATTTGGGGTTGGTTTTTTTCACTTGGTTTGGGGTTTTCTCACACACCACCTGCCCCACAGAGCCTGCCTCCCCCCAGGACCCCAAACACTACTGTGCCCTCTCCCTCTAGGATGGATTGCTCCTCAGAGATCTTGATGGATCAGGCTTAATTTTGCACTTGAGGCAAAAAAAATACATATAATCAATGTTTCAGTAGGAAATTGGCTGAGCAAGAGTGTTTGGAGGCCAGCAGCAGCAGAGATGGATGGCTCTGTGCCTCGGGGACACAGCCCTAACACAGGACAGGCCATTTTCAAGGCCATGTGATGAAAAGGCATTTGCAAGATTACACATGGGCAGTGTCAGGGGTGTTTGGCTATACAAGCTCCCTGTGCTGCCCAAATAACCAATCCATCCCCTCCAGTCCCACTGCTGGCATGGGCATGTGGAAAGAGTCCCAGTGGAAGTGAGAGATCTGGAGGGATCAGGCAAGGTGTCTCTGCTTGCCCTCACCCAGAGTTTCTCCTAGACACCAACACCTTACACATACCACCTCTCCCTTTACTCTGCATCATCATCAAGCCCACAAAGGCTGTCTGTCCCATCTCTGCCTTCCCTGCTGCTGCCTGGAACAGCAGCCATCATCCTTGCAAGACTGTTGCTGGGAAGCTCTCCAGCTGATGCCTTGCAAGATGGAGAGATCCAACTTGTTGCAGACGAGCTCCCCAGGAAGCCCTGTTGCAGAAGGTGCTTTGGATGCTCTGACACTCCCTGGTGCCAGCTGGAGCAGACCAGCCTGTGGGCTTCCTGGGCAGATACCTCAGGGTGTTTGCCAGGCTTTTCCCAGCAGCACTTGTCACCCCAGCAGGAACGGAGCCGAGCTGGATGCACAGTGAGGCAGATGGAAGAGCTCAAAAGCAGCAGGTTGGGAAAGAGAATCAAGTGAGATGAGGCAGGGAAGAAGATGAGGAGGCTCAGAGGAAGATGGATCTCCTGGGGAAATGGGGTGTCTGCTGTGGGAGCTGGTGCTGCTGGGGCTGGAGCATGGGGTAGAAGCCTTTGATGGTGGTGGAGCTGGTGATGCTGAGGCTGGAGAGCAATCAGGTTGCCCCAGTTCATTGCTCTCTCCTGTACAACACGATGGAGCAGAGCTCCCAGCTCACTGTGTGCAGTGCTGCTGTCATGGCCACAGATGCAGCCAGCCCTGCTCCACTCAGCATCCCCCATGGAAGCACCAAAGAGGCAGAGCTGGACCAGGCACATGGCGTTTGCCTTTGGGCAGAGACATGGCAACGTCCCCAGCCCTCATCCAACCAGCACAGAGTATCACTGCTGGGGTAACCCCCTGCCACACCATCCCCCTTTTCCTTACAGCTCCCCATCAGGTCTGCCTCCCACCCCGGGATGCCCTTAGAGCCCCTCAATGGGCCACTGCTCCGGAGGCTTGGCCAGCACAGCTCCCTTTGAAGCCATCCCACGCATTCCTGGGGCTCCAAGTAATCAGACTTTCTCTAGGAAAAGATGCTATTCTCACCCCCCTCGAGGCCCAGCCTGCTCCTTTCCTCCCTGTCTCACCCCGCTCCCATCTGGCTCTGTTTAACCCTACGAGCCTCACACGCCTGCTGGTTTCAATCAGAGCTCTGGCATCTCGCTGGGGGGGGGGAAGGGAGGAACAGGGGAAGAGCAACGGGGCCCAAATGCTGCCAGATACTCAGCTCAGCAGCGCTGTGCAAAGTCCAATCTGGGGATGTACGTGCAGGCTTCTGCGCTGCAAGTGTTCAGAGTCGACGGTGGGTGGCAGAGAACAGGCAAATTCGTGACAGAGAAGTGGATGTAGTCCTCTCCCTGGCCCTGCAGGAGCCTGCTCCTTTCCCAACCATAGCCCTCCTTGTGCTTGGCTCTCCCCTCACCTTCTCCCAAACCTGTCCATGGGATTTGGCTTCAAGACTCAGACCTGGATTTTAGCACCAATCATGCTCAGGGGGGATGCTGGGGGTTGAGGTCTGCGTTTGGCCTGTCGCAGAGGTGAGGAGGTGGCTGGGATGTGCTGTTCCAGCCAGGACACACTGCAATCTGGGTGTTCAGCTCCTGTTGCTCGCAGAGAGATGCTCAGCTCGGGCCACCCAGGCACCACCCCGGGGCAATGTCACAGGGAGGGTGGGGGACAGTGCAGAGCTGTCACACCCTTGGTCTCAGGAGCTGGCTGAGTTCTTGGCCCTTCCAGGAACGACCTGGCCCTGCACAGCCTGTGCCATTCCCTTGCATGAGGCTGTAACACCACAGATGTTCTGGGACTCAGCAGATAGCAGAAATAGTCAGCGAGCCAGAAAGCCAGGCTGGAGAGTGGCAGCATCATGTGGCACTTGTCAGCACAGAAGGGAAGTGTCAGGGAGGCAGACGCAGCCCCTTTTATCCCCTGTACCTCTGGCAACCTGCTGCCACATCCCCTCAGGGCCCAGGGGCTGCCAGAGCCCCCCTGCCCATCACAACCACGCAGAGCCTGCCCTACCACAGCCAGTCCTGCACCAGCCTCTCCCTCCCAAGCTGCAGCTCCCCCAGCTCAGGGAGAGCAGGCCCTGCTTCCAAACACTCTGCAGGAAGCCAGCTCACAGCCAGCAGTCCCCACAAACAGCCCCGCATCCACAATAATGTCCTCAGCAGGGCCACAAGCTTGAGGCCACCACAAGCTTTACAATTGCCTTCCAACAGGCTGGAAGGTTCAAAGCCACCTCTCCCTGGACCCAGCACAGCCAGCCAGCCTGTTCTCCATCCAGTTTCATGCAGTTGAATTTACTGGCATGAACACAAGGAGCCAGATTTCCAAATCCCACACCCTGATTCCACACAAGCACTGGGTGCTGAATCTGTGGCCAGAGCCTCTGCAAAAGGCTTTACTCAACCTTCCTCACCTCTTCCCAAGGGATGGGGCAGCTCAGATCCCAGGTTCTGTTGTGCAAGGAATCCATGCAACAGGGATAAAGTTAAACCATGAAGCAATGACTGCCTTCAGGAAACCAACTGCCTGGTGTGAATAAAAGGTTGGATTCATGGACAAAAGGCTGGATTCATGGACAAAAGGCTGGATTCATGGACAAAAGCAGCTCTGACACCTCCTGAGCTGCAGGCTGGGCTGAGGTGCCAGACCCAGGCACCCAGCAGATGCCAGCCCAGGGTTCTTCCCAGGGAAAAAAAAAAAGAAAAAGCAGCTGCTCCCTCAGTCATCCCATTATAATTGACAAAAATTCGTCACAACAGCTGGAAATTCCAGCCCAAAACACCCCTGGTGTCTGCTTTCCAAATGGTTAATCTTCTTGCTGCATCTCACCAACCCCTCAGCTCACTGCCAGCCCTGCAACTGGTGCCAAGGGCAGGCAAGAATCACGGCCTCTGGGGCCAGAGAGAGCTATGTAAAGGTCACAGGAGGATTTGTCATGGGCAGATGTCCCAGTGCTCTCCCTTGGGTGCTCCCTGCCCCTCCGCCTCCCCCTGCAGCAGTCAGACATGGGGAGGGCAGCAGCTGTCTTCAGCCAGCCACCACAAACATACCTGGGAGCCCTGCTCCCGTGGAGGGGCTGGGAGGGGTAAAGGGAGCTTTGGGAGGAGAGGGAAAAGCCTAGCTGGTGTGAGCAGGGATCCCTTCCAACCTATTGCACATAACTCTGCTAGCTCCCTTCCCAGCTTTCCCACTGGGACCCCCAGTTCCCATCACCCCTGCAGCTCACAGGCTGGAAAATGCCCCCACCCAGCTTGGGAAACCTGCACACTGGAGCAGAACATGGAGGGAATGTTAAAAATAACCCAAAGCAGCCAGCACAGCTCCCTCCTTGGCTTCCCTTGTGTCCAACCTCCACAAGAGCCATGTCTCTCTGAGAGTCTGGGTTTGATCAGCCGTAGCCCAAACAGGGAGCTCTTTATGCAGGGGAGCTGGGAGTGCTGGAAATGAGCTGTGTACAGTGCAAGCCTGTCCTCAGAGGGGAAGGCAGACACCCAGGCATCCCCAGCCCCCCCTGGGGAGCACAGCCCTGATGTAATAACAGGCTTTTCCCAGCCCTCTCCCAGCAGGCAGCCTGCTCAGCTCCAGCACATCGCTGGGGCAGCTATAGGGGCTCAGCCCCCACCATGCTTCTCCTTGTGGGAATAGTGCTGTGCCCAAGCAGGGGATGGGCATCTCCAGACACCCTGCAGCTCAGACACGCTCCTGGGCTCTCAAGCAATGTTTTTGGGCTCAGCCCAAGGACTGCAAGACTTGGGGAGCACAGCTCCTGCATCCCTCTGTGTCTCTGCACCAGGCTAACTGCAAAAGGCTCGTTCTGCTCAGTGATAAGCCCCCACTGCACTCAGTCCCACTCGCTCCAGCAGCCGGGTCCGTGGGAAGGCAGTCCTGGCAGAAAACACCTTTCTGCTGCCTTCTCCATGTCAGCAGCTCCCTCCTTCCCTCCCTCCTCCCTGCTCTGCATGTCTCCACTCTTCCCAAAGTTTGCTCCGGGCTCAGCCCGCCCGCAGCCCTCTCTGCCACACACAGAGGAACCAGCTGGACACAGACAAAAGCAAATCACAGGAGAAAATGCTGCTGGAGCAACCACACACACCCTCCTTGAGCCTGCACCCCCCCCCAACCCGTTCCCTGCTCCCCTCCAAGAGAATCCTTTGCCTTGTTTTTCCCCCCATGGGTGGGGAAACAGCTTATCAGCTGCCTCATCCCTCCCAGGGCAGAGGAAACCTCCCACGGCTCCTCTTATCTCTTCCCAGGTGAAAACACTCAGCTCCTTACAGCCCACCCCCCACCCCCCCCATGGGAGCAGGGACACCCAGCACCCTGCATTTCTGCTCTGTTACTGGGAGGCAGCCCCAGCAGCCTGTGGGATGCCACTGGCCCAGCACCACATAAGGAAGGC
Source organism: Laterallus jamaicensis coturniculus (assembly GCA_022605575.1). Classification (NCBI taxonomy): domain Eukaryota; kingdom Metazoa; phylum Chordata; class Aves; order Gruiformes; family Rallidae; genus Laterallus; species Laterallus jamaicensis. Next base: position 6,049,176 of record JAKCOX010000038.1, read on the forward strand.
CCATCCGTGATCCCAGGCTCCCAGGAAAGCTTCCAAGCCCTTCACGTGTGACATGCTTCACGTTCAGCTGCCAAGGGGATGAATTCCCACATCCCTGTGGATGCTTTTCCTCAAACTCTCCCACAGGCAGGGGAAGGGCAGGTTTTGGGATGAGTCTCTCCCATTCCAAAGAAACCCTTTCTCTCTGGGACTCCAGTGAACATCACTGCCCTGTTGCTGCCTCCCAGCATCTGCCTCTGCCCCGGGGAGCAGAGGCAAAGAGCCGTCTCCAAACCTGGGACCCACAGGGCAGCTCTCCCCATGGCAGGGGGCAGGGAGGGAGCTGCACCTCCCTGGAGCCGAGCTGGCTCAACTCTCCGTGATGGAAGCAGTGAAAGGGGGGGTGAGGTGCCCTGGGGATGGCCCGTGCGATCCAGGCACGGCTCTGCCTGCCGGGCAGGGGACAAACCACCCACGTTTTGGGGCAGCTTGCTGGGAAGTGCCCCTGCAGCACTGAGGTGATCTTTGGCTGCTCTCTCCCACCTCTCTGCCTTCCAAGCAGCGTGATGCTGGTCCCCTCCGCAGGGCAGGGCAAGTCCCTACTCCAGCACGGGGTGAGGGGCTACACATAGCCCCCCTCCCACAGGAACAGGACCCCTCAGCCCTTCCCCTCAGCCCCAGCATTTCCCCATCACTTGGACCGGGTGGGGTGACCCGCTGGTTCCAGAGGCTCCCTGGATGGAGTCCTTGCTCCAGGGGGCTGTGCTCCCCTCTCAGCCTCTTTTCCCTCCCCCCTTGCACGCTTCCCCTGCTGCTTTCTAAGGCAGGGGACTGTCCTGGGCATGGTTTGGGCTATACAACCCCCCACTCCCCCCTCCCCAGCTCTGCTTCCCTGGGTGCAGCACCAGAGCCAAGCGTGTGTGGGGTTGTGAGCGTGTGGGAGCTCAGGTTGTTGTCACACACACACACACACACACACACACACACACACACAGAGGGGGGGTCCTTGCTCACCCCCAGAGAAAGTGCCTGGCAAGAACTGCGACACACAGGACTTGGCTCTGACTTTGCAGCCCCAAATCAGCCCCCCTCCACCCCCACCCCCCCGCCCCCAGTCAGCCCCCCACCCCACCCTGAGCAAAATTCTGGGTAACAAGAGAGAAGGGGAACAAGAACAAAGACTCCAGCTCCTGAAGATCAGGGAAACCAACAAGAGGAGAGAAGGAAAAAGGAAGAGGAGATGCTGGTTTGCATGGAAGGGAGGCTGGAGAGGGCAGAGGAGCATCGTGGACCAGTGCAGCGCCCTGGGATGGAGGGGCAGGCAGGGCAAGAAGAGCCTGGGGGAAAGCACCTGCCCACAGCTTACCTGTGTGCACCTCTCCTCCTCCTGCCTCTTATTAATCCCCAAGACAAGTTTCTCTCTGGCTGTCTCCCTCCTCCTTCCTTCCTTCCTTTCTCTCTCTCCTTCCTCCTCCTCCTCCTCCTCCTCCTCTCAGCTCCACCACGAGCGGAGCCTCAGCCGAGCGCGGGGGTTTTTGTTCCTGGGAGCCGCTGGCCGAGGGTGGGTGGGAGCGTGGGAGGAGGAGGGCTGGGACGAAGGCTCGATGATGACAACAATCACGTCTTTTAACTGGCAGCCAAGCGCTGTGGGCTCCGCTGAGCACACATGGCCTGCCTGCCGGAGGGCTGGCGTTTAATAACAATTCCTTCTGCTGCGGAGGCTGCTCAGAGCCCGTGTTTAAAAACAAAGCTAATTAATAATTTAAATAAGCCCTTTCCCTTGCCACGGCCCCTGTTTCCAGCGTGGTTGGGATGGTGGTGCTTGGCGGCTGAACCGCAACAGGGATGCAGGGGAGGGGATGGGGGGTGATGTGAGGGGGGGTTTGGGGTGTGTTACCAGCCAGGCTGGCCCCCCACATAAGTCCCCCCAACTTGAACACAAGGGTTTTGCAGCTCCCTTCCCACACACACACCCCTTCCCTCCAGCCCTGCTGAAGGGAGCCAGCCCTGGGCTGGGGTCTCTGCTCTACTCTTGGCAGATGGTACCCTGAAATGTGATGTGGGGTTCATTCGCTCCCAGATGGGGATGAGCTTTAGCTGAAATCCTGATGGCAATTAATAAAGAGGAAGGAGGGGAGCCACGGGCACGGAGTTTTGCAGGAGCCTCAGCCAGGTCCTGGACTGGAAAGCCACCGTGTGCCAAAGGGATGCAGCCAAAGGACCCCTCTGGGGGTGCTCATGGATGCTCAGGGGACACGTTTCTGCTCCCCAGAGCTCAGAAGCAGCCTGGGACCTGTTGCATATTCACAGCTCTCCCACACAAGCAAGAAGCCCCCCCCCCCCCGGGGTTGGGGGGAGCACATCAGCCACAGCCATCTCCCCTCTCTGGGATGCAGGGCTGGGGGTGGGGCAGGGGGGTCTTCTCCCTCCCCCCAAGCTGTCCTCCTTCCAGCCGAGCCCATCTGCAGCAGGGGCCAGGAAACCTGAGCTGGAAACCCAATCCAAACCCCACCGGGGGCTGGCCACCATCCAGGGGGGTCCCATCCTGCACTCCCACACTTGACTGACAGTGGCTACCAACAGCGGGTCCAAAGAGCCAAAATCAGAGCCTCCCCCAAAGTTCCCACCCTTATTTTGCCCAGGGCTCCCTGCAACCCTTACATAGAATTCATTCCTAACAAGGTGCCCTTCTCCTTACCCCAAACCTGGAGTGATGCTGGGGAGTGCTGCTTGCTGAAGGTGGGAGCAGGACAAGCAGGGGGCACAAATCCTTGCCCTGCAGCGAGCTGGGGCACTTGAATCCCTCAAACCCAGCAAGGTAGCTGGAGTGCAAGGCAGGGAAAGGAATGGAGGGAAACCACATCGGTATTTCACATCCTTTAAACAAAGGGTCGAGGTGGAGACATGTGTTTGCCAGCTGGAGAAGGGTCAGAATCAATAGGGACAAAGTATGCTGCTTGGAGAGTCATGCCAATTGCTTTAAAAACTAGTCAAAAGTCCCCAGATCCATGGGGATATGGGTTTGTTTTCTTTCCTTTTTCCTGCTACCTAACCAGGCGCTGGGAGAGGGAAACTGAGGCACGGACTGGGGTAATTGCTTGCACAAAATCCAACCCTTCAATGCCAGGAAGGGTCTCCTATCCTAGACCTTACCCACCGTGCTGTCTGACCTGTGAAGCTGCTAACACAGCTCCCATTGCTGGGAAGCATGAAAACCTTCAGCAAACGTGGTGAGTGTAAACGTTGCTCTCAGCCAAGGGACTTTGTTTGTTGAATTTTCTCCTTGCAGGAATTCCTGTTGGTGTCCAAGTTCCCAATCCACCATCAAAGAAGTCCTTTCTCATTTCTAAGACGCAACAGGCTGCAGCCTTGAACGTGTTTCTGGGCACTTGCCTGGTTTATTCCATGTCTGGAGCAAAGTCTGGGCCCCACTCTTGCAGGAGAAAGGGATGATGGAGCAAACCTCCTCCCATGGCTCTTGTTGGCTTGGGGAGATCCCAGTTTCAGTGCCCCTGTAGCATCTTGGTCCCCTGATGCCACATCCCCCCTTTGGTTTATCCCCTTTTCCTGGCCATGGCTGGGTTGTTCTGCAGAGGTTTGTAACAGAAATACCACTTTGGTCTGGCGAAGGTAGGAGAGGAAATGTTTGAGTGTGAAAGCACTGGGAGACAGAGCCAGAGCTGCAAGAACGGCCTGTCTCGACCAAGGGCCACGTGAGGGACAGCAGTTGAGTGGGTAAACACAGAGGAATGTGGTCCCCAGCGAGCCCAGGGGCTGCATCCCACCAGCCCATCAGGCACAGTGAGGATTGGGCACCCAGCTGTGCCCCAGTTACTCTGGCCATCCCAGTAGGGAGTTGATTGCAGCCTTTCCAAGGAAGGAAACATGGATGAGGGGCAGTTTAAGAGGGAGGATGCAAGCAAAAAGTCCATGAGAACCAGTGGCTTCATCATCTCTAACTGGGACATGTTCAACACAGTGAGCATCCCTCATCCTTGCCATCTTCCCCATCCATCCATCCATCCATCCATCCATCCATCCATCCATCCATCCATCCATCCATCCATCCATCCCTCCACCCACAGCCACACACGTGCCACACCATGATGCTCATGCATAGATCCTACCAGGAATGGTTAAAAGAACCACCCCCACCCCTTGGCAGAAGATCCCACCCCGAACCTCATCACATCCTCCCTGCCTGTTTGCAGCTCAGGCTGCCATGGTGTCTCCATTGTACCCTGCCTGGGGGCAACACATTGGGGACAGCCCCAGGGGACATTCCAGCATGCCAAGAGCCAGCTGGGGACAGCCCAGGGGACATTCCAGCATGCCAAGAGCCAGTGGTCCCAGCACCAGGAGTTTCAAGAAGGGGGATTTTGCAGCAGGGCAGGAGGCTTCTCAAACAGAGCTGAATAAAAGGCTGTCCTCAATCCTGCCTTGCCTTCCCCACAACAGCCCAGGCTCCTCAGGAATAGCAGCTTAAAGTGTTTATTTGGCCAGGAGAGGATGCTCAGAGGGCTGGAGCAGCTCCCCTCTGGAGAGAGGCTGAGGGAGCTGGGCTGGGACAGCCTGGAGAAGAGAAGGCTGTGGGGGGACCTCATTGCAGCCTGCCAGTCCCTGAAGGGAGCAGAGGAACAGGAGGGGAATCAGCTTGTTCAAGGGCAGAGACTGGCAGGACAAGGGGGATGGAGTGAAGCTGGAGGAGGGAAGGGTGAGAGGAGAGATTGGGGGGAAGTTCTGTGCAGAGAGAGTGGTGAGGGGCTGGAACAGGCTGCCCAGAGAGGGGGTGGGTGCCCCGTGTCTGGGGGTGTTCAAGGCCAGGTTGGCTGGGGCCCTGGGCAACCTTGTGTAGCTCCAAGCCTGAGGTTGGTGTCCCTGCCTGTGGCAGGGGGTTGGAGCTCTGTGACCCTTGGGGTCCCTCCCAACCCATGCCAGTCTATGGTTCTGTGATTCTTTATGTTGTCCCAGTATCAGCCACCCCATCCCCAGCTGAGCTGCTGCTGTGCTTGGGGCTGTACAAACACAGATGATTTATGGAGCAGCAGTTCTTTCAGACCTTACAACCCCCTTTGGAAAGCTAAAACATTTAATGTCGGGATGGGGAGGGGGAGGGGGTGGGGAGAACCCAACAACCCAGTGGGAAACCTGAGCTGCCCCTGCGGGCGCTTGGTCAGAGCAGCGCGTGCTCTATGCAAAGCATCAGATCCCTGGGGTTTGGCAGCAACAAGCCCTGCTCTCCATCACCAGCCATGGGGGCTGGGGAAGGGGCCACTGAACAGGGACAAGGGGAACTCCCCCCTCCCCCAAAAAGAGACGGCTGGTGCTTTGGGATGGAGCTGTTCCCCCGGGATCGTGGTGGGACAGTGCTGTGTGGGGTGCCCACGGGTCTCCCAGGGCTCTGCACCCTCCCCCACGCAGGGTGATGGGTGGCCAGAAGCCTGGAAAATTAAACTCAGCTTCCCCCAGACCTCACATCGAGCTGGGGACAGCCCCCCTGCCCATCCCAGCCCCGGGCTGCACCCCCTGCCCATCCCAGCCCCGGGCTGCACCCCTTGTCCATCCTAGCCCTGGACTGCACCCCTGCCCATCCCAGACCCGGGCTGCACCCCCTGCCCATCCCAACCCTGGACTGCAGCCCCTTACCCATCCCAGCCCTGGGCTGCAGCCCCATGCCCATCCCAGCCCCAGACTGCACCCCCTACCCATCCCAGCCCCGGGCTGAAGCCCCTGCCCATCCCAGCCCTGGGCTGCAGCCCCTGCCCATCCCAGCCCTGGGCTGCACCCCTTGTCCATCCTAGCCCTGGACTGCACCCCCTGCCCATCCTAACCGTGGGCTGCACCCCCTGCCCATCCTAACCCTGGGCTGCACCCCTTGTCCATCCTAACCCTGGGCTGCACCCCCTGCCCATCCTAGCCCCGGGCTGCACCCCTTGTCCATCCTAACCCTGGGCTGCACCCCCTGCCCCAGACTGCACCCCCTGCCCATCCCAGCCCCGGGCTGCAGCCCGCTCTGTCCCAGGGGGAGCACACAGCAGGCTCTGCACACAAGAGCCAGAGAGCTGGGAGAGCGTCACCATCCATAAGCCTGGGAGAAACACTTGGCTCTGAGCAAAGCTCCGGAGGGGGAAGTGAGCAAAGGGGAAAAGTATGTTGCTGTGTAATGCACAGATCCTGCTCTCCTGCTGCTGAGATGCTGTGTGATGTGTTCCCCCCTCCCCCAGCTGCATGGGGGGGCAGGGGCAGAGCGTGCTGGCTCCATGCTCACGTTTCCCTCTCCAGCAAACATCTGGAAACACCTGGGAATGTGCTCCATGAGTGTGGCTGTGGAGGGGACATCTGGAAGGTGCTTGAAACCCCCTTGAACAAAGCAGCCCCCAGCACCAAACACTCTGGAGGCAGGAAGATGTGTGGGTCCAGCTCAGTGCTTGGCTGGAGGGGGGGAGGGGAAGAGAGGTGGCTTTTGTGTCACTTTGGTCACACACAGAGAGAAGGAAGGAGGCAAGAGGAGGAGGAGAGGTAGCCTGCATCCCTTCCATGTAGATATACTCATCCCAAACACCCATCCTGTCTGCCCAGGCACGGCCTGGCTTCTCCATCCATCCCAGGGCATCTCACGCTGCTTGAAGTAGGGAGCAAAGCCCCCATGGAGCAGGACTCACAGATGGACAGAGCCAGGGCCAGGCTGGAAAGAACAAGCTGCTCTCACTCCCAAGTGAGGAATGCAGCTGAAAAGGCCTGCTGACCCCTGCCCCAGCCAGGTGTTTAAAATAAAAGAGAGGAAAACCAAGGAATAACCCCTGGTCAGAGCACAGCTGCTGCTTCAGTCATTAAACCTATGGCAGATCTCTCCTGGAGAGGAGCCTCGTGTGTCTGGTGCCCAAGCCCAGGCCCTGCAGCAGCCAGGGAAGGGTTAGGGAATGGAAAAGGCCTGTGAGATGCTGGTCCTTGGTGCTGGCTGCTGGTGCACACCCTCTGCAGGTCCTGCCTGCAGCTGTAAAGCCCTTTCCACCCCGGTTCTGCCAGAGACGTGAGGTGGGGGTCAGGAGCCAGCAGGCACCACGAGCCAGCCTACATCAGGACAGCCCCACTGCCCCAGAGCCAGGCACAGCTGGCAGCTGGTCCTGCCCCCCATCACGGTCTGAGCTGAGGATGCAGGGAGGGGAGACAGGGAAAACCACATCACCATCCCAACAGGACCCACTCCACCACCCCCATCCTCCCAGTCCAACCAGGAATGAGGCCCAACTGGAAGCAATGGTCTCCCCACAGGGAAGGCACAGTCCTTCCAAGAGGGGCAGAGACCTAGCAAACTCATTGCTGCATCAACCAAACCACATCACCCATCAGCCACAGGGGAAACTGAGGCAGGGTGTTGGAGCCAGCTGCCTTTTCTCCTTAGACAAGCCATGGTACTTCTAGGGTTTTCCTTTCTGCCTTGGCATGGAGGGGCTGATGCACACAGGCACACCAGTCCATGCACTGGGTTGTGAGCGCGCCCAGCCCAGCCCTGAGCCTTGTCAGCATCCCTGGCACAGAGCATACAAACCACCCACTCTCCATCCCAACAGGACCCACTCCACCACCCCCACCCTCCCAGTCCAACCAGGAATGAGGCCCAACTGGAAGCAATGGTCTCCCCATAGGGAAGGAACAGTCCTTCCAAGAGGGGCAGAGACCTAGCAAACTCATTACTGGGTCAACCTGGAAGAGCCTTGACTCCTACCAAGCAGAAGGCAAAGCCACAATGACCAGCCCAACATCAGGGAACTGGCATCATGACACACAGGGTCCCCATCCCTGCTGCCTTACACAGTTGGGGTGCCAGCAGGGCACTCTGGGTACCCAGTGATGGCTGTAGCAGGGCTGCTGGCTCCAATCACTCTGTGCTATGGCCACCAAGCCCTCCCTACACCCTCCCAGCCCCTTCCCACCTCACCTCCCATCTTTTGGGCTATTCTTGTGGCTGCTTTAAGCGCAGGGAGGGGATACAGAATTCATCAAACCTCACATTTCTCAGGGATTAAATCATCCAGCTCATTTCTCCCAGGGACAGAAGCCCAAAAGCACTTTTTTTTTTCTTTTCCCTGTGTTTTCTTTTCCTTTCCTGCATGGCTGAGGAGCCACTTATTAGCTCTTGGCAATGGGTCCCAGAGCTGCTGAGCACATCAGCTCACGGCCACAGCACCAGAGGCCAAGCATCACCCCAGGAGCTGTGCCTGCACAGGGAAGCAGGGGGCCCCCCTCCTTCCCCTGGGGTGTTCTTCCCCTCCCATCACAGCCCTTTCCCTCCCAGCCCTCAAACTCAGGGGCAGCAGAACCCAGTAACACCCAGACTGGTTTCTTGCCACTGTAACACCCCTTGTCCCAGCACCCCCAGAGAAAACAACCCCCCTGTTATTCCCAGCTGGGCAGCTCTGGGATGCTCTGAAACATCCCATCGCTGCGCATGCAACATGAGGGCTGATATTTGAAATATGCAGAGGCAAAGGGATGTGCCAAGCCTGGGCTCCTTGGGGAAGGAGCTCCTTGCACCCTCCCCCAGTAACACTGCTCCATCTCAGAGCTCACAGCCCATGTGCTGATCCCAAGGCTGCCTCCTCTGCAGAAGGGGAAACTGAGGCACGCGCAGGGGGGGATGTTATTTGGGAGTGAGAAAGCAGGCAGCCAGCAATTACTCTCCTCCAGGGTCTGTGAGAAACACTGCAAGGCTCCAGAATGTCGAGCTCCCCCAGCACCAGGGCTGCTTCTCTCCAGGCCTTGGAAAGGCAGAGGACATCCTCTCCCCACTCTCCAATGGCTCCAGCGGTTTGCCCTGTCGCTGAACCGGCTCCTATCAGCGCTGGGCTTAGCAGCACATCACCCTGGGAACAAAACCCCTCAGAGCAGAGAGAGGTTTTCCTGGCTGGAGGCTTTCCTCACCCCACCATGAAGCAGCAGCAGAGCTGATGCCCCACCTCCAGAACGTCCAGGAACTGGGGGAGCCCCTGCCAGCGCCCCCCAAGCAGCTGGGGAGGGGAGACCAGCTCACAAGGCCAATGGGATCCTGGGCTCCATCAGCAGAGGGGTGGCAGCAGGGACAGGGAGGGGATTGTCCCTCTCTGCTCTGCCCTCCTGAGGCCCCAGCTGGATCCTGTGTCCAGAGCTGGGGCCCAACACAAGGAAGATGTGGGGCTGTTGGAGAGGGGTCAGAGGAGCCACGGAGATGCTCAGAGGGCTGGAGCAGCTCCCCTCTGGAGAGAGGCTGAGGGAGCTGGGCTGGGTCAGCCTGGAGAAGAGAAGGCTGTGGGGGGACCTCATTGCAGCCTGCCAGTGCCTGAAGGGAGCAGAGGAACAGGAGGGGAATCAGCTTGTTCAAGGGCAGAGACTGGCAGGACAAGGGGGATGGAGTGAAGCTGGAGGAGGGAAGGGTGAGAGGAGATCTTAGGGGGAAGTTCTTTGCAGAGAGAGTGGTGAGGGGCTGGAACAGGCTGCCCAGAGAGGTCGTGGATGCCCCATCCCTGGGGGTGTTCAAGGCCAGGTTGGCTGGGGCCCTGGGCAACCTTGTGTAGCTCCAGGCCTGAGGTTGGTGTCCCTGCCTGTGGCAGGGGGTTGGAGCTCTGTGACCCTTGGGGTCCCTTCCAACCCAGCCCAGTCTATAATTCTATGTATCACATCCCAGTCAGAGGCTACAGCTGGACCAGGGCTGGGATTCCCTTTACCACCACCCATCAGCCCTTTTTGTTCCAACCACAAACACCCCCCTTAAACCCCCAAATGGAGCAATTCACCCCCTGGGATAAACAGTGTAAATCCAGGGACCTGCTTTGTGCCCATTCTGATGGCAGAGGGACAGGACACCAAGGGAGGCCCCCCCATCCCACCCCACCCAGTAGCTCCCTGGTGCCCCCCAACATGGAGAGGGGACCACCTGCACCCCAAGCCCAGCCCTGCCTGCCCCACCACGGCTGATGCAGTGGGGAGGACACACACCCTGCCACTGCATCTCTATGTCCTCACTTCCCTTGCAGATGGCCCTGTGGTGCCACCCCAAGCTCTGCAGCCAGCTGGAGTTAGCTTTTAGCAAGGGGGAGGACAGCTTTCCCCTCTGCTCCTCACTCTTCATCCAGGACAACCACCCCCAGCACACCTCCTGCACACCTAGCACCCATCAGACCAGGCTGGCAGCTGGGCTGGAGGGGGTACCACACTGGAAAGGCTTCCTCCAGCCACGTCAGTGCTTCCAATGGTGGAAGAGCTCTTGGTGGCTGCTCAGTGGTGGGAATTGCTGCCAGTGTTGGTTCAAACAAGAACAAGGGGGTGATTGAGTGAAACTCCCAGTGAAGAGCACTGGAAACCATGAAAAGCAAAATATTTTGAGCCAAACACACAATTAGCTGGTGGGACCCATCACCACAAGATGCTGCTCAGGCCAAGGGTTTAGGAGGGTTTAAAATCAATACATAATATGTGGAAGGCTGCCCACGGGTTTGGGGAGCAGGGATGGTGGGGTGGGGGGACTCAGTGAGGACAAAGACTTGGACAGCACAGCAGGCATGGAGGGTGCAAAAGGGGTCACCAGGCTGCCATGGACATCTGCCCTGCCTTCCTGGGGGGTACATGGCTGTCTCTGCTGCCTGGCAACTTGCTGTGCCCCTGGGGAGCCCCTGTGGGATGGGAGCAGGGGATGCCCACCACACAGGTGTCCCCTGAGCCCTCTGGCTGCACAGTCCCTACAGCAGCATCCCCACAGTGTCCATCGTGTCCCTCACACTGTCTGGGCTTTGCTGCCCAGCTGCTGTTTGCAATGGAAACACCTGAGCTGTGTCTAGTCCTGCCTTGGGTTTGGCCCTCAGCATTGCCTCCTCCTCCTCCTGGACAGGGATTTTTCCTCTCTGACAGCTGGATCCAGCCAGACACTTTCCTCCCATGACATCAACTGCTCCCCCTGAGCTCCCTGGGCACAGGGCACCCACCACCACCATCTGCAGCAGGGACACAGCCCAGCCCTGGGGTTCTGCTCCCCCCACCCCAGGGCTGCTCCCCTATGGAGAAATTAATCAGGGTGCTATTTAGGGGTCCTGGCTGGTACCCCCACAGGAGAAAGCATGACTGGGGAGCCCTCCAATCACTCTTTGCTGTTAATAAGCATTCTCCTCCTGTGCAAGCATGGAGAAAATGGTATGGAAAGGGAATAAAACTACCTTGTCCTGGTGGAAACAATAATGTGCCTTCCATCCCAGGAGCTCTCACAGCAAGCCTTAGCTATCCCCAGGAAAACCCCATCCCAAGGGACAATCACCTCCAAAAACATTCCAGCCACAGTCACCAAAAGCACTTGAGATGTCCCAAGCTGTGTACCTGGGGTGGGGACAGCACGGGGTGGTGGCAGTCCCTGAGGTCCCCATGCTGGTGTCCTCCTCTTCCTCCTTCTCCATCCGTGATGGGGAGGTGAAATTAGAGCAGAGATGGACCAGGAGCACCTGGGATGATGGGAGGACCTGGGATGATGGATGCACAGGCCTGACCTGGGGAGTCACCCCAGCAGCCCCAGCACACTGTGCTGGATTACCCCAGTGCAGACCTGTCCCTATAGCTCAGCAGTGTGTGAGTAAAGGGGCTCCTGAAAGCCCCAGAGACACTCAGAAGCTGCTCCAAACGTTACAGCTATAAACCCAGCTCACTTTCCTAAAAGCTAAGAGCTGCCAGGGCCTTTGACTCAACCCATCTCTCCCAAACCTGTGTGCCAGACCCCACAGGCACCCATCCCCTGCAGCCCCTTGCCCCAGTCCTGCACCACAGCCCCTGCCTGCCCACATCCTGCCCAGCTGGCAGAGCTGCCTGCATCCCTGCCCTGGGCAGCATCCTGCCCCACCCAGCTCCCATCCCTGCTTTATAGCACCCAGATACCCCCCCAGGGTCTTCCCTCACCCATCACCCCTCCAGCTGAGTTAACCCCTTCCTCTGGGCCCACAGCCAGGTTTGCAGCAGTGTGGGGGATACTCAGACACATTCAGCCTGCAGCAGCCAGTCCTGGACACTTTCTGCCTCCCTTGCTCTCACCACACCCCCAAAACCCATCCTCTCTGCCCAGCATCCTTTCTCCCACTTCCCCTTTCACAAGCAAACTCTCCATTCTGCACTCTCAGCCTCCTCCAAGGAACAAAGATCCCATGGGAAACAAGGCTCTTCCCTCCCCAAGGAACACCTAGTGGGGTTTTCCCTCTTCTCTGGGCTCCATCAGCAGAGGGGTGGCAGCAGGGACAGGGAGGGGATTGTCCCTCTCTGCTCTGCCCTCAGGAGGCCCCAGCTGGATCCTGTGTCCAGAGTTGGGGCCCAACACAAGGAAGATGTGGGGCTGTTGGAGAGGGGTCAGAGGAGCCACGGAGATGCTCAGAGGGCTGGAGCAGCTCCCCTCTGGAGAGAGGCTGAGGGAGCTGGGCTGGGTCAGCCTGGAGAAGAGAAGGCTGTGGGGGGACCTCATTGCAGCCTGCCAGTGCCTGAAGGGAGCAGAGGAACAGGAGGGGAATCAGCTTGTTCAAGGGCAGAGACTGGCAGGACAAGGGGGATGGAGTGAAGCTGGAGGAGGGAAGGGTGAGAGGAGAGATTGGGGGGAAGTTCTTTGCAGAGAGAGTGGTGAGGGGCTGGAACAGGCTGCCCAGAGAGGGGGTGGGTGCCCCGTCCCTGGGGGTGTTCCAGGCCAGGTTGGATGGGGCCCTGGGCAACCTTGTGTAGCTCCAGGCCTGAGGTTGGTGTCCCTGCCTGTGGCAGGGGGTTGGAGCTCTGTGACCCTTGGGGTCCCTCCCAACCCAGATCAGGCTGGGATTCTATGAGTTTCAAACAGCCCAAGCTGGGTTCCTTCATTCCCAGCCAGAAGCAGGAGGTGAATCCAGCCCTTTCACCTCCCCTGCAGCAGGATGCTTGCAGGGAAGAGTTAACTCAGGACACTGTGCATGGGTCAGCTAGGGAAGCCTTGGAAGCAGCACCAGATTTCCAAAACCATTTCAGGATCAGTCCTCTGAGGGCTGTATCCTCACACCCCTTCTCCTCATAAACACTTTTCTTCCACCCTGGGCAAGAGCAAAGCTGTAATTAACTCAGGATCATCCCTGAGCTGGGCAGAGCTGGGAATCAGCCAGGACATGGACTCATCACCCAGCCCTTCCCCTGGCTTCATCTGACCACTCATCACCTAAACATCTGAGGCTTGGTTGTGCAAAAAAACCCTCCTCATTGTGCAAAAGGATGGAGCAGAAAGCTGCTGGCTCCTTGCAAAGGGAAGCAGGCACCAAAATCCACCCTGGATTGGGGGGTTCAGCATCTCCTGTGGAGAAGGAGCAGCACCAGGAGGGTTTCCATCAGGTCTGGGATGCTGAGGCTCACTGTTGCCATTTTGGGGGGCACAAGCTGGCCCCAAAATGGGGAAATGGGGGGGGGGAAAGTGGGAAGAAGCACTGGGTAACATCCCTCAGTTCCCTTCCTCCAGCCTCAGCCTTTGCCTCAAAGCAGAGCAGCAGCTTGAGGGGGACAGAGGTCAGCAAAGCACCCTGAGACCCTGCAGCTCTTGGCATGCATCACCCCAGGGAGCTGAGCACTGCAAGAAGTTATCAAATGCAGATGAAATCACATCCCCAAACCCAGCATTGATTTCCCTTTCAGGGCTTTACCAAAGGTAAAAATAAGTGTGAAATATTTTGATTGTATTGGAAAAAACCAAGAAATGTTTCTTTCAAGTCCAAGGGAGATTTTTTCCAGAGGTTCAGTTTGACAGGAAATGTCTTATTTTTGTATTATTTTGGAGTGGAAAAAAGCAGCAGAATATGGGGCCTTTCCAGTGAAATTGAAATCCCTGGTCCTGTCCAGCTCTGGTCATCACCCTCACCCTCATCCTCTGTTAAAGAGAGAGGAAGCAAGGCCTTCAGTTCCATTCCAGGAATGGAAAAGAGAACCCACTGGCAGAGGCTGCTGTGACAAGGTTTCTCTATCTCCTCACAGAATCACAGAGTTGTAGGGGTTGGAAGGGACCCCCAGAGCTCCTGGGGTCCAACCCCCTGCCAAAGCAGCTCCCCAGCTCATACTGCACAGGTCAGTGTCCAGACTGGGCTGGAATCTCTCCAGAGAAGGAGACTCCACACCCCCTGGGCAGCCTGTCCCAGGGCTCCCTCACCCTCACTGGGGAAAAGTTCCTCCCCAGGTTGCTGTGGAACTTCCTATGCTCTGACTTGCAGCCATTGCCCCTTGTCCTGTCCCCACAGACACTGAAAAGGGGCTGGCCATTCCCCCTGCACCCCATCCTTCAGATATTGATAGACATTGATTAGGTCCCCCCTCAGTCTTCTTCTCTCCAGGCTGAACAGCCCCAGCTCTCTCAGCCTTTCCTCACAGGGGAGATGCTCCAGGCCCTTCAGCATCTTCATAGCCCTTCTCTGGACTCTCTCCAGGAGATCCCTGGCTGTTTGATCCCAGGGAGCCCAGCACTGGACACAACACTCCAGGTGGGGCCTGAGCAGGGCAGAGCAGAGGGGGAGGATCCCCTCCTGTGACCTGCTGCCCACACTCCTCCTGATGCCCCCAGGATCCCATTGTCTCTCTCAGCCCCAGGGCACACTGCTGGCTCATGGCCACCCTGTCACCCACCAGCACCCCCAGGTCCTTCTCCACAGAGCTCTTCTCCAGCAGCTCACCCCAGCCTGTCCTGATCCATGTGGTACAGTGCAGGAAACGTCATAACAAAAGTTGCCTTGGTGAAAATCCCAGCTTGGTTTAAACAAACTCCAGACACAGGCAAGGTTATCAATCACAGCCCAGGTCAGGCTCTGGGGCTGTTCCTGAGTGGAGCTGGTCCAGCCATTGCACAAGCTCCATGATAAACTCTTCACAACCCATGATGAAAGCTGGAAGCAAAAGGCAGGGAAGGGAAACAGCAAATAAATCAAGCTCCTCCCATATTTTCCACCTAGCTGAGCTCCAGCCCTTATCACCCCAGCTCCCCCCACTTGCTCCCATGCCTTTCCAGCTATCCTGGCAGAGCTCCATGGGCACAGCCTTTACACTGCCTCCTGGATTATCTTTCTCCTCTTTCCTTTCCTGTTTTTGCAGGTGATGTGGGGAAAGAGCCAGCAGAAAGTTTCCTACACCAGTGGCCCTTTGGATCTGCCCTTCCCTTTCTTGGATTGGGGACAAGAGGCTCTGATGCCCATCAGCATCTCGGGCTCTTCCCCATCTTTCCAGGCTGGGTTCAAGGAGGGGTGAAGCAGTTCAGACACTCCAACCAAGTAGCTCTGACCTGGTTCCAATTATTCCCCTAAATGGGTGTCAGGGAACAACAATTCCCAGCCTGGGAGGGTTTAACCCCTTGGAGGAGGGAGAGTGGAGGAGGATGGGGCTGTCTGGAGGCTGTAACCAAGCCCCCATCACCAGCAGAGCCAGGGATGTGGAAGGCAAAGCTGGGGTTGGGCTGAACCAGAGGGGGCTTTTTATGGAGCATCTGGGCAGGCAGCTCCTCCTCCATGGCTACCTAGTCACCCCCCAGACCCAGCCAGCTCTGGGGAGCTCCCAAGGCTCCAGGGAGGGAGGAGAGGGGGTAAACAAGGTGTATTTGCAGGATTTTGAAGCCAGCACTGTAGGGAGCTGGAAAGGATGGGCCTCAGCCCTCCACCTCCATCCTCCTCCTCGCAGCCCTCCACCTCCATCCTCCTCCTCGCAGCCCTCCACCTCCATCCTCCTCCTCATCCCTCCTCCTCATCCCTCCTCCTCCATCCTCCTCCTCTCAGCCCTCCACCTCTTCAGGCCCCCACACAAACCCACCATGCCCCCACACAAACCCAGGGGGCACCTGGAGCCTTCCTCACCTTGAGGAGGATGATGGGCACCTGGCAGCTCCCTGCCACACTCCCACCCTGGCAAGGAGCTGGAGCAGTCTCCTCTCTGCATCCTGCCAGCAGCCTGCCATGGCAGCCTGAGATCCAGAGGTTAAATCCCCAGGCTGGTGAGTCAGAAAATCTTTGATGCAGCCAGAAGGAGCTGAGTAATTTGTGTATCTGCAGAGGTCACATTGCCTCCTCTCTTTTTATGTCTGTTACTCATACTGCTCCTTCCCACTCTCCCTCCGCAGCCTGGACTCTGCTTTTCTCCCTCTTAAACTCACCAGCTCTTTCTACTCACCCTGCCATTAATTACTGGTATTAGAGGAGCTGCTTGCTGCCCATCCCACTGGGTGCTGGTTCCCATCAAAGGCAGAACAGAGGGCCCTGCCAGAGCCTTCCCCATCACCCCTCTCCTTTCATCTCCTGGGATATCCATGGCTCACTGTGCTGTGGCTGCAGCATTTCTATAGGAGAACCCCTGGCACCAGGCTCTGGGACTTGTTTTTCCACAAAGTCATTTAACCCCTGAGCTTCCCAGCTTCATGGGGCAGGGAGACACAGCCTCTCACAGCCCCAGCTGGACCCTGTGTCCAGAGCTGGGGCCCAACACAAGGAAGATGTGGGGCTGTTGGAGAGGGGTCAGAGGAGCCACGGAGATGCTCAGAGGGCTGGAGCAGCTCCCCTCTGGAGAGAGGCTGAGGGAGCTGGGCTGGGTCAGCCTGGAGAAGAGAAGGCTGTGGGGGGACCTCATTGCAGCCTGCCAGTGCCTGAAGGGAGCAGAGGAACAGGAGGGGAATCAGCTTGTTCAAGGGCAGAGACTGGCAGGACAAGGGGGATGGAGTGAAGCTGGAGGAGGGAAGGGTTAGAGGAGAGATTGGGGAGAAGTTCTTTGCAGAGAGAGTGGTGAGGGGCTAGAAGGGGCTGCCCAGAGAGGGGGTGGGTGCCCCGTGTCTGGGGGTGTTCAAGGCCAGGTTGGATGGGGCCCTGGGCAACCTTGTGTAGCTCCAGGCCTGAGGTTGGTGTCCCTGCCTGTGGCAGGGGGTTGGAGCTCTGTGACCCTTGGGGTCCCTTCCAACCCATGCCAGTCTATGATTTCTATTTTCAAGCCCTTTGAGGCACACACCCAGGGTTCTCCAGCATTCCCAGGAGCCAAGTGACAAGCAGCAGCCACAGCAATTAACCTCTGCAAGAATCAGAGCTGAACCCTACTCCACACGGGGCACCTTCCAGCACAGCATCTCCCAAGGAAGGGTTTCAGTAATCCCAGGTTGCTGCAAAGCATGAGGGCAGCCAGAAAAGACTTCCCTGCATTTAATCAAATCACTTCATTAGGTTGTTTAATAAGCAAGGGAGCTCTGGGAACACTGGGGTTTCACTGCTCTCAAGCAGCATTTGGAGGAGGAATTTATGGCAGAGCTATTAGGGCCCAATCAATCTGCCTCTAATCCTCCTGCAGCCTCCTCATAGAGCTTCCCCCTTCCCCTGCCCTGGGGGATGCCTGGCTGAGGAGATGCTTCCCAAAGGGATGGAGATGGTCCAGGTGCACCATTAAATCACCCCAATGCCAGCACCTCCCCGGCTCTTGCAGACTGGCAGTGGGATCAGGGGGGTGCTGTGCAGGGGCTGGGGGCTCTGCAGCATGCAGGGGGCTGGGGACAAGCGCTGGGCTCACAGGGAAGCTGAAAGAAACCCTGGGATCAGAGCCATGCAGCACCTCATCTCCTGCATCTGAAGTTAAGCCAGCTTCTGTGAGGGATGCCAGCACCAGAGCAGGTCTCCCCTGCTCATCTCCATCCCTGAGAACTGAAGGGATTTCCCTGGAGCCTTTCAGCTGCCCAGGTATCATTCCTTCTCCCTGTCTTTGCACTTCAGGACATGCACAGCAATTTAGCAGAGGGACAGTGACTGACCACTACCCCCCTGAGCCACCAGAAGGCTGGGATGGGAGCTCAGGGATGGCACCCCACAGTGAAGGGAACCTTTCCAGCCAGGGGTTTGCAACCCCAGCTGGCACCCAGGGGATAAAGCAGCTACAAGAGCTCAAGGATGCAGCCAGAGGCCTGGGTCAGCTCGATAGGTTCCCCCCTCAGCCATCATCTTATGGGGAGCTCAGCACTCACTGAAGCCCAGGCATTGCTCAGCAGGGAGCTGAGCTGCGTGGACAGCCTGGCTAGCAGGGATTATGGCCAACAGAGCCCCTCTGAGCCCCTCCAGCCCCTTCCTTAGGTAAGGATGCTTGAGCAGGCACCTTCTGAATGCCTGTCCCAGCCTTGCTGCTCTGAGGAGCTCACAGCATCCCTGTCCTGCTGCTGCCATTCCCTGGTCCCCTCCAGATGGATTTGCTTTGCATTTTCCACATTGGGCCTTTGTGTTTCCTGCAGATTTTTCTAACCTCTCTGTCCTCTCTGGTATTTGCAAACCTTCCCAGTTCTGCATCCTCAGAGGGTTTGGTGCATGTGTTATTTCCTCCCTCATCCGAAGAGCTCCCCGAGCCCAGTAAACACAGCCTGTCCCTGGGGACCACCACCAGACCTGCACTTTCCATTTTCTCTGACTTAAAGAGCCCTGAAAAAAACCCCCTCAGACAAAGACATAAACATTTCCAGAGTAAATCCAAGCCCACAAAGCCCAGACAGCTGCTGGACATGGCTGAACCCTCCGTGCAGGACATCAAACCCCACCCCATGGAGATCACCACAGACCTGCAGCATCCTCAGCTCCCAGCAGACCATGGAAAAGCATGACCTTCACCAGCTCATCCCTCAACGCCTCTGCAGTTCTCCCAGGCTTAGAAAACTGCCTGGAGTTACAGGCTGAAGGTGCAAACTGCCATTCCCCCACCCAGAAGTACCTGAGCTGCTGCAGCTCAGAGCTTTTGATGACTCCCTGGCTAATGCAATCACTGGCACTCAAAAGCCACAGCTGCTCCTCACCCTGCACCTGGGAGGGCCTCAGATATTGCTCTGGGTTTGCAGGCCATGCTGTCTCTGGGTATCCCTGTGCTGTGCTCACATCCCTATTCTCATCCCCCTGGTACCTTCCCCTCTCCCAGCATCACAGCGACGGGACATCCCATCCCCAGGGAGAGCTTGTTCCTGTGTTCCTCAGCCTCCAAAAGTGGGGAAGTTTGCAGAGCACCACATCCCAGCCTCACCTCGTGCCTTTCCTTTCATTTTCTCCTTCTCAAGGGACATTCCCCCCCATGCCCATCCCAGCCCCTCACCAAGGAGCCAGGGGCACAGGCAGGATCTGCCCAGAGGTGCTCGCCCTGTCCTGGTGTGCACCATGGCTGGCAAGTTGTGGCTGCAGAGTCCTGCCAACCCTTCCACCCCAGCAAGAACCAACATTTCATAATAAATACCTAGCTCAGGGCTGGAAAAGAAATGTCTTTCTGTTTCCCTCTGCCTGGGCAGCTCAGCTCTGAGGCTTTAATATTGCACATTTATTTTGATTGAAGCAGAAGGGGATGGGAGGCTGAGCTGAGCTGCCAACACTGTAAAATCAGCTGTCAGGAGCCTTCCCAGAGGCTACCATCCTCTGGCTGTGCCCACTAATGTGTTTGCCATGGAGGGACAGGCTGGAGCTGAGGTAGAGCAAAGTACAGGCAGCTCTGGAGGGAAGAGATGCCACCCTAGGGAGCATCACAGCCCCCCCCCCATCCATCCATCCCAATATCTTCCCTCTGCAACAGCACCATCCAGGAAGACTTCTCCTCCCAAGGATGGATGCTAGATTGCAGCATGGCCAAAGAGTTATTAACCCCAAAGTGGTGAAAATCTACAGCATCTGGGGGGAGGCTGTGCTGGAGCTGAGCTGCAGCTGGTGTGGGGATGAGCAGGATGGGCAGGGCTGTGTCCCCACAGAGGCATCACCCTGCTGTGTCCAGGCTCAGGGAAGGTGGCTGGGCTGTGCCCCAGCACCAGGCAGCTCAGCTCCATCCCTGTGAGGAACAGCTTGTTGCAACAAGGTGACTGTACAGTGTTCACCCCTCACGTGGAGACCCCTCCCCACACAGAGCACAGCCCATGATACCCACCAGAGCCTTCAGGAACGGGTGCTGAGGACCCACCAACTCAGTGCACCCACGCTAGCCGGTTTCCCAGCAGGCCAGCTGTATCCCAGGCTGCAGACAACCCACCCCAGTCTGGTCTGGGGTAAACACTCGGTTCCCCAGACAACAGCCAGGGACAGCTCCTCTCTCTCCAAGCTCCCTCCTGGAGCCAGCACTGCCCCACGCCGTCCCTTCACGCCTCTTGGCATGATGAGCAGCGTGTGTCAGGGCTCCAGGGAGCTGCAGCTCTGCTTTCCCAAATGTCAGGTGGAGGTGGAGCGGCAGAGGAAGTGTTTTCAGCTCAAAGGCATCCCTGCTGCTGCTTCCAGCTGAGGCAGATGCTCTGGTAGCCGGCTCCTCTAGCAGCATCCCAGGATGTTTCCCTCCTGTGGGTGGAGGCTTGAGGATGCTGGGGGGCTGAGAGGGGTCCAGGCCCTTTCCTGAAGCCCCCAGAGTCTTCTCAACATGATGACAAGGGGGATGAAGCAGCTTGGAAGTGTCACTGAATCCTCTTCCTTCAGCAGCCACCAAACCCTGCCTGAAACAAGGAAGGATCCTGGGAGGGAAGGAAGGATCCTGAGAGGGAAGGAAGGATCCTGGGAGGGAAGAAAGGATCCTGAGAGGGAAGGAAGGATCCTGGGAGGGAAGGAGGGATCCTGGGAGGGAAGAAAGGATCCTGAGAGGGAAGGAAGGATCCTGGGAGAGAAGGAAGGTTCCTGAGAGGGAAGGAAGGATCCTGGGAGGGAAGGAGGGATCCTGGGAGGGAAGAAAGGATCCTGAGAGGGAAGGAAGGATCCTGGGAGAGAAGGAGTGATTCTGGGAGGGAAGGAGGGATCCTGGGACAGAAGGAAGGATCCTGAGAGGGAAGGAAGGATCCTGGGAGAGAAGGAGTGATTCTGGGAGGGAAGGAGGGATCCTGGGACAGAAGGAAGGATCCTGAGAGGGAAGGAAGGACCCTGGGAGGGAAAACTGGTGCTGACCTGATGGAAGTCTGCACCAGGCAACATCCATCTGCCCCTGGAGTGTGTGGGGGGATTCAGCATCTCTGTGCTGAGCCAACCCCAGGGAACGTGGGGCAGCAAGAGATGTGGGGAGAAGGCGGCTGCATCCCTCACAGCCTGTTTATTTTCCAGTGCAGACTGGGGCTTAGTGAAGCTGGAGAAATTAATCTTGCTGAAAGAGCCTTGTTTTTCAGAGAGGAAATGAGACAGCGCTCTTTTAATAGGAAATAAAAACACATAAAATAAAGAGAAACTGAGACACAGGCCTGGAAAAAAGCAGAGCCATCCAGCTGTGTCTGGCCAGCAGCACAGCCCCTGCCAGCAACCCCAGCAGCTGCACTGGTGTGAGCACCACAGCCATGGCCACACCGAGCTCACCACCCCGGCCCCTCACTCCCCTGGCCCATCCCCAGGACCTGACAGATGCATCCTGCAGATCTTCATTGTTTCTGGGGGAACACCACACACACACACCCCCTCCCTGCCCATGGTACCCTCCTTGGGCAGGCATGGGGTAGGAGGGGCTGCTTGGGGGTGGAGGGATGGAGGGGATGATGGGTGGGTGGGTGGATGGTGGATGGATGGATGGATGGATGAGTAGTAAGATGGATGGATGGATGGATGGATGGATGGATGGATGGATGGATGGATGGATGGATGGACGGAGGGATGGATGGATGGATGGACGGATGGATGGATGGATGGATGGATGGATGGATGGATGGATGGATGGATGAATAGTAGGATGGATGGATGGATAGAGTGGATAATGGGTGGGTGAATGGGTGGGTGGATGGATGGGTGGGTGCATGGATGAGTAGTAGGATGGATGAGTAGTAGGATGGATGGACGAATGGATGGATAATGGGTGGGTGGATGGATGGATGGATGCATGAGTAGTAGGATGGATGGATGGAGTGGATGATGGATGGATGGATGGATGGATGGATGGATGGATGGATGGATGGATGGATGGATGATGAGTGGTAGGATGGATGGATGGATGGATGGATGGATGGATGGATGGATGGATGGATGAGTGGTAGGATGGATGGATTGATGGCCACACCAAAAGATCCAGCTGTTGTTCTTCCAAGGAAATGGTTGATATTTCTCAACCAACCTCATGGCTCAGGGCAGGTGTGGGAGCCAAGGACGTTGGTGGGGAGGAAGATGAAGGGAGCACTGCTGCTATGAGGACAGCATGGAAGGAAAACCCCTGACGACTTCCTGGGTGCTGAGTTGTGCCCTGATGCTCGCAGAGGATTGCAGGCACCCTGTGGACAAAGGGACAGCAGCCCTGGCAGCTCCAGCCTGCCTCAGGGAGGTGAGCAGCACGTGCTTCAGCACAGGCAAGGAAAACCAGCCAAAGGCTGGGGGAAAGTTTTTCCAGCTGCATGTTTTACAGGGATTTGCACCAGGAACAGAGACCATTCACGGCTCGTAACTCATTTGCATTGATTAAGTGAGGCAATTAAACAGCAAGGGAAGGGCTTGGTGGTGGGAGGTTGTGGCTGTGCAGGGGAAGAGGCTGGGGAATAGCCCTGGAAACACTTCCCACAGCAGCTCAGGGATTTATGGTCTCACAGTAATGAGAGAATGAAATGCACACCTGGGGAGGGGGGGGGAGGTACCAGGGCGCATCTGTCCCAGAGCCTGGGGCCTCATCCTGACAGCACCACGCTGCCCTGCATCCCCTGGACCTCATTGCAGAGCTGTCCCACCACGGCCAGGAAGGGCAGCAGGACATCCCAGCCTGCTGGCTCCTCAGACCATCTGGGGCTGGCACTGGAAATTGTCCCCAGGGTCTCAGAGGGACCACCCTGAGCAGCAGCTTTACAGCCTGCATTCCTTTTCAGCCCTCTCTGCAGGCAGCAGTCACCCCATTGAGGGGTCCAGAACCCAAGGCTGAGTGTTCCCCAGCATCCCTCATGCACCCACCCAGCCACCACATGGTTTCTTTCCACCAGACACCGTCCTGACATGTGAAAACAAACTCCTCCTCTACGTAGCTGCTGACTATTGAAGAACACAGACAGAGCTCCAGAGGCAAACAAGTGATGTCAGTTCTGGGCTCCTTGGTTTAAAAAGCCAGGGATCTCCTGGAGAGAGTCCAGAGAAGGGCTACGAAGATGATGAAGGGCCTGGAGCATCTCCCCTGGGAGGAAAGGCTGAGAGAGCTGGGGCTGTTCAGCCTGGAGAGAAGAAGACTGAGGGGGGACCTAATCAATGGTTATCAATATCTGAAGGATGGGGTGCAGGGGAATCGGCCAGCCCCTTTTCAGTGTCTGTGGGGACAGGACAAGGGGCAATGGCTGCAAGTTGGAGCACAGGAAGTTCCACAGCAACCTGGGGAGGAACTTTTCCCCAGTGAGGGTGAGGGAGCCCTGGGACAGGCTGCCCAGGGGGTGTGGAGTCTCCTTCTCTGGAGAGATTCCAGCCCCATCTGGCACCGACCTGTGCAGTATGAGCTGGGGAGCTGCTTTGGCAGGGGGTTGGACCCCAGGAGCTCTGGGGGTCCCTTCCAACCCCTACAGCTCTGTGACTCTATGTTTCCATACTGGACTGGCTGCAGCCCGTGCTGGCTGTCCACAGAGAGCTGCACCCAGGGCTTGAGCCCTGCACAAAGAGCCAGGAGGTTTGGTGACCTGGCATTACTTAAAAACCTGGGGACAGAGGTGCTTGGGGATGTGCTGTCCCTGTGCCTGGGTCATGTCAGCAGCACGCAGCCACCCCAGAGCTACAGCAGCTCCTGGCAGCCACGCAGAGCCAGCAGCAGGGAGCAGTTAAAGCCTTTGAAACCGCTCCTCAGAGGCGACCTGCTGGCGATTTCTGAAGCTGCAGACACGTCAAGACAACCTGGCTCAGAAACATTTCATTGGGAGGGCTGGGAGGGAGAGAGGAGGAAGCCTGGGGTATACACAGCACGTCGGGAGCAGGGAGAAAAGCTGGGAAGGAGCTTAGGGTGCAGGGGGCTTGGGTTCCAGCTGGCTGCCCCCCTGTGAAGAGGGACGCTCCCTGGCTGTGCGTGCAGCAGAGCTGTCAATCCCCCAGGATCATCTTTGCAGGACAGGGAAAGGTTGGGAGAAGGAGGCAGGAAGACAAATGTAGAAGGAGCTCTCAAATGACTCTTGCAGTCGTTTCCCCAACAAAAGCCCCTTCAGTCCCAGGGCGCCCAGCCCCTCGTGTGCAGCCAAAGGTAACATTTGTGCCTGTGGAGCTCAAAGGAAACGTGTTGATTTTGCAGCACATTCACTGAAATGCTGCGTGCTCAGCTGGGGAGAGCCAGGGACTGAGGGCTGGCTCCTCAGCCCACAGGAGCCTTCCCTCCAAAACCCACCCCAGAGCCCCCATGTGATCCCATCCTCTTCCCCATGACACCCTGAAGCTCTCCATCCTTCCACAGCAGCACCGTTGCACCCCGTGTCAGCCAGGTGCAGGGGCAGCAGGAGCATCCCCAGCACCTCTGTGCATCCCACAGTGTATCACCTCCTGGCACCGACCAGGAGCCAAGTGGGACCCCCCCACCCAGCTCCCCACCCACCCATGGGCTGTGTCAGCTAGAGGGAGAGCGTGGCAGCCAGCTCCCAGCTTCCAGCACCCTGGCAGAGCCGGCAGAGCCACGGGGCACAGCCAGGGCTGGGTACCCTGCAGCCCCCAGCAGCTGGGCTCCCCCCTGACCCTGTACACCCACTGCCCACTCGAGCCCTCCTGCTTGCACCCATGGCCCCAGGCAGCCCTGTGACGTGGGGCAGTGCTTGCCATCCTGCTAGAGCTTCAGGGTGCTGAGCCAGGGGTCTGCTGGAGGGCAGGAGGGGGTCAGCCCCCTCCCACCCCCCCATACACCAGCCACGTGAGTCTGCAGCTGCTTCCTGGCAAAGGGTGCATGTAATCACTACCAAACCTTGTTGTGCTCTTGCTAATTAACCCTGGTCTTCTCCTTGTGAGACCTCCAGCTGGTCGACTCGGGGGGAGGCAGAGCCAAGGCAGCAGCTGTGGAAGCCCCCTCCAAACCCCCAGTGCTCCCAAGGTCAGGCAAGGCAGTGAGAGGAGCTGTGGGCAGCAGCAAAGCCTGGGAGCAAACACCACGAGACACCCCCCCAGAGTCAAGCTCACACTCTCCCTGGCACTGTGCATGGGGGTCAAAGCTTTCAGACTGGAGTTAAAACCCAAGCAAACATGTTCCCAAACCCCCCCAGGGTGGCATCCAGAGGGAAGGACCCTGCTGGGATCAAGGCCATCTTTGGGTCTGACTCCCACCTTTGGGACTGACTCCAACCTTTGAGTCTGACTCCTGCCTTTGGGACTGACTCCCACCTTTGGGACTGATTCCCACCTTCAGGTCTGACTCCCACCTTTGGCTCTGTCTCCCACCTTTGGGACTGATTCCCACCTTTGGGACTGATTCCCACCTTTGGGTCTGATTCCCACCTTTGGCTCTGACTCCCACCTTTGGCTCTGACTCCCACCTTTGGCTCTGATTCCCACCTTTGGCTCTGTCTCCCACCTTTGAGTCTGACTCCCACCTTTGAGTCTGACTCCCACCTTTGGCTCTGACTCCCACCTTTGGCTCTGACTCCCACCTTTGAGTCTGACTCCCACCTTTGGCTCTGACTCCCACCTTTGGCTCTGACTCCCACCTTTGGGACTGATTCCCACCTTTGGGACTGATTCCCACCTTTGGGACTGACTCCCACCTTTGGGTCTGACTCCCACCTTCGGGTCTGACTCCCACCTTTGAGTCTGACTCCCACCTTTGAGTCTGACTCCCACCTTTGGCTCTGACTCCCATCTCAATACCTGGGGGTCTCCCATTGATGGCAGGCACGGTGACAGTGTTTGCTTGTAGTTTCCTGTAAAACACACCTGAATGGAGACATTTACTCAGGATTCCACATTGTTACCAGCCACAGCAGGAAAAGGTCGGGGAAAGAAAAAGCCAAGGTTATTTCCCAGAGGAAATGCTCCATGAGAGGATCCTGCTGGGGGGGGGGGTTCCTCCAGCAGCTCCATAGCAAAGGGGGAATTTTTCCCCATTAAAACACCCAGAGAAAGAAGCCTCAAAAAAACCAAACCCAATTGGCTGAAGGGAACCCCCCACCCTGGGGTGAGTGGGATGTGGCTGCTGGGACCAGGATGCCCCCAGAGCCATGGCTAGGTAGTGCTGGCAGCCTTGAGGAGTAACCATTCCTCCCCAGCCCTTGGAGGCATTCTGTGAGAGGATTAATTAAACTCAACACACAGTGCTTAGCGCAGGGCTGGGTGTGATCATGCATTATTCATACATTCAATAACACAGCTGATTTATTAATGTAAAGGTCAGGCTCCCTGGAAGCAAAGGCTTGTTGTAAAATTGCTTTGAGCTGGGATCTTTCAGAGGAGCTGCTGGAGTGGGGCCAGCTCAAAGGCTCAGCTGCTGCTGACCGGGATGGGGACAGCACAGGGAGAGCTGCCCTGTTCCTTACAGCCTGTTAATCCCCACACTGCTCCAGAGATGCACGTTCCTGCTGCAAGACAGCAATGGAAATGTATATGCTGGAGCCTGGAGGAGTTACAGTGGTGTCTATAGGGCGGCTTCCTGGCTGCCTCCTCCCTGCAGCTGCTGCTTCAGCCATGGAGGACCTAGGGAGCCAAGGAGACCCAGAGCGTACACATCAGCATCTCCGGCTTGCAGGGGAAAGGGAGAGAGCCACAAGCAGCCAACCCCTCCCTCCAGCGCCGTGCTGGCCGGGAGGGAGCTGGCTGTGGGCTGGGAGAGCAGGGGAGGATGGTTGGGGCCATCTCCAATAAAGAAAGAAAATAAACTTGAAAAAAAAAAAAAGGAAGGAAGGAAGGAAATCCTCACAGCGGGAGCTTTTTGCCCTAAGGCTGTTCTAGGGGACTAATAGCCTGCCTAATTCTCAAGTGTTTAGCTTGGCTGTGCTTCAGACACCCCTTTCCCCCTCCTCACCTCCCTGGAGGATGCAGCAAACGCTGTGCTCAGGGTTGAGCCACAACCAGCCTGGCTCCTCCCAGGAAACACAGGGACATCTGGGGTGTTTTCACACCCCCCAGGACTGTCCTGTGTCCCTGCTCCGTGCTCACAGGGTGTGCGTCGTGTGACAGCTGAGAGGACAGCCACCTGCAGACAGCAAAGGGGACCCGAGGTGGGAGCACAGCGAGCACCCCAAAACCAGACCCATGGCTCCAGTTCAGCTTCCCCTCCAACTCCCAAGGCACCAGCCTTTTCCCAGCTCCCACTGGGATGGCATCAGCATGGCATCGGCACCAGTTTCCCTCTCTCTTTGAAGGCAGAGACAAAACTGAGCCTGAGAGGCAGTGAGGGGTCCCAGGGCTCCCAGACACAGTGTGCCCCACCACCCAATTCCAGAGGGAAGGATGGAGAGAAGGGGGAAAGGGCCGTGGAGGTGTGGGTGCAGCTGGGGTGCAACCCCTGAGCGAGCAAAGGGACCCAGGGGATGAGTGGGGAAGTTGCTGGGACCATTCTGGGGGAGAATGGGGCTTTTCTGAATGCCCCCAGTCAGTGGGCTGAGGCCAGGAGGAGGCTGGGAGCACTGGGCAGGGGTTCTCCAGGGATTCATGCTTGCTCCTGCGGGGAGCTGATTGCAGCGGGGGAGAGGAGCTGGGTCCCACAAAGGGGCATCTCCCAGCACAAACCAGCCCCCCAAGGGCCAGAGGAGAAGCCAGTGGTGTCTCTGTGGGGTCTGGGGTGGGGGCAGCTGGCAGCCATCCCTGCTCCCATCATCCTGCACGCTCTGTCCCTGGAGAGGGGCAGCGGAAATGAAAGGAAAACAAAGCAAGAGTTTATCAAACCACATGTAGCGTGGCCAGGGCACGTCCCTTCCAGCCCTCCCACCACGGGCTCTGAGGAGGAGGGAGATGCTGGCAGGGCCACAGGGGGCAGAGGTCTGCCAGCCACTGCTGGGGGTGCAGGGGGGTTAGTGCCAGCTCTGAGCAGTGACACGCTCCAGCTGGGATAACCAGGGAAAGAGCCGGTGGTGGGGATGAGGGTGGCCTGGCTGTGGGGACAGCTCTGGATCGGTGTGGGAGGGGATAAATTGCAGGCTGGGAGAAAGGGGGGGCTCAGCAGCTTCACCATCACACTCCAAGGAGCTGCCAGACTCTCCTCCTCATTTGCTTTAACTCCACTTGCAGAGATGCAGTGATGGAGAGCTGGTCCCAGCCAGGCTGGTAGCAGAGTTCCCCCCCCCCCCCCCCCATCTACACACCAACCTCCCCTGTACAGCTCTGCCCATGGGGACACTCACCTGCAGCCCCCCAAGAATCACCCCACTTGTTTTGAGGGTCCTGGGAGCAGCTCAGCCCCTGCAGCCTGCACAAGGCAGGAGGAGGGGGAGTTGTTTTCTCCCTGCCAGCGGCCAGAGAGCTGCTGAGATTTCCAGGCATCTGTAGTCAGGGCTGTCAGGAAGAAGCTGCCTTTGATCATGGCTAATTATTGCTCAGGGGCTGACAGCACCCATGTGAGCTCTGCAGCACCCAGCCCACCCCCAGCTCTGCTGCATCTCCCCACAGACCCCCAGCAGCCCCTCAGCACCCCAGCCCCTGCCTGGCCCTGCTCCATGGGGTTGCAGCACCATGTCCAGTGGGTTATCTGGGGGAAAAGATGAGCAGGACACAAGGGATGCACCCCAAAGCATCCCAGGGTGTGGCAAAGAGGGGTATCACTACCCCAAACCCAAGGGGATGGTCCCCTTCCCTCCACCACCACCTCTGCCAAGATGCTTTTTACCTCCCTAAATCACAAAGGTGCTGCCAGGACCCCAAGTTTTCTCCAAACAACTCACTTCAGCTCAACAGCAGCAACAGCAGAGCACGCCTACGCCCTTCTCCTTGCTCCTGTTTATCTCCAAAGCTCTTCTTTTTTTTTTTTCCCTTCAAAAGACAAAAAAAATAAAGCAAAGCACCCATCAAACCATACCTACCTTGAGTCTGGAGGAGTGTTTGCAGCTCAGAAGAAAGCCTGAGCATGGTGATGGGTGCCAGGGCAGAGCAGGGCAGAGGTTCACCCCAGTGGCCCCTGGCAGGGCTCAGCTCTGCTCTGGGTGAAGCAATGCCAGGGCAAAGAGGCAGTGGGATGTTTTACACTCTGATTTGTTTGCTAGCACAAGAAGCCAGGTGGCAGGAGCAGGCAGGAACACTAATGGGTTTCCCAGGCAGCAGATGTTTCATTTTTCTTCTTCTACTTCTTTTTTTTTTTTTTCTTTCATATTTCAGATGCTTGAGAGAGAAAAACACCATTTGGGACAGGGGAGGGGGAAGGGGGAGGGGGGTGTTGGTGCCATGATCTTCCCAGAGCTTGGGGAAGTGGGATCTGGGAAACTGGGGGGGAGTGGGGATCCATGAGGTACTGGGAAAAGGGTGAGCACATCACAGGGGTGCCCATCATGGGGGTGCGGGGTGCACCCAGCACAGGAGAGGATTGGGCCCTTCTTCCCCCACCCCAGCCCACCAGCACAGCTATCCCCACCCCACAGCTGGCTGCATCTCACCATCACAGGAGCAGATCTGGCATCACTTAACAGCAGTGATAGATGCACCCCAGCATCCACCCTGCTCCTCACCGATGGTCCCTGCTGAGCTGGGAGGGACCCCCAGCACCTTGACTGTGCACAGGGCCCTCTCTACCTGTTTGCTGCTTGATGCAGCTCAGACTGATGCTTATAATTTATTAATCTCAAGATGGGTTTATATTTGGCTCCCTGTGTGTCTGCAGCCCTGTTTGCAGAGAGGTTTGGGAACTGAGCTTGCTTGGGAGGAGGAGGAGGAGCAAGCCCTCAAAGGTGGTGAGGAGAGACATGGGGCAGGGGGACAGGTTTGGGGCTGGCTCTGGGGACAGGCAGAGATGTGTTTCTTGTCCTCAGTGCTTTGCAAGAGGGCTCTGATGCTCCCTGCTTGTAGGAAACATGACATGAGATCTTCCCCATGCAGGAGCCTCAGTCAATGGGTTGGAATGAACCTGTTCCCTCCTGCTATTTGTTCAGGAGAGCTGGGAGGCTTGGGAGAGGAGCCAAGTGTTCAAAGAGCCTTTGAAAACATGAATTGAAGGCTCTGAGCAAGGAAACACTGCGTTTTTTCCTTCTGCTCCTTGGACAGCTGCAGGCAGCTCCTGGCAGCCTTCAGGGCTACCCTGATGGGGAGAGAAGGGGAGAAGCAGCCAGGTCCTGGTGGGACACCTTGCTCAGCCTCAAAGCACAGAGTCATCACCACCAACAAATGTCTTACAGCTTCCCATGCTCCCATCCCTTCCTAATGTCCAGCAAGGGGCTGGGAGCTGCTGCCACATCCCAGCAGAGCTGCTCTGCCCAGTGATGGCTGAGCATGGGGTGGGGTCTGTGTTCAGACACACATCACCCTGGGGAGCAGGGGGCTGCGGATCAGGGTATGGTGGTCCCACAAACAGGGCTGGGAAGATGCCAGCATCCTGCCAGGCCTGGTCCCAGCACCACACAATACCCCACGAGCAGAGCAGAGCTATGCAGAGGCAGTGATACAGTGGGCAGGCATCTGCATCACAAGCCCTGGGCACAGGCAATAAATCAGGGTGGCAGCAGAGCCCGTGACACCTGATGGGACGTTGTGATCTTCACAGCGTTTGCACTCAGCTAATCCTGTGCAAACTGCTCTCCTGGCTCCTCCACAAAACCCAGAGGCTCTCCAATGTGTTTCACTGCCTGCCCTCAGCCGTGGAGATGTGAGCAGGGTAAAGCAGACGTCCAGGGACAGGCGAGGGAGCGACGGGGTGAGGAAACGCTTCATAGTTTCCAGTTCTGTTCCAAATTAAGCACTTAACCTTTTCAAACACATTTTACAGCCCTTGTAATAAGCTCTGACCCTCCTTGTTCTGAGACATCCTCTCCCGGCACAGCCCAGGGCACCAGCCACGCTGCAAGGGGAGAGACACTGGGGATTGGAGAGATCTGGTGCCTGGGGTTGGCATGGAGGGGGGTGAGAGCACCCACACTGGGACCATTGGGTATCCAGAGCCACGTGGAGCTGGGAGCTGCAGGGACATTCCTGGGTCTGGGTGCTGGAAGGATTGAGTCCACCCCATAATAACCCACAGACCCCAAGAGACCAGGGAGTTATTTCTTGAGGCTCCAGAGCCCCACAGGCAGCCTGTAATTAGGGAGGGATGGGGCAAAGGCTTCCCCAGCCAAACTAGCGTTCCCCAGCGCTGGCAGTCATGCTGAGTCAGCAGCTGGGGAGGGTAAGGGGCAATTTGGGGGTTTGCTCTCACTGCCCTGCCACCCCAGGGAGACCTGGAGGCAAACAGGAGCTGCCTGTGGCTCCTGCACAGCCACAGCCCAGTCACAGTCACTGCCAGATCATGATGGGATGGATAAGCAAGGATGGGGCTGGGGGCATCGCTCAGGGTGGCACCCAGTATGTGCAGCATGGCCAGGGCAGGGGACAGGGTGGCATCAAGGGGGCACAGGTGGGGTTGGGAGCTGGGAACTCCGTTCTTTTTGGTGCCAAGGCACCTCTCTGGTGCAGGCTCTTTTTTAAAGCCCCACAGCATGGAGCAGCTAGGGCTGGGGCATGGGATGTCAGCAAGTGAACTGGGCCACTGATTTCACAACGCCGGGTGTCCCGCCAGAGGGAGAGGAGGGGAGCAGACTGTGGGCAAGGACTCCCAGCTGAGGGCTGCCTGCCATCCCATCCCATCCCATCCCATCCCATCCCATCCCATCCCATCCCATCCCATCCCGTTTGTAGCCAGGGATAGCCTGTGCTGAGCCCCTGCAGCTCATTCCACGTGAGAGAAGCTCTTGAAGCACCTCCCATGGAAATTGGGTGACCCCAGGAGCCCCAGGAGCATCAGACTGTGCTGACACACAGGAGCCATGGTGAGGCATTGCCCTGACAGCCTGAACCCGAGTCAGAGTTTCCAGCAGAGCCCTGGGTCCCGCTCGGCAGTCGCGCCGTCTCCGAGTGACCAACTCCCTCCAGATTGCCTCAAATCTGGATTCAAGAATGTTGTTTGGGCTGAAGAATGTATCATTAAAACAGGGAAAGAAAAAAAAAAAGAAAGGGAAAAGGGAGGCCAGGGTGAGAAGGGAGGTCAAGGGAGGGTTCGCCCTGCCCTTCTGCACTGACCTTTGAGTTTTTGGAGAGGATGCTGCAGCCTCCCTGTGCAGACCTTTGCCAGATGTGGAGAGCGTTCCCTCCATGCAGCTTGGATGAGGCTGAGCCCAAAGGGACCTGATGGACCCTGGTCCCTGCCACCTGCTGCCTGCACCCCTTGGGAACCCGTTTTCCTGCCTGCTCATATAGGGGCCATCCTCAGAGATCAGGTAGGGGCTTCCAGGTGAGTTTGTTTTGGGCAGAGCCCTTTGGAAAGGAGCAGCACAGCCTGGGGAGAGGGGGGGGTGCACCTGAACTGCTCTGGAAGCCATGGGGCTGCTCTCCCAGGCACAGCTGCCCAGCAGACATCAGTGCTCTGGTTTTGGGGCAGGGTTAGAGGGAGGAGAGGGTCCCTGCACAGCACAGGGGGATGGAGTGATGCAGAGGTACCCAGAGAAGGGCACTCACTGACAGCACCCACAAGAGAAGTCTCTGTGCTTTCCAGAGGCTGGGAGGAGCCAGGACTCGTGAGGAAGAGGAGGTTCAGCTTGCCAACACCCAGAGAGACCATGCAGACCTGGGAACCACAGACCTCTGGGCTCAGGTCTTTGTAGCATGAGCCTTCTCAGGGGATGGGATGCGCAGGAGGGGGTCCTGATCATGGGTCCCTCTGCCATGCTGGCGATGCCCCACGCCTTTCCACCCACCCTGCCTGAGCAAGGCTGGAGATGCCAAGGGACAAAATCTCCTGGTCTCCTACTTGGACTCTTTGAGTCTCCTACAAAGAGCAGCTGGGATGTTCAGCCCTCAGGGATCTGTGTTTAAAGACAGTCTGGGAGGGGACTTGAAGGAGCTGCCAGGCAGCCAGGGCAGGGCACAGGGAAGTCGCTACACCAGCACCCTGAGCCCAGTGGGACTGTTAACCCCCTCCCAGGATGGGGAGGGCCATGGAAATTAAAGAAAATAGCCTGAGGGAGAGGACAGAGCAGCCAACAGCTCCAACAGAGCTGAAACTTCTTGAAAACGTGGAAGAGGCAGAAATAACATTTCCATGAGTAAAAAGGGAAGCTGCTCAGGAGTAGCCCTGCTTGTGACCATAGCTGGTTTGGGATGCCTGTGGCAAGCTGAATAGTTCTCCCTTCACCCAGGCAGAGCGAGCTTCAGCCTCAGCAGGAGCGCTGGCTTTGGGTTTCTTTGTTATGCTGCGAAGCATTTGGTCCCCATGCCAAAAACATCCTGATAAATCCACAGTCCATCCCTGGAGAAGACAGTGCTGCTGGGCTCTGAGAGCAGGATTTGCAAATCAAAAGGCAACCCAGGGCCAGATTCGGTGGTTGCAAACACAATGCTCAAGAGCATTTGATCAAAACAACTGGAACAAACTCAACCCAAACAGACGCTGCTCACATCAGTTTGGGTTAGCAAACCCATCCAGGCATCTGTCTGATGAGATGCAGGCTCTGACCCTTGGAGTAACTGCTCCAGATGAGATTCCTCAGCGATAGGGACCACTGGCTTTGGAGTAAGAGGGACAGCTTGTTCCCAGCTCCTGTCACCAGTATGGGGCTTTGAACTGCTGGTGATAGGGAAGAGGGGTTTATAGGGGATGTTGGGAAAGGTCATGTGGGAACTGACCCAAAATGAGCAGTAGCACTGAGGTCTTACCAACACCCCGCCTTGTGTCAGGCAAATGGAGCAGGCAAGAGATCCCAGCTAGCAGCTTGGGAGATGCTGGACACCTAGGAAATGTGATTTCAAGGTTGAGTGGAGAATAAAAAAGGCATATATGGCTCTTTAGACAGTAAATTTTCACTTCCCAGAGATAGTCCTAGACTGGTCAGGGTGAGATTTGACAGCAAGTCCTGGTAACAGTGGGGAACACACAAACTGAGCTTGAACACATCCTTGTTTTCTAGTTTAGGCTGGGAAAGGGGGATGTGGCCACAGAAAATGGCACCATTGGGAGCCAGCTCCCATCAGGAGGGCTGCTCAGCACCCTCACCAGGGCATCACCCACCTGATGCCCAACAGCGGGTGCCTGACCCCAGGCAGCACTGTGGGACAGCCTCCCCAAGGGACACGTGGCCTGAGGCATGTATATTTTTAACTTCCAGAAGGCAGAGAGACCACATCCCTTATCTAACCTAGCTGGGGACAACTTGCTTCTCAGAACAAACACCCGAGCCCTGTGAAAGCCTCTGAGCTGTTGGCCACCAGGACCCCGCGAGCTGCCAGAGATGTGATGCTGGTTGACACCATCCACGCACCGAGCAGCAGATGTTACTGGCTGCCACTACCCTTCCCACCACTTTCCCTGGAACGCTGCTCTCTTGGGAGCAGGAACAACCCCCTTCCAAGCAAGGTCAATTCTCCACATCAGCCTGGAGCCTCAAACCACCTCCCTGCCCGCGGTGAGAACCCTCCTCCAGCTGCCCCACGCCACGGTGATGCTCCATGGGGAAGAAGAGATGCTACCAGCTGAAATGAAAGCTCCCCCACCTCACTTCACCAGGGGGTTTACCTCCTCTTAGACAGCACTACCTCCCTGCCCTCTTTCCCCACTCCAAGGCAAGGCTTTCTCTGAATCCTCCCTCTCCTTGCAGATCCCAGCCCCGTGCTGCAGCACAGTGAGCTGTGCTTTCCAGGCACACTCTTCCTTCCCAAATAGACCTGGCAGCATCCCCACTGTACAGCGTGTCCCTCACAAGCCCAGCTGCCAACCACCCTGCACACTCCTCCTCCTTACAACCAGGACCTGGGAGCGATAAGGATCTTTGCAAAGGCTTCCCAGGGAAACAGGATGTTTTGGCTGGGGAATTTTGATGGGAAGCAAGGAAAAAGCAACCCCAGAGGGTGTCTGGCACCTGCTGAGCCTCACTAAGTAATTCCAGGCTCCTGGGAGGGCCTGGGCGTGCTGCTGGAGCTGGACATGGGATGGTGATGGGCGGTCGGGGCTCCTCCTTTCCTTTCCTTACTGGAGGAAATGCTTCTGGGCCTGGAAGAGCTGCCTGTAAAGCTGAGGTGCATGGAGAGCCAGGATGGGGACTGGAAAGGGGGGGATGCGGGCAGTGACAACACCTGCTGCTCCCCAGCTTTGCAGGACCCCCCCCCCCAAGGGCAAGGCTGGCACTGGGAGGTGATGAGCCCTGCAGCAGGGAGAGCTGCCAGCTCTCCTGTCTCTGCCCAACCACAGGCACCACGGGGGCATGCTGCCCTGCCCCATCCCCCTGCACCCACCCCTGCTCAGCCTGGGAGGGGAGCTCACCCCCATCCCAGCGAGGATGGGAACCGCCTGCAGAAATGCCAGCTTGGCACCTCTCCCCTGCCAAGCTGCAGACAAATTCCCACTGTCACAGTGGCCCTTTGGTAGGCAATTTATTTACCTTGGATGCTGCAGCCTTATCGTTCATGGAAATGTTTATCCTAAATATTTAATAGCAGGGCTGCATAAACTGAGGCTTCCTGGGGAAGAAGCCCAGGCTGCACTCAGAGCAGGCACTGATGTCTCATCCCCTGGTACTGCAAAAGTTAAAGATACTTTCTCTCCCTACAAATCCCATCCTCAACACCTCAAAATCTGAGATATATATATATATATTTATCTTTTTTTTTTTTCATCTGGCCATAGGCCTCCTCATCGCTTCCTGATGAGAAACACAGGACACCTAACAACAGCCCTCTTAAAAAACAACATCCCTGATTCCACTAACTCGTTAAACAGAGAGAGCCTGAAAAGTGCCAACACTCCTATGAGAAAAGACGGGAGGGAGAGGGAGAGAGAGAGAGAGAGAGAGGGAGGAAAGAAAAAGCAGGTTATTTATAACGCTGGGCAGCATTAGGGTCTCTCCAGTCTCTCCTGCAAACTGGCTGCTGCTGGGAGGTCACTCCCCCCCAAAAAAAACCCCACCCCTGCTGAGCCTGTGACCTGCAAGCACAATATTTGATCTGGGATATCTGGGGCGGGCACCAGCCTTTGCACATCAGGAGACACACACTCACATGCTGCTTGACACACGGGAGATCCCGGAGAAGAGCAGTGAGGCTTTGGGAAGGAGGCTCTTAGCTTGGTAAGTCCTTCTCTATGTTTATTAGGGTTGGTTTTTTATTTATTTTTTTTTATATATATATTTTTTTAAAGCCTGATTTCCATAGCCTTGCCTCAGCGGGCAGCTGCACATGCCAGCAACACGGGTGGCACAGCTTGAAAGCCAGAGCTTCCCAAGCTGCCATGGCAGGGATGCCCCATCCTGCTACCCACGTCTCTCACCCCTCTGGCAGCTCCTTGCCCATTTGGCTGGGAGCTGGATACCTACAGCCATAGACACCTGGGTACAGGCAGCCCCTGCTTGCTACCCACCTGCCGGGCACAGCTCTGCTGGGCTGCAGGGGAAGGGGGAAGCTTGTTTCGTGCCTGACACAGCAGCAACAGGCCAAGCCCACCGATGGTCACACACCGTGAAGCCCCTCGCTCCACAACCTGCTCCCTCCCAGGGTGAGGAGCTGACCCTGTGGGCCCAGCAGCCTCTGGCATGGGAACATGGGTGCTGGGAGATGACATGGATCTTGTGGCTGGCACGCTCGGTTCACATTCCACCCCAAACCCAGGGGTGAAGCCCACCGGGGAAGGGGCTGGAGAAACAACCTGGGAATGGAGCAGGAGGCAGCAGCATCTGCTGAGGGCTCTGGGGGGGTCCTGTCTGTTATGGGAGAGGAGGGCAGGAGAAAAGGTGGAGGGACCCCACAGATCCATCCTGCTCTGCACAGAGGGGCCCCCTGGGAAGGGGCTGCCAAGCAGCTTTGCATGGGTGGAGAAGCCCCTGCACAGAGCAGGGCGGCTCTGGTATTTCAGCAGGCAGAGTGCCCTGGAGCCGGAGGGAGGAGGAGGAGAAGAAACTCCTCTGCGACTGCCAAGCTCCCCCGTTGCAGGCAGCATCCCAGAGGACCACGTCTCATCTGCCCCTCAGCTGCACGAGCACGCAGAGGGGGAATGAGGGAGAGGAGGAGAAGGCAAGGGAGCCATGCTGCCCCACAGCCACCCCAATCCTGCTTTTCCTTCAGCCAGAGCTGCCTGCCAGGGTGCCTCGGTGGCAGGGCAGCCGCTGCCTTGGAGCAAACTGTGCCCTCTTTGTCTGCCCAGCCAGCCATCCCCTCCTCGCTGCGGGTCAGGGATGCAGCGAGGTTTCATGGGGTGACCCCACAGCCACCCCCTGGCATGGCACGGCGAGGAGGGACGCTGGCCTGTGCTCACAGAGCTGGCAGCGATGCTCCAGCCATCCCACAGCTCTGTGCTCCCAGCCACGTATGTAGGAGCAGGACGGAGGCCTCTCTCGCTCCCAACAGCCCCGCGTGTTTCCTGGAGGCGTTTCAAGCCGCCGCGCTCCAAGGCCGCTCCGTGAGCTGGTTCAGCCCCACGACGAGGAGTCAGCATGAACTGGAGTCCTCCTGCTCTCAGCACCCAGCACAGAGCGGCCACGAACCCCACACCAAGCCAAGGGGCTAAGGGACAGGGTGGTCTTGCTCCAAGCCCTCAGTGCTCTCCGCAGCAGGTTGAATTTCCCACAGCAGCTTCCAAGCACCAGGCCAGGTGACAGTTCCCTCTCTCCCTGCTCATCCTGGCCTGGAGGGCCAGCGGATGCTGCTCCTTTTCCAGGTCAGTGCTGAGCTCAGGAGATCTAAGCTTGAAAGTGGTTTCATTTCAAAAATAAGCCAGAACTTGTTTACCAGGATTTACATCGGTCCCGAGCAGCGTGAGCATCCTGCGCTTCGTGGGGGAAGGGAGAGCTGGATGAAACCCACAGCGAATCATCTCACCAGAGTGCAGCATAAATAGAGCTTCATCGAATGATGCCTTGAGCTCCTTCAAACCTCTTCCCACAGCCACTGCTCTCCTCTGCTTGGCCAGAGACTGGCCAAGTGCCTTCTCCTCCCTCCTGTGCAGAGCCAGCATGGGGGAATCCTGGAGCAGAGCTGCATGACCTTACCCCAGTTTGGACCACGCACCCTGTATCTCTGTCCTCTACTCCGCTGTGCCAGAAATACTCATAAGTAAAGGTTTTGCAAGCAAATATCCACCAGGATGGAGGTTTCTAGCAGGTGAAAAGGGGGAAGATCAGGTAATTGATCTTCTACAGCTGCAGATCAGTCTGCAGCTGTATTTTTTGGGGTAGGGTTCACTCAGGCCCCCTGGTCCTAAAGCTCTGCTGCCGAGTGCCACCAATCCCAGGCAGGGCTGCAACCACATCAAATCCCACTGGATTCCCAGGCCATGGGGTGCAGCTCACCCACCACTAGCCCTTAAAACTCAAGACCTGACAGTGCTGATGGTTTCCTCCCCATTTCTCCCCACCCAGGTCCCTCCAGCACCAGCACCATGCATTGGGCCACCATCCTGATGATCGCTGGGCTCTGCGGTGCCTCCCTGGGCCAGTACAATGAAGAAGAAGACATGGCTTGGTTACAGTACTACATGAGGCAGTCCCGCATGTCCTCCTACAACTACATGCCCTACTACGAGGATGAGAACACCCCCTACGTCTACTCTTACCTCCCAGCTCCAGACACAGAGGTAGAGCCTGGCCCTGAGCCTCAGCAAGCCCCTTCCTGGCAGTGTCCCCAGGAGTGTGACTGTCCTCCTAACTTCTCATCAGCCATGTACTGCGACACCCGTAACCTGAGGTACCTGCCCTTCGTGCCTTCCCGGATGAAATACGTCTACTTCCAGAACAACCACATCACTGCCATCCAGGAGGGAGCCTTTGACAATGCCACCGAGCTGGAGTGGCTCGCGCTGCACAACAACCAGATCACCAGTGAGAAGATGGGCAAGAGGGTTTTTGCCAAGCTCAAAAGCCTGGAGAGGTTGTACATGAACAACAACAACCTGACCAAGATGCCCAGCCCCTTGCCTCGGTCCCTGAGAGAGCTCCACTTGTCTTACAATCAAATCTCCAAGGTCCCCTCCAACGCTCTGGAGGGTCTGGAGAACCTCACAGCCCTGTACCTCAGCCACAATTATATTTTTGAGATGGGAGCATCCCTCAAAGGGCTCAAGTCCTTGATCCTTGCTGATCTCAGTTACAACCACCTCAGGAAAGTCCCTGACGGGCTCCCCATGGCTTTGGAACAGCTCTACCTAGAGTACAACTACATCAACACCATCCCTGATGACTATTTCAAGGTGTCTCCCAAGCTGCTCTATGTACGAATGTCCCACAACAGCCTGACAAATCAAGGTCTCTCCAGCAACACTTTCAACAGCAGCAGCATCCTCGAGCTGGACCTCTCTTACAACAGGCTCCAGAAGATCCCCAGGGTCAACACCAACCTTGAGAACCTCTACCTTCAAGGGAACCAGATCAATGGTGAGCAGAAACACACCCAGCAAAGCATGGTGCTGCAGAGAGGATGGGGAGGTGGGGATGCAGAACCTGGCTCCCTCTGGGACACTACCCAGGCCAATGGCTTGAGCTGGAAGCTGGGACTTGGGAGACTTCTAGGGGTCTCTCAGCAAGGCAGGAACAGGGCCTGTTGTGTCCCAACATACCTGGGAAGCTCTGAACGGTCCCAGTTAATCCACAAGGCCATGGCACTGGTTTTATTGAGCCTGAGCATCTTCTGGTGAGAGATGCCAGAAACCAGCTGTGGGTAGAAGTTGATGCAGGGAAGAGGGAGGTGCCCTGTGGTGCCTGGGGGTCTGCAGCACTTGGGACCAGCACAGCCCCTTTCCCCAGCTCCTTCTGCCCACCTCCCTCCTTCCCTGGCACCTGGGCATAGCCCATGGCCCCAGACCCGCCCTGGGGGCTGCAAAAGGGGGGGCACATCCTTGCTGGGGCTGGGACAGATGGGAGCTCTTAGTTATTAGAGCCATCTTCTGCCAGGACTAAAATTCACTCCACTTAATACACAAATAAAAGGAACAGATTGTTCTGGGGCTGCTATTTATAAAAATAAACTAGAAAAAAAACCCACCCCTCAACAACCCCAACCCACCAAGCAATCTCCTGGAAAAATCCGGGCTGGCCCCTCTATGCCAGGCTTGGAGGGTAGGACCCTC
Organism: Laterallus jamaicensis coturniculus; assembly: GCA_022605575.1. Taxonomy (NCBI): domain Eukaryota; kingdom Metazoa; phylum Chordata; class Aves; order Gruiformes; family Rallidae; genus Laterallus; species Laterallus jamaicensis. Next base: position 6,089,190 of record JAKCOX010000038.1, read on the forward strand.
CTGGAGCAAGGCTGGGATGGGGATGTGTCAGCACAGCCATCAGCTGTTGCAGAGGAAACACCCAACCCCGCACCAGGGAACTGACAGCACCAGGAAAACAAGAGCAGATTCCCAAATGTTTGCTTTCCCAACGTGTGGCTGTTGAAGTCCCCCCACAAACACCCACCGTGGGGCTCCCCAGGCTTTACAGGAGTTCTTCCTCCAGCTGCAGGTTTGGCCTCTGACCTTTAAAGCATCCCAGGAGCTGCGGGTCTGGGTGTGCAGCACCAACATCTTTAGGGGACACATCCCACCCCGTGGGGCATCAGGGACAGGGTTGGTGCCCCTCCAATCACATCAGGAGGTCCCTGGCGCACCACAGGGCTTGTAGCCCCCCCCACTCCCCCAAGCTCCTGGTTTGTGGGTGCGGGGGATTCCCCAGCACCCTGCTGCCTCCCCCAGCACCATCCCGGCCTGGAGCTTTGCTGCCCTCTAGTCGGTCGCATCTCTCCTAATTCCTGCACAAAAACATTCGGGCTTTTCTGTTTGCTCCCTCCAAACCCGGCCCGGGGAAGGGCTGGGATGTCCCTGCCTGGAGCTGGCAGCAGCAGGTGACCAAGGGATGGAGAGGGGATGTCAGTGGGCACAGGATGGGGACAGGGTGGTCCCATGGTGGGACTGGAGGCTGCAGCATACAAAGCCTCATGAAAAAGGCTACAAAGCCAATCCCTATAGTGTCCTTCAGCTGATCCCACCTGGCTTTTCCAAGCTGGGAGAAGGCAGCTGAGGGTGGGCACTGCCACCACTTCCAAACCCTTGGGCAGGCACAAGCTCAGGGGCTCCTTCAGACTGCAGCCAGGAGCATCAGTCACCCACCCCCTCAAACCAAGAGCAGAAGGTGTCGAATCCCAATTTGCAGGAGTAATTAATGACTCAGGGGTCCTTTAATTTCCTCCTGCCCACCTTAGCAGAACCCAGCTCCCAGAGGTTCCCCACCTCACTCCCCAAGGATCAGTGGCACCGTGAGGGGTCGATAGAGCCGGGACCAAAGGTGATGCTCAGCTCCATCTCCTCTCCCCCTCCCGCAGAGTTCTCCATCAGCAGCTTCTGCACCGTGGTGGATGTCATGAACTACTCCAGGCTCCAGGTCCTGCGGCTGGATGGGAACGAGATCAAGCGGAATTCCGTGCCCCCTGACGCCCCCCTGTGCCTGCGGCGTGCCACCATCATCGAGATCTAGCCTGACACCCCCCCCAACCCCCTTCTCAGGACTTGGCGCCCCTGTTCCTGGGGGAGACACCCACTCCCACTTCCATGCAGCTTCACAGTTTGATTTGGCTTTTGCAATAGTGCAAGAAGGGTAAATTTGGGGGTGTCCTTCCCCAAACACTCCCTCTTCCCAGCTCTCCTGCCACAGGGTCTTGCTACCATTCCCCATCCCCCCAGCCTGTGACCACACCACAGCCACCCCCCCCCAAAATGCCACACCCCCACTCACCTTCTCCCCTGGTTTGGGTGGGATGCAGGGGGATAGAGGAGAGCTCATCCCACCTCTGAAACATGGCAGGGAGTGGGGACGAGTTCAGGGACCAGCAGATCTAAAATGACTCACTCTGGGCCAAGGGCCAGTGGTCTCTGGGAGGTTGGGAGCTGCAAGAGTAAAGGGTTAAAGATATCCTGGCTGCTGGCATCCCTCAGTCTAGGGTGGGGAAGAGCAAATCCACTCTTTCCTCTACATCCCCCCACCTCTTCCATCAGCCTCCTGATGCAGAGAGAAAGGAGAGGACCCTCCTGCTGCTGAGCAGCTATCAGCTCCTGAGGTTAGAGGAACACCCTGAACACAACCTGACTGCTGGCTGTGGACAAGGCAGGGAGGGGGCTCACATCTCCCTCCCAGACCACTGGTTCAGGGCAAAGGAAGAGGCAATTCCTGGTGCTATCACTCCTGGTTCCCTGGGAAGCTCCTGCATGCCCATCTCCATCCCACCCACCTGCTTGGCTCCGAGCTTCCCAGGCAATCAGAGTCAACCAATTCCAAAAGAAACACTCCCCCAAACAACAAAAAAAACCCCCAACAACCCCCCCACACCCCCCAGCAACATATGCACCTGCAGCAAGTCTGAATTCACCAAAAGCCAAACCCACCCAGCTTGGTTCCTTGGAGAGTTTAATTGGAGAACCAAAAGGGGCAGCTGAGCTTTGGGGATGACCTGCAAAGCTGACGAGGTCATCCAGACCCTCTGCATTATAAACTGCATGCTAGCACGATAGAAACAACCCCCCAAAAACCCCTGTGCTATCACTGAAGCATGAGCTGTAGGTATCGTACCGGATAATAAAGCCCTTTCTGCAACTGCACCACCCGTGTCTGAGGAATCCCAAGCGCAGAGAGCGGGCTCAGAGCATCTGGGCAGCGCTGTCACCTCCCCTTCTCGCAGAGCAGATCTTTCTACAGACAGAACCCGGGTTGGATTTGCCGTCTAGTGGCTGTACCAGACATGACACGTGTGTGCGGCACCTTCCTCCCTTGCACCCAGGAGCTGCTGCTCCAGCACATCCCAGGTGGGGTCTGTGCCAAGGAGGTTTGGAGAAGGGGAAAATACAGATGGAAAAGTGTCAGTGAGAGAGGGAAGGGATGGCAGCACTGCTGGCATGGTACTCCTGGGTGTTATTTTACAGGTGCTTTTATAGAATGAATCACAGAGTCCCAGCCTGGGCTGGGTTGGGAGGGACCCCAAGGATCACAGAGCTCCAACCCCCTGCCACAGGCAGGGACACCAACCTCAGGCCTGGAGCTACACAAGGTTGCCCAGGGCCCCATCCAACCTGGCCTTGAACACCCCCAGGGATGGGGCACCCACCCCCTCTCTGGGCAGCCCCTTCCAGCCCCTCACCACTCTCTCTGCAAAGAACTTCCCCCCAATCTCTCCTCTAACCCTTCCCTCCTCCAGCTTCACTCCACCCCCCCTTGTCCTGCCAGTCTCTGCCCTTGAACAAGCTGATTCCCCTCCTGTTCCTCTGCTCCCTTCAGGCACTGGCAGGCTGCAATGAGGTCCCCCCACAGCCTTCTCTTCTCCAGGCTGACCCAGCCCAGCTCCCTCAGCCTCTCTCCAGAGGGGAGCTGCTCCAGCCCTCTGAGCATCTCCGTGGCTCCTCTGACCCCTCTCCAACAGCCCCACATCTTTCTTGTGTTGGGCCCCAGCTCTGGACACAGGATCCAGCTGGGGCCTCACAGGGCAGAGCAGAGAGAGACAATCCCCTCCCTGTCCCTGCTGCCACCCCTCTGCTGATGGAGCCCAGGATCCTTGCACATCCTCCAGCTTTCAGCCCTGCTTAGTTTTAACAGTTAAGCTTGAGGATGCTCAAAAAGAGCATCATCTGCCTCCCCCAGGCAGGCTTTGTACACTTTGTACAGCTCAGAGTTGCACAGACAGCACCATTCCCTGGCCACTCCGGGCTGGTGCCAACTGGGAAGGCAGGTGTGTTTCCCTGTGGACCTTCCCCAACCCTGGCCAGGGGCAGCCCCCCACTTCCAGCCAAAGCTCGTGCAGAAACCAAGCAGGAGGAGAGGCAAGAGGACCCTGCTCCATCCCCATCTCCACTCCCTTCCCCATCCCCTCCTGCACCCCAGGGGGACACAGGGATGTGCACATCCTCAGCGCCTCCTACCACAGCCAAGCCCCATTCCCTACAGAGTGGTGTCCCCTGGGTTGGGTGTCCTGGTGCAAATCCAGAAGGATGGGGACACCCAACCCAGGGGACAGCACCGCAAGCCCAGCTGAGGAGCTCGGGGCTGTCACTAGAGGTCGGCGTTGCCTGTCTCATGCAGCCCTGTCCAGGCTGGATGGGTGGCCCGGGCTTTCCCTCACCTACCCCACATCCCTAGAGAGCAGCACCCAAGTTCTGGAGCTGCCCTGCCCCCGAGGATGCTCACCACAGGCAGCATTGGCTTGGGCAAAGCTGAGACGTGGGGGGAGAGGGGGGGAACGCAGCTTCCCCCAGGAAATGAGGGCTCAGAGGGAGACAAACCTGATCCTGCTTCAGAATCACAGAGCTGTAGGGGTTGGAAGGGACCCCCAGAGCTCCTGGGGTCCAACCCCCTGCCAAAGCAGCTCCCCAGCTCATACTGCACAGGTCGGTGTCCAGATGGGGCTGGAATCTCTCCAGAGAAGGAGACTCCACACCCCCTGGGCAGCCTGTCCCAGGGCTCCCTCACCCTCACTGGGGAAAAGTTCCTCCCCAGGTTGCTGTGGAACTTCCTGTGCTCCAATTTGCAGCCATTGCCCCTTGTCCTGTCCCCACAGACACTGAAAAGGGGCTGGCCATTTCCCCTGCACCCCATCCTTCAGATATTGATAAACATTGATTAGGTCCCCCCTCAGTCTTCTTCTCTCCAGGCTGAACAGCCCCAGCTCTCTCAGCCTTTCCTCACAGGGGAGATGCTCCAGGACCCAACACCCAGCCCTGGGGACACCGCTGGGCACAGGCTCCAGTCAGACTCTGCTCCACTGATCACCCCCTCTGAGCTCGGTCCCACAGCCAGTTCTCAACCCACCTCACCGTCCTCTCATCCATCCCATGCTCTCTCAGCTTTGCTATCAGGATGTCATGGCAGACAGTATCAAAGCCTTGCTGCAGTCAAGGTAGATGACACCCACTGCTCTCCCTCCATCCACCCAGCTGGTGGTGAGATCATAGAGGGCTGTGAGATTGGTCGAGCACGATCTCCCCTTGGTGAATCCATGCTGACTACTACTTCAGAGACAGCAAGAAGCCAGCAGTGCTCATGCCAGGCTCCCAGCAAGCCTGGCAGCTGAGCTGGGGGGAAGCAGGCTCTGCAGAGAGTGAGGATGCTCCAGGCCCCCCCAGAAGTGCAGCCAGTCAGCTCCAACACAGGTGCCTGCTGGTATGTGGGACCAATTGGATCTTTCAGCCATCAGCCCCCAGGACAGGTGCTGCAGCCCATTCTCCTCCTCCTCTTCCTCCTCTGTGGCAGCATCCAGCAGACCAGGTGGGAGAGGGACAGGATTAAAGTACCCTCACCATGTCTCTGTGCCCTTCCAAAGCAGCAGGGGAGGATGTTTGGAGGATCCACCCTCAAACCAGCTGAGCATCACCCTCCTGCCTGTGCTCAGGAGCCACCCAGGCACCAGCACACAGCACTCCTTGCTCCCCAGACAGAGGGAGCTGCCTCAGAGCATCCACACTCCTTCCCAAACCAACACCAGCCCGCAAGAGCCAAAGGGGCTGTAAGCCCAGAGGGTGTTTTTAGGGGCACCCCAGCCCATCCCCTCATGGAAAACCTAGCAGCAGGACCCAGTGGTAAGAGAGCAAATCCCAAGAGGAGCAACCACCACCCCAACACTGCTGCCAGCAGCTGCTTTATCCACACAGGGCAACTGGGATTGCTGGTTAACATCAGCTGGGGCACCAGCTCTGCATCCCGCAGGGCTGGAGGTGAGAGGGCGGAGGGTCAGTGCAACCCACTGCCCTGCTTCTCCCCCTCCTCCTCAAAAAAGGAGGAGACCCCATTGGTCCTGGATGAGGCCACAGGCGCCCAATCACCGCCTTGTTGTGGTGGGGATAGCAGGGATGGGGCTTGGCCCTCCCCCTCCTCATCCCCTTCCTCCTCCTCCTGTTGCTGGGAGGAGGTGCAGGATCCAGGGGGCCCCAGCAGCCTGTATCCCACCGGGAAGGGAGGGGAGGGGGGAGTGCAGGCCTTTGTCCAGATCCACAGAGAAGCATAAAGGAGGAGGAAATCCCCAAACCAACCAAAAAAAATAGCTCCCCAGCCCCCTTGGAGGTGTGCCTGGAGCATGGGGGCTTTGTGGGGCTGCTGTGGCAGGCACCAGCAGCTGCAGCCACCCCCCCAAGAAGCATGTTGGGACCTGGGATTCTCATTGGGTTGGGTGTCAGAGATACCCCATTGCTCCTGCCCATTGCCCCTCCACTGTTCTACATCCCCAGAGGGCTCAGGCCAAGGCTGTTGGACCCAGACACTCATCCCCTCCACAAGCCCCTAAAAGCAGCAGCTCTGGCAGGGTGCCCCATCGGGACAGAGGGATTTCTCCAGAGATCCCTGACACCCCACCCCAAATTTAATCTCCACTTCTTTCCAGCCTTCCCTCCAGATTCTCTTTCCCTCCTCACCAACTCCCCCTCCCCTTTGCTGCATTCCTCAGCTCAATGGCTTCTCAGGCCATTTCCAAACATCCCCCTAGGAGGATGCGTCCCAAGGAAGTGCAGGATTTGGGTTTAAAACTACCCCCACCCCACCCAAATAACTCCCCTTTGGAGAAACACACAAGAAAGCAGCAAGGTGATGGGTTTGACCCTAATGTGCCTGGAGGAATTTGGGGTGGGCACAGAGCCCCCTCCCCAGTCAAGGGACACGAGCTCCACACACCACAGCACCATCCCTCTCTGCTCTGCCCTGTGAGGCCCCAGCTGGATCCTGTGTCCAGAGCTGGGGCCCAACACAAGGAAGATGTGGGGCTGTTGGAGAGGGGTCAGAGGAGCCACGGAGATGCTCAGAGGGCTGGAGCAGCTCCCCTCTGGAGAGAGGCTGAGGGAGCTGGGCTGGGTCAGCCTGGAGAAGAGAAGGCTGTGGGGGGACCTCATTGCAGCCTGCCAGTGCCTGAAGGGAGCAGAGGAACAGGAGGGGAATCAGCTTGTCCAAGGGCAGAGACTGGCAGGACAAGGGGGATGGAGTGAAGCTGGAGGAGGGAAGGGTTAGAGGAGAGATTGGGGGGAAGTTCTTTGCAGAGAGAGTGGTGAGGGGCTGGAACAGGCTGCCCAGAGAGGGGGTGGGTGCCCCGTCCCTGGGGGTGTTCAAGGCCAGGTTGGCTGGGGCCCTGGGCAACCTTGTGTAGCTCCAGGCCTGAGGTTGGTGTCCCTGCCTGTGGCAGGGGGTTGGAGCTCTGTGATCCTTGGGGTCCCTCCCAACCCAGCCCAGTCTCTGATTCTATGATCCCCGTGCTTCCAGCGTGCGAGCTGCTGTGAGTCATGGTCCAGGGTAACGTAACCCGGTGTCACGTTCTCCGTCACTTCCCTTTGCTCAACCCTTCCTGGACTTAAACTAAAACTTTTATTGAGTGGAGGAGTTGTGAGGACAAAAGGATGGGTGCCTGGGTCACGGCTGCCACCACCACTCCGGACCAGCTGCAGATGTTCCTGCAACGTGATGAGCAATAAAAGTTGATTATTAATAAGCTGCTTGGATCTGGCCCCGCGGCAGCTGCGACGCTGCTGGGAAGAGATAAGGAAACTCCGGAGGCAGCAGGAAAAGAGGCCAGGGAGGGGCCTGGTGGAGATGGGACGAGCTGGGGGTCCCGTTTCACAGAGGAGCAGACTGAGGCTTGGAGGAACAGGGAGGGGGGGTCCTGCTCACACAGCTCCATGTCAGGAGTAAAACAGAGATGGGATTTTTGGTCCTTGGGATTTCGGTCCTTGGGATTTTGGGTCTCCCACTTGGTTCCAGAAACATACTCCAGGGCTTAGAGCAGCTGGTGGGGGTCAATTATCCCCCTGCCCTGAAGGGATAGACCACTTTTGGGGGGGACCACTGGGGAAAGGCTCCCCACACCCTCCAGTAGCGTTTGGGCATGGGGAGGGTGGGAGGGGGAGAGGGACAGGCAGGAAATTCCCAATCTGTTCAGCTCCCATTCTTGCCTCCCCTTTTGTTTCACTCACCATCTGTCCCGCAGCCCCGCACGCCCCGCACCCCCGCTGCACGTGCCGTAAATATCAAGACAGGCTTTGTCTCTGCTTCAAAAGGCAGCGTGGCCCCTGCACCCCAGCCCTGCCACAGCCCCCAGCGCTGCTGCAGCCCCCCCCCCCCCTCCCCAACAGCCGCTGCTGCCAGCCTTGGAGGGGCTGGGGGCTGACACGGCTATGGGGCTTTCTAGGCTGGCTGGCTCACTGTCGGGGGGTCTGGGTTTGGGGGGGATGGGTAGGCTGCTCTTCCCTCCCACCCTGGCAGGTTTTTGGGTCAGAGTTAAGAGGGGGTGCGTTGCTCTGGCATCACAGCCATCCATAGGATCCAGGAGCACGGCCTTGGGGCTGGAGCTGAGCTCCATCGCCAAGGTCACCATAAATGGGGGAAGGAAAGAGGAAAGCTCAGCCCCTGGCGTGCTGGCAGAGCTCAGCAGAGACCCCTGGTAGGCTCCACACCCCTGGGCTACAGAGCTGGGCCCCAAAACACTGCCACAGTCTCTGCTGACCACCCTGAGGGGACTTTGCAGGGTCAGGTCCCAGCCAGCCCCTCTGCAGGGAGCAGGGAGGGGGGCAACAAGCCCTCACGCTTTAGGGGAGCACCAAGGCCTCAGCGTCTCAGCCTGGGCCCAGCCTTTTAACTCACAACAAAGCAGCCAGCGAGTCAGCAAGGGCAGCTGCTCCGCTCCAGCCCCATCCTTCCACCCCTCTGTTTTATCCCATGCTATAATGGAAATAAACTCCCTGGTAAAAAGGCATTGTCAGAGGGAAAATGGGCCTCACCCTTCGTCTGGCAGCTGGGGAGGCCGGGACGCACAGGGCTTAGCAATATTGTTGCCTGCAGCCGGTTCCCAGTAAGACATTTCCCAAAGGAGTGGGGATTGTGTTCTGGAGTGTGTTACTGTGTCCCTGCAGCGGTGACACCCAGAGCTGCCCCTTCCCCATGGGGCTGGGGATACCCACAGGGACCAGTGGCCTTTGCAGGCCACGGGGCTAGGGATACCCACAGGGACCAGTGGCACCAGCCCCCCAAGGGATGCCCTAACACATCCTGAAACAAGCTGGTGGGTGCCAGGTCACAGCCCCCAGCATCTCCCCTACATCCCTCTGCCTGGTGCTGGGACACAAGGCTGGCAAGGACCATTCCACAGCAGCAGCAGCCACAGGCAAAGCTTGGATGTGGCCTGCAAGACACTCTTGGGTTAGTGCTACCAGTGTGGAAAACATAGCAGAGGGGTGAGCCCCCCAAACCCTTCTCCCTCTGAGGGGGAAACGCAGCACCCCGACATGCAGGGCTCATCCCAGCTACCAGCCCTGAGCTGGGCCCAGTGACGCAGCTCAGCAGAGAGCAGGTGATGAGAAAAGCGAGAGGCTCAAAGCCCAGAACAAACACAAGCAGCTGGTGAGACACACCAACCCAGCTGGAACCCGCCCCAGGCTCTGAGCTCCTGTCCCAGACACAGACACCTCTCTATGAGGAAGCACAAACTGCCCCAGGGCAGCCAACGAAGCCTCTGGCTGTTCTCACTGTCCCGGCTGCCTGTGCCCTGCCTTCTCTCTGCCAAGGCATGGGATCTCCCAGGGACAGAGGTACAGCACCCCTTGGAGACATGGCATCCCTTGGAGATGAGGGCACAGCATCCTTTAGTGACAGGGGTACAGCATCCCTTGGGGACAGGGGCATGGCATCCTTTGGGGATGGGGGCACAGCATCCCTTAGTGACAGGGACACGGTGTCCTTTGGGGATGGAGGCACAGCATCCCTTGGGGACGGGGGCACAGCATCCCTGAGTGACAGGGACATGGTGTCCTTTGGGGATGGGGGCACAGCATCCTTTGGGGATGGAGGCACAGCATCCCTTAGTGACAGGGACACGGTGTCCTTTGGGGATGGAGGCACAGCATCCCTTGGGATACAAGGGCATACTGTCACTCCATGGCTTGGATCCTTGAAGGATGCACCTCACTTGCACCAGCAGCCATGGCAGCATCCTCACAGAACATGTCAGGGCACCTCACTCTGCCCAGCGAGCTCACAGGGTGTGGCATGGCAGGGAGAGGCCAGAAGGGGTTCAGCACCAGGTTGCCCAACACCGCCAGACTCCTCAAATAACAATAATTACTATTATAATACATAATGAGAATTGTTTGCAAACCCCCAGGCAAGCCAAGCGAGCTCTGCCCTGACCCGTGCGCCGCAGAGGCCTCTTTTCTCCCCAGCTCTCAGCCCTTCTCTGGGAAACAAAAGGTGCAAAGTTTAGTGGTGCATGAAAGGAGAAACAAAACCCTGGCCCCCAGCTCAGCCCCAGCCCCCCCACTGCCCCACCAGACAGATGGCAACAGTTGTCCTCGCACACCAGTTGCTCCCTGCTGCCAACGAGTCCCTTTTATCCCCCAACAAGTCGTAAATGAGAGTGTTGGAGCCAGTCTCAGAGCAGGGGAGCAGCCGCTGTGCAGGGGGCCAGGGATGGGAACAGGGCTGGGGGTGGCTCTCCCCACGGGATGCTCAGTGGAAAACAAAAAAAGCAGCTGAAAACAGCTCCTGTCCCCCTGCCCATCTGTCCCAGCCTCCCTCACCCAGGCACTCGCAGCAGTGGGGGTGGCTGGAGTGAGTTGGGTCTCCAGAGCCCCTCAGTGATACCTGAGGAGATGTGGGGACCTACTGCAGGGCCAGGGTGGGCTGTCCCTCTTCACACCCCACGTTTGTCCCATTCAAGCTGCTCACCTCATCCTCCTGGGGTAGAAGTGGGACGTGGGACGTGCCCGCTCTCAGGGCACAGCATCCCTTAGTGACAGGGACACGGCACCCTTTGGGGACAGAGGGAAGCAGCCCCCTTCCCCTCCACTGTACTTAATAAAGCAGAGCTCTGCACAGTGCTCTGACCCCAAAGCTGGCACGGGAAGAAGCGAGCAGGCAGGGAACAGAGACAGGGCTGGGGCTGAGCCTGTCGACAGGCTTTGAGGTTGTTGTGGGGGTGGGAGGGGGAGAGGGGGGGGAATTTTTTTTCAAGTTAGCATCAAGCAACACCACAGCCGGCCCCATCTGCTGCTGGAGTCCCTCCAAGCACAGCGAGCCACAAGCACCCAGACAGTTACTGTGGCACATGAGGGGGAGGTGAGTGGGCGTCCGGCGGCTGCCACACACGTGCTCTCATCTGCCCATGACCTTTTTGGAGGAAGAAAGGGTGTGAGTTTGTTGTGGGGGTTGGTTTTTTTTTCCACTGAAAGGTTCAGTTTTAAGCAAGGTTTGGAAAGGCAGAGTGGCACCTTGCCCTTTGTGTTGGGCTAGTTCAGGGGCCTTGGCTGTGAGGGAGGCTGTTGGGGTGCTCAGGGATGAACAGGCTGAGCCAAGATGGGTTGTGGCTGCAGAGAGCTCAAGGTCTGGCCAGGGACAGCTTGAGCTCTGTTTGTGGCTGCTGTGCTGATGTGGAGGCCAGAGAGATGGAGCAGGCAAGAGGATGGAGAGGAAAGTCTGTTGGGAGGAAGGACGAGCAGCGAGCACGGTCCCCAGCCAGGAATGGCGCTGGGACAGAGACCAGGAAGAGCGCACATGCCAAGGCATGTGGGACAACCATGGAGTGTGGAGAGAGACAGCCCACCCTGGCCCTGCAGTGGGTCCCCACATCTCCCTAGGTGTCACTGAGGGGCTTGGGAGACCCAACTCGCTCCAACCACCCCCCTCCTGCTGTGAGCACCTGGGCAAGGGGCTCCAGAGGCTGGGGCAGATGGGCAGGGGGTCAGGAGCTGTTTTCAGTTGCTTTCTTTGTTTTCCACTGAGCAACCTGTGGGGAGAGCCATCCCCAGCCCTGTTCCCATCCCCAGCCCTGTTCCCATCCCCATCCCTGTTCCCATCCCCAACCCCCTGTGCAGCAGCTGCTCCCAGTGCCTGCCCAAGGGGTCAGGGAAGGGCTGGGCTCAGCGCTGGGGGTGCAGAGCTCCCATGGGGGCTGCACCATGGCTGCACACACCGGCGGTGCCAGAGGTTGCCGATGCAAGCAGCGGTGCTGCCAGAGCCTGCAGCCCAACGCACCCCGGGCTTGGCACAGCACCAACCCCTCCAAACTCCACAAACCATCTCCCTGTTGCTGGGCCACGTGATCTTGAGTCTCTACAGCTCTGGTAGATCCCAGAAAGCTCATCCGAGCTCCGGGGCGTTGCAGGTGAGGGAGCGCCCCAGGCCTGCACCTCCCCTGTTTCCCAGGGCTGGGGCTGGGTGCTGCTGCCTGAGTCTCCCCAGATACAGGCTGCACCCACGCCTGCCTGATTGGCCTGGGCTGAGCTGAAAGAGATGGTGGCTTCCCCTGGCCCCACGGCAAACAAAGAGGGCAGGAAACACCTGGCCAAGGCTGAGGCCAAGCCCTGCACGCTGGTGTGGGGAGGCAGAGCCACAGCACCTGGTTTCGCTTCTGTCCCTCCTCCAGCTGCAGAGGAAAACAACTGACAGCCCAGAGCTCTGGCTGCTGCACCAGAGCCTTGGCTGCTGTGCCAGAGTCAACCCCACTCACACTTTTACCTCCTCTCAGCAGCCTGGCCCATTTGCCACATCCCCCAGGGCCCAGGTCTCTTCCAGGGCCCAGGTGGGAAGGGGTAAAAGCACTTCAAGGCAGGGGTGGTAACAGTGGGTCTGGCTACTGGGGCAGAAATAACCCCAAGCAGGAGTTTCACATCTAACACACTGATGTTTTTCTGGTAACTTAGAACTGAGAAACACCCGATATCTGTTAAAGGAACCCCAGGGAAGAGAGCAGCACACAAACATACACACACACACACAACATAGTCAAGTCAACATTTTGCCATGAGTCAAGTGAAATATCCAGATGAAATTCAAGAACAGCAAGTGGAGAGTCTGGCACCTGGGGAGGAACAACCACATGGATCAGGACAGGCTGGGGGTGACCTGCTGGAGAGGAGCTCTGTGGAGAAGGACCTGAGGGTGCTGGTGGGTGACAGGGTGGCCATGAGCCAGCAGTGTGCCCTGGGGCTGAGAGAGACAATGGGATCCTGGGGGCATCAGGAGGAGTGTGGGCAGCAGGTCACAGGAGGGGATCCTCCCCCTCTGCTCTGCCCTGCTCAGGCCCCACCTGGAGTGTTGTGTCCAGTGCTGGGCTCCCTGGGATCAAAAGGACAGGGATCTCCTGGAGAGAGTCCAGAGGAGGCTGAGGAGATGATGAAGGGCCTGGAGCATCTCCCCTGGGAGGAAAGGCTGAGAGAGCTGGGGCTGTTCAGCCTGGAGAGAAGAAGACTGAGGGGGGACCTAATCAATGTTTATCAATATCTGAAGGATGGGATGCAGGGGGAATTGGCCAGCCCCTTTTCAGTGTCTGTGGGGACAGGACAAGGGGCAATGGCTGCAAGTTGGAGCACAGGGAGTTCCACAGCAACCTGGGGAGGAACTTTTCCCCAGTGAGGGTGAGGGAGCCCTGGGACAGGCTGCCCAGGGGGTGTGGAGTCTCCTTCTCTGGAGAGATTCCAGCCCCGTCTGGACACCGACCTGTGCAGTATGAGCTGGGGAGCTGCTTTGGCAGGGGGTTGGACCCCAGGAGCTCTGGGGGTCCCTTCCAACCCCTACAACTCTGTGATTCTGTGATCCTTGTGGACCCAGGGCAGCCTGGCTGGTGGTTGTCACTGGGTCAGGCTGCTCCTCACAGCTGATTTGGGCTCTGCCCAATCTATGTTTCCCCAACAGACCAACCACCAGAACTGCCCCAGCTCCATGGAGGAAGGACAGACAGCACACACGCTGCTGGGGAGCCTTGCACATATAGCAGTGGGACACATTGACATTGAAGCCCACCTGCCTTTTGTCTCTAGGCATTCAATGCCCTTCCAGGCTGCTGGGACCAGAGGAGACTGGTTTCCCTTGAGATCAAACCTCACCCTTCCTCCCTATGGCAGGGTTTTTACAGGGAATAGCTTGTTTCTTGATGCTTATTTACACACACACAGACACTCCCTGGGTTGGAGTCCTGGACCCTGTGGTGCAGCAGACAGGTGTGCCAGGCAAAGGGCTGAGCTCTCACTGAGCACAGGTCAAAGGCAAATACTCCTTTATGCAACATGCCAACCTCTGATTACAGAAGACATTTGACCCAGGCTCCTTCCTGCCCAGCCTGAATGTAAAAAACCCCACTAGAAATTCAGCAAAGGGCTCAGCAGAAAGTGCTGCTGAACCTCCCACCCCTTGTGATGCACTCAGGGACCTTGCAAGGAGGAAAATGCACCAATGGCTGTGGCTCAGCCTAGAAAGGGCTTGTGGGAGGAGGCAGGTAAAGGTGCACCCCCCCTCCAAGCTAACTCAGCTCATACACTGGGTATCACAATCCTACCAGAAGCAAAATGACAAGCAGAGTAAGAATAGCAGATGAGTCGCCTATTAAAAGGCTGGGGATGGATCTGGTTACTGGGAGGGTAAGGACTGACTCCTCACTGAGGAGCTCATGATGTAAGAGCTATATTTTTATCTTGGCTATAGAGCAGCATGGAGTTTTAGATGATCTTAGCTCTGCCCACCAGCTCAAACACCAGCCACAGCACGCAGGACCGCAGCAGGCTGGCTGTGGCATCAACCACAGCACACAAGTCCAGGCAGACCACACCGGTCTGGACAAGGCAGAGGGAGGAAGGCCACCATCACCTGACTTCCTGAAGCCTTTGAACCCAGATGACTCCCAAGCTAATCAGCCCATTCCTCCTGACAGCCCTGTTTCACAAGCAGCAGCAGCAGCAATTTCGGTGTGGTTATGCAAAGTAATGAAGGGATGAGTTCCAAAAGGAGCAGCTTTGACAGAGCACCACAATCAGCCCACAAATTGTTTTCCTCTCAGAGGTGGTATATTACAATAAAAGCTGAAGGGGGGAGGAAGCAGTTTTGGCCCTATGAGGGAGAGTGGTAGGACCAGGCCTGTGCCTTCCCCCTTGGCATCACCGCTCCCAGTAGACACCAGCACAGGGAATGGGTTGGAGTGGGTCACAAGGACCCTGCACACCTCAATAGAAGCCCTCCCAAACTCACTAAAAATGGAGTTTTAGGTTGAAAGTGGCCCAGACTGATTGAGCCAAGGTCCTTAAATCAGGGCAGCATGAAGAGGAGTGTAGATGGGGATAAGTTGCCATCTCCATGGCAGGGGTTACAGCTCTGGGCTGCAGTCACCAGCCTCTTGACACAGCCAAAACAGGATCTCCAGTGAATCAACCCCAGCTGCCTTTATTATGACAGGCCCAGAGCATCCTCCACATACCTGCACATCTTGATCCTGTGATCTCTCACCCTTCCTCCTCCACTGGCTCCATCACTGCTGGAAGGACACTGGGGGTAGGGAGGCTGAACCAGGCCCTGCCCCTGGCTCAGATCACCAGCTGCTCTTTCCAAGCCTTTATGCCATCCCTGGGGTCTGGCAGTTGACTACCCACCACCTTCACACCCTGGCAGGACACAGGATTTCTACAATTCCCACACAAAACAAATCCAAGGTGGAAACCAGTCATCAGCACTGAGGAAGGAGAGGGCAGGACACCTCCAGCCCTGCATTAGTCAGACCAATTCCCAGCCTTAACTCCATGGCTTTCTCAGCCTTTCCTCACAGGATGGATGCTCCAGGCCCTTCATCATCTCCCTGTCCCTCCTCTGGCCTCTCTCCAGGAGATCCCTGTCCTTTTGATCCCAGGGAGCCCAGCACTGGACACAACACTCCAGGTGGGGCCTGAGCAGGGCAGAGCAGAGGGGGAGGATCCCCTCCTGTCACCTGCTGCCCACACTCCTCCTGATGCCCCCAGGATCCCATTGTCTCTCTCAGCCCCAGGGCACACTGCTGGCTCATGGCCACCCTGTCACCCACCAGCACCCCAGGTCCTTCTCCACAGAGCTCTTCTCCAGCAGGTCACCCCCAGCCTGTCCTGATCCATGTGGTTGTTCCTCCCCAGGTGCCAGACTCTCCACTTGCTTTTGTTGAACCCCATCTGGTCTCTCCCTGCCCAGCTCTCCAGCCTGGCCAGGTCTCTGGATGGCAGCGCAGTGTCCTGCCTGTCAGCCACCCCTCCCAGCTCTGGATCATCAGCACTTGCTGAGGGTGGGTGCTGTTCCCTCAGCAAGGTGTCAGTGAAGATATTCAACAGAACTGGACCCAACACCCAGCCCTGGGGCCACCGCTGGTCACAGGTTCCATTCAGACTCTGCTCCACTGATCACAACCCCCTGAGCCTGGTCCAACAGCCAGTTCTCACCCCACCTCACTCACCCTCTTTCCAGGCACACACACTAGTTCCCAGCAAGAAAACCAAGCTGTTTATACTGCTACATTTTTATTAAAGTAACAAAAGCATATGTCTGACAAAGGATCTGTACATTCCATATACAAAAACCCTACTGTACAATTAGTAACCATCCACTCCCTCCTCCCCAGTGTAGCTTACAAACTTCCTACCATGTTCACCACATAGAAAAAGCAGGTCCCGTTCAACAGTCCAGCTTGTTAAAAAAAAAACCACCACCTTTGACAAGAAACCCCTCAAATACACTGTTGTAAGGTACACACCACTCAGCCCTACGGTTGAGCATCAGGCTTGTAGGCAGAAGGCAACAGAGCACACTAATTCACAGCTTATTACAAGTAACCAGCTACAAGAAATGGATTTATACCCATTTTGGTTGGTTTGGGAGCTATAAAAAACAGACACCTTTAATATCAGACTCCTCCACACCAGGGATACAAAGAATGAGGCTTGGCTGGTTTGGTTCTGGGAGTAGGGGGGGGGGCATGGTAAGAGTGATTCTAGTGTATTCCTTTGGTGTGGGCTGAGTTCCTGAAAATCCTTGCTGGTAAGAGGGAGGGGACAGAATAAAGGGGGGTGTGGGTGACTCTTGAGACTGCTTTCATCATGACATATTATAACCTGTGGAAGTACCAGCCTTCAGGAAACTCCACATCCAGCAAAAGCAAGCTACTCATCCTGGATGTGGTTCTCAAGGGCTTTTCCAAGCAAGCAGGTTAAGCCAGGACTCCAAAAGAAACCCAGAGAGATTCCCTTTTCCTTGAAAAGGGAGTTTTCTTTTTTTTTTTTTTTGGAAATTCCCCAAGTACTCCCTGTTTGGTGAGGTCACCTATTGCACAAGTTCACCAAGGGAAAAGCCCCAGTGCTTCATTCTGGCTTCTGCTTTGCTGACATGAGAAATTCAAGTGATGCAGTGGGAAGTGATGCAACTTCAGAGCCACAGCCTGCTATTTACTGTTCAAATAACTCACCACTTTTCAAAGAAGAATTGAGGTTGGTTTCCCAGTTCTGGGATTCAGGATTTGAGGCTCCCAAAAATCTTGAACTGACTTTTCCACATGAGTAGTGAAGAGTTGGGAAGCTGTGCTCAATTTTTAATAGATTTTAAAAAAAACCACACCCCACCAAGCTAAGAACTCTGGTAGATGGGAGGCTTCCTTCCTCTCCCAGGATTTGGAAATATATTGCACAAGTGTCTGAGAACTTTGTCAAAGGCCAGGCAAGAAAACAACCCTGGTTACACCACTCAGCTGCCAAGTCAGGAAAGAGGAAGGTAAAAGAGAGTGTGCTGAGAGAAATCTGGGGAAGTTTCCTCACAATCAACCATGTCAATGCCCTGCTTCTTCAATCACTTCTCCCAGGATCACTGGAGGGGTTAGTAAACAGGCAATACTACACCCTAACAGGTAGGTAAAGGTCGTGGGGCAGCACTGGCAGCACCCCCACCCCCATTTCTAGTTAGGCAGTTGAAGGGTCAAATCCTGAACACAGTTTGGGCTAAGTCTCCCCAAATACAAGTACCACCAGGGCTCCAAGAGGGGTTTTTTGAATAGACAGAGCACAGGACCAGGCATTCATTGTGCAAAACAGTTCCGTACCAAGAGATCAGAACCAAAGGATGCCCCTTTCCAAGGTAGCAGTGGAGGCAGGACCCAGGGACAGTCACATGCTGATCACCCAGAGGGAGAAGAGAAGGGAGAAGTGCTGGGACTTTTAAGAGCACCACCAGGACACCAAAGCAGCCCACACACAGGGGGAAGAGATCCCCAATACTTGTGATTTTAAGAGATAGGGCTAAGGGGATTCTGACACACCAACCTCTGAGGAACAAGGTGAGTTGCTTCAGCTCTTCTCCAGAAGTGACACAGCGAGTCGTCAGCACTGGATTAGGCAACTTTTGCAAGCAAGGGGCTGGACTCCACGCCTGAAGCCCAGAGAGGCCACCCAAGAGCAAGTTGCAGGCTGATGTTTAAGCCACACATAGCAGAAAGGCTTTGAATTCACAGCTATTCAGTGCTGGCTTCAGGGTTGGAGTACCCTCCTCAGTGTGCAGCAAGCAGTGGGGTGATAGCCAGGTACTGGGGAGCACCAGGAACAACCAGTCCTCCAGTGCCACCACAGAAGCTGCACTATTCATCTTGAGGACCCTCTCTGCACAGCCAGACCCCCAGCACGTCTCTGCCTCGTGCCACTTCACAGGATGCTGATAACCCACATGGCTCCTTTCAGTCCAGCAGCAAGCAGGAAAGATGGAGAGGTTGGAGACAGGCCATGCTCCCCCTCACTTTGTGCTGGGAGTGGGGCAGAGCAGAGCTGCAATACTCATGGAGTAAGTGGGTCCACAGGAGATGTGCAAGAGTGAAGGAGAAGGATCCCAGGGTCCCCAGCATCACCCAGCCTCAGTATTATATCCAGGCCCCAGAGAGATCAGACCAGCTGGGGAGTGAAGAAGTTAGTGGAGGAAAGACAGCAACTCCTTTATCCCTTCTCCAACAGTAATGCAAAACAGCAGTACTGCTGGGTACCAGGGTGGTGAAAAGGTGATACAGACATCTCCCACCACCAAGCCACACTTCCCAGCCTGTTTTTTCCCCCCCCCCAATCCTCCATTCCAAGTTACCCAAGTGAGCAAACCAGCCCAAAATTGCCATCCAACACTAATTAGGTAGATATCGGCTTCATAATAAAAACTCCTAAGCTTGCAACAGCTTTAAAAAAAGGCACCTAGAACACCGCTTCCCTTCAAAGCAGTGCCCAATATTTTAATTTTGGGATTTTTCTTGGATTTTTTTAAAAAATATAAATAGCTCTTCATCTTAAAAATAGATCCTCAGGTGAGGTATACAGTAGCCTGTGTCTTGGCAGTGTAAGGACAAGAGGAGGATTTAGCTGGAGACAGTCATGATGTAGTTTTTGGAAGGACTGGTGCGACCTAACATCATCTGGTTCTTACAGGTCAGCATCCCATAGGAGCTCACGGGTTTGGTGGCAGTCGCTTCATATAAGACACAGATGGAGCCATCCTCCCCGATGCGGTAGGAGACCTCGTAGGGGTCCACCCAGAGCGTCAGCTCGCTGGGCAGGAGCTGGTAGAGCTGGGGTAGACTGAGTCCGATGTGGCTAGCTGCCTTGCTGATAATGGGGTCCATTTTGTGATTGATCCGGATGCAGCGATAGCCGGAGCCTTTGAAGGGTTTCTCAGGAAACCAGTGATGTTTGTAGTGCTCTGCAAGGGAAGCGAGAAGGGAAGAGAGGTGAGCAGCAGCTGGGAGGATGTCTGAGTCCTGCTGCAGTCCCGGCGGAGGGGAGGGGGGGGGGGGGTCCCACTCTGCTGCAGGCAGAGTCCTCCTTAAACTGCCTCCAGCAGACACAGGCTCCGGAGCTGAATGCTCCGCTATTCAAAACCCAAGCAGTTCAAAAACCCAACTCCAACACAATAAAACACCAAAAAAACGCCAACTCCAAGGCTCAGGAGTGCAGCTCTTCAGGTCCTAGAAAGCCCAGGCAGGACAGTGCCATGGGGGCAGCAGTAACAGGACCCCAAACCCTTCCTGCCCCAACAGCTGGGGTGGTCAGGGCAGATACGGTATCGCCAACAACAAAACCCCACAGTCAGGGAGTAACATCCAGGTCATTCCCTAAGCCTAGGGACACATCCCTACCCCTTATCTCAGCACAGTGGCAAACAAACCACCCCTTCTTCGGGCTGATAACAAGGCTGCCTTAAGCTGGGAGGAGACCCCTGCACCGCCCAGTCAGTGCCGAGCCCCAGACACACTCGGGGCGAGGGGAGTGCCGAACCCCGCGGCCACGGGGCTCAGCACGGCTCGCCGGAGGCTGAGCACACCGACGAGCTGTGGATCAGCCAGCTCAAAGCCCAGCAAGGAAGGTTTCCAGCAGCAGAGCCCCACAACCCCCTCAGAGCCCAGCTAGCAGATCTGCTCGCCCAGGACCCCAGAGGGACCCCCCCCCCGGGTGGGTACTCAAGGAAGCACACAGATGCCTGCCAGTCCCCAGGGGGACACGGGTGGGCTCCCAAGCACAAACAGGGACCCGGCGTCAAGGATGACCCAGCAGGATGCCCCCCACAGATGGGTGCCCAACCCAGAGGGGGTCTAGAAGCAACGCGGTGTGTGTGCGGGGTGGGCACTGGGGAAGGACACAAGCAGGCACCGCGTCCCCAGGGGCGGCCAGGAGCGGGCTCTCCTCCCCCCTCGCCCTTCCATCCCGCAGAGCCCCTCTCCCCCTCAGCCCCAGCGCCCCCCTCACCTGCCAGCGCCTCCCGCAGCGCCCCGCTGAAGACCTGCAGCTGCTGCTCGCTGACGCAGCCCCTCGTCCGCAACAGGCTGGAGACGAAGCCCACGGCGGCGGCGATCTCGGGCACCATATCGGCCCGCGGGCCGCCGCGGCGCTGGCTCTGGCTCATCCTGGGCTCCACGGGCGGAGGTGGCGGTGGTAGGTGGCGGTCGCTGGACGCCGAGGCTCGGCTCAGGCTCAGGCTGCGGCGCCGGCTCCGCGCCGCCTTTAGATAGGGGCAGCGCGGGGAGGCGCCCCCGGCGCGGCGGCCGCCATTGGCCGAGGGGCGCGGCCTGCGAACGGCGCTGAGCTCAGCGCAGTGGAAGGAGTGACGTCGGCGCCGCGATGGTAACACCGGCGGCGGGAGTTACCGGACGGCTATTTTTGGGGCTGCCCGAACAAGAAGGAGGAGGAGGAGGTGGGGGATGTGGGATGTGGGAGGCCGGGGCACGGCTGCCCCCCTTTTACCCCTCCTCCTCCTCCTTTCCTCCCCCCCCCCCCCCCCGCCCCAGCTCTCCGCACCCCCCTGGGGTCCCCGCTCAGCCCCAGGGCTGAGGCACCCTGAGGCATCGGGGGGACCAGGAGAGCCTGGCACCTGCTCAAGGTGACCCACGGAAGGTGGTGGTCGTGGCCGTAGGGTCAGGAGGGCGGGGAAAGGGCTCCCTGGGACATCTTGGGAAGTGGATGCTCCTCCGAAGTGGATGTGCCCCACCCCCATCCCCTTTCTCCCCCCCCATCCTGGATCTGCCCAGCTGCCCTTTGCTGCCTGAGGGAAGCCAGGCTTGGGGGCCCCTGGTTGCTCCCCACTCCCTGGAGCAGGTCTCCAGGGTGCCTGCAGTATGGAGAAAGCCAGCCCGGTGCTGCAGCCCCCCCCCCACCCTGCCTCCCCAGACACTAAAGGGAAGCCCAAAGCCTGGTACCAGACCTCCCCAGACCCTGGTACTACCAGGGTCAAGTTTCCAACCCTGCCCAGCAGCAGATGAGCTCACGGGCTACTTCCATTAATGAACATGATGCCTCAGGAGGGTGAAACACAGGCTTGTTCCCACCAAGCCACTGGGAAGTCATTTACTGAAACTGGAGCAGACTAAAGGAATGGTGCAGCTGTGATGGGAGGGGAAGGGTGCCCCTGACTGCCAGCAGCCCCCTGAGTCCCACAAACTTCAGCCAGGGCGTTGGCTCAGCACGGGCACTTGGTGCTGGATTGATGTCAGGCATCATGGAGCAGCATTTCTGCTGCCCTGGAATGACACAGGTCACTCACCTAGGGCAGTCAGCAACAGTGACCCAAGCCTGCTGTCCGGCCGTCCTACCCTTCTGCCTTCAGTAGAGGGTGGTGGGGTCTGGCCCCCTACACAGGGGGTCTCCCCTCCCCAGCAGTGTACAGCCAGCTTCCCATCATCAAACTTCCTCCCCAATGACACATTCACGGATCCTTGTTCCTTGGACAAGACCAACCCCTTCCCAGAGATCCCTGAAGTGTGCAGGGAGAACTTGCCACCACCTGCACTGTCCCCAGCAGCTGAGGGAGATGAGGGGGAACACCACAACCACTTTCATCTCACTGCCTGAGGAACATTTGAGGTGAGGAGCAAGAGTAGCCACCCCAGGACCCAGCACCTTGCTCCAGCCAAAAGCCAGGCTGGAGGAAGAGTGAGATCCAGGAGGGGTGGCTGCAGTGCAGAGGACGTGTCTGATCACAGACCATGGAGAGCAAGCCAAGGCAAGCATGAAACAGAACCAAGCCTCCACAGTTGCCTCTGTCCAGCCCAGCAGGAAGGGAGAGGACATCCAGTGCTAAGCCATGCATGGCCCTGATGCATAGTGAGATGCAAGCAGCACCTTAAAGCCACTACAAAACAGGGAGCTGCACCAGCTGGCCCAGCTGGCAGCCACGCTGCCCAGGATAAAAGCACTCACCCAGCTTCTGCTGAAACTGGCCCCGAGCTAAAGCAACAGTAGGAGGCCAAGCTCTTTTCTTGACTTTGCTTTGATCAGCCATGAGAGAGTTAGTATCAACCCAGAATGGGATTTCTGAATGAATATTCCTTGGCACAGAACTGGGATTGTTTGGAGCCATTGTCTCGCAGCCCCAGATGCCTCCCTTGGCGTGCACTGGGGGAGGATCTGAAGCCACAAAGCCCTGGTGTGATCCCCAGTGAAAACATGTTCTCCTCCTATGGCTGGGGCCTCATTTGGCATCTCCACAAGCAGTGGGTGCAGCTGGAGAAAACCAAGGCAGCGCGTTAGATCATCGGGCTTTGCCTCTGCCCGGGGAGCAGCCCGCTGGAGGCTGAGCCATCCCTGGTTCCCACAGTGCCGCTCCCGTCGCTGGCACAGCGCTTTCACCGCCGCGGCGTTGCCTGATAAGGAGGAGCGTGCTCCTGCCAGCACACAGCCTGCCAGCACGGCTCCACCTGATCCTGGCTTCTATCAAACCGCTCAGGGTCCTGTCCCACTTGGGCACTGCTCTTGGCAAAGGGTAGCAGAGAGCACCACCCTGCTGCTCCTCCCTCCCCAAAAGGGGGGGTTTGCTAAATGTCCAGCAATAGCTCCCAAACCAAAGGAGCCAGGACTGGAAGACATAGCTGGCCTGAAACCTCCCCAGGGGACCCACAAGCAGCACCTTTTATCCTGGGGCTCAGAGCTTTCCTTTGCCTGGGAATCTTAAATGTCCCTCCATGGTGCTACAAAAGTGGTTTTCTCGGCTGGAGCAGCATTTCCTTCCAAACATGCCAAACATCCAGCAGTAGCTCCCAAACCAAAGGAGCCAGGACTGAAACACATACCCTGCCTGAAACCTCCCCAGGGGACCCACAAGCAGCCCCTCTGACCCTGTGGCTCAGGGCTTTTCCAGGGAACAGTCCTAACGTTTCTAATACTTCCCTATAGACTTTAATAGCCTCTACCAGCCTTCACATTCAACCATACTAAATGTCCAGCAATAGCTCCCAAACCAAAAAAGCCAGGACTGAAAGACACAGCTGGCCTGAAACCTCCCCACGGAGCCCACAAGCAGCCCCTCTGACCCTGGGGCTCAGGGCTTTCCTTGTCATCATAGAATGGCATGGGTTGGAAGGGACCCCAAGGATCACAGAGCTCCAACCCCCTGCCACAGGCAGGGACACCAACCTCAGGCCTGGAGCTACACAAGGTTGCCCAGGGCCCCATCCAACCTGGCCTTGAACACCCCCAGACACGGGGCACCCACCCCCTCTCTGGGCAGCCTGTTCCAGCCCCTCACCACTCTCTCTGTACAGATGTCCCCCCTACTATCTATCTGTCCAGGGAATCCTCCTCATAGTTCCCTATGTACTTTAACAGGCTCTACCAGCATCCACGTTCAAACATCCAGCAGTAGCTCCCAAACCAAAGGAGCCAGGACTGGAAGACATAGCTGGCCTGAAATCCCCCCATGAAACCCACAGAACAGCCTCCAAAAGAGGGGGTGTTGTGCTGCAGGTAGGGAGGGAGGCTTTCCAGCATCACTTCAGCCAGCAGTCCAAACTCCAACTATTTCCCACGACTCAGGGGTGGAATGGGATTTTTGGAGGCCTTTTGCTTCCAGAGTCTGCAGCTCATTTTCATCTCACGTCTGGCATCCCTACATGTGCACAGTATACATGGGATTTCACAGCTTCTGAAGCACCATAGCACTGATGGCTATG
The DNA here is from genome assembly GCA_022605575.1 of Laterallus jamaicensis coturniculus. Lineage (NCBI taxonomy): Eukaryota > Metazoa > Chordata > Aves > Gruiformes > Rallidae > Laterallus > Laterallus jamaicensis. The sequence continues at coordinate 6,113,117 of JAKCOX010000038.1, forward strand.
TAGCAATGTGGGACCTATAAGCTAGAGCAAAAAATAAGAAAATAGCTTTTCAAATCATACAACAGATACTGTGCAAGCAGAGGTCTGTACTGACCCCATTTTGTGGTCTGTCCAGCTTAAAAGAAAACGCTCTGGGCAGCAGGAACAGAAGTAGGGTCAAGCTAGAAAGGAGATAGAGCCAAGGGGTCCCCAAGTCCTCCCCTCCCCACTCCATCTGCTACTCCATTCATCCACAGAGCACAAGGAATCAAGCAAATCTCTTGCTATAAACCAGATTTGCCTTTGTAAGCTTTGCAAAACCCCCCCCAAGGATTAAAGTTTAAGGACTTTTTTTTTTTAAAGTCAGCAACACACATGAAAGGGCACATGGGTGCATGTGAAACCCAGAGCATAGCACAATGCAAGAGGGAGAGGTTATTTATACCATGGCAGAAGCCAGAGGCCCCTGGAAGAGGCTGCATCATGGTGTGAGCCTGTCCACACACAGCTCCATGACTTTAAACACACTGGTGCTGTCAGCCAGCAGACACGCTCGCCGTGTGTGGGTACAGTCATCAGCAGAAAATTAGGGAGCAAGCAAAACCAAGCTGGTAAGAGAGATACCTTTATGTAAAAGCCAAATGAAAAAACCATAAACCCTCAACTTTTGTACTGGAGTTAAAGCACAGGAGGCCTGAGCAGAGCTCACAGTCTAACCAGGCAAGCTGAGAGCAGGGAAAAGGGGCTTGTTTGCCCCATCCAACAGAACAAACACACTGAGAAGGACACAGATGGTATCATCCAGCCCTGAGTCACCAGCCAATAATTGTAGCAAGAGGTCTCCTGTCCTCCCAGCCTGCCAAGAATAGCACTAATAGCAAGTGCAGGTCTATTTGCCATTAAGGCTAACAGTGTTCGTTAGGTGCTGCTGATGAGCTAACCTTGGCAGGCAGGTTCCCCTGGTCCCCCCTGCTCCGCGGGTGGATGAAGTAAGCGGTGGCCCCATTCTCCAAATTCACATCCTCCATTTTATTCTTAATCATGATGGTTCTGAAGGCTCCCTTCATACAGTTTAGGGTGGTTCATATGGTCTGACACAGGCCTGGTCCCTGAAATCCAGATTGTCTTTGTTAAGCCCTTCCAATAAGAGATTTCCTGTGGAGCTCAAGGATCTCTAAGCGGGTTACGTGCCCATAATTTCTGGCCCTGTTACAAGCCTTAAAGACAGGGCATAAGACTTAATGCATGCTTTTCAATTGCTTTGAGGAGTTAGAGAGTAAACAAACAATTAGAAAATAAAGTTCATTTTAAAAAGAGAAGTTAGAGCTGGTTTTAATGCTGTTCTGGCTCGATTAGTTTCCGCCCTGTGTTGAGCTGGAAATGGCTGAGAGCATTTAGATTTCAATTAAAAAAAAACAAACCAACAACAAAAAAGAGAAAAAAAACCCCAATAAACCTCCCCATAGTAATCAGCCAGTCTAGATTTGTAACTGGTTTTACAGGAATTAGAAGTTCAGATAGGCTTTCAAATGCTCTGGCCCTGTTCATCCAAACGAGGTTCAAAAGCAGTTGAGCTGGGAAGTTTATAATAAAAGAGGAACATCTGGCTTTCAACCAAGGGTTAAAATTCAGCATGGACAGCCCAAGCTGCTCACAGTCTTTCCAGGAGTGAGCAACTCAGGGTGTTTTAGGTACACCTAAAAAGGCAACTCACTCTCCCACGCTACACTTCATGGGGTTTGGGTGGTGATGACACCTTTCTCAGCTCTCTGGGCTGAAGTTCATAAGGCAGGAGATACAGAAAACATTTCAAGCCTTTCTCCAGCACCATTAGAGTTGGCTGAGGTCCCAACAGCCACAGTGTGAATCCCCACCCCCTGTTATCAAAGTAAAATAGGTACACAGAATTAAGATGCAAATCCTCCCAATGAGACATGTCCCATGGATTGATACATCAGCTGTCACTTCTCCTGGGCTGGTCCCTCCCAATTACCCCAGTATCTGAGAAGTATTTGAAGGTTATCTATGCAGCCTTCTCATCCCTGAAGGGAGCATACAAACAGGAGGGGAATCAGCTTGTTCAAGGGTAGATAATGGCAGGACAAGGGGGATGGGGTGAAGCTGGAGGAGGGAAGGGTGAGAGGAGAGATTGGGGGGAAGTTCTTTGCAGAGAGAGTGGTGAGGGGCTGGAACAGGCTGCCCAGAGAGGGGGTGGGTGCCCCGTGTCTGGGGGTGTTCAAGGCCAGGTTGGATGGGGTCCTGGGCAACCTTGTGTAGCTCCAGGCCTGAGGTTGGTGTCCCTGCCTGTGGCAGGGGGTTGGAGCTCTGTGACCCTTGGGGTCCCTCCCAACCCTTGCCATTCTATGATTCTATGTAGATTTGGGAAGCCAAGGGCTAGCTTTCTTTACATTAAGAAAAAAAATGATATCTCTGGGAACAGATCTGAACTGTATAAAAATAACAGAGGTTTGGCTGGGTCTGAATCTCATTCTCTGGCTCTGCTGGAGAAAGCACAGACAATTGTGAATGCAGTGCCAGCAGCCACCTGGTTGCTAACACCAGTTAAGCACAATCACTGGGAATTTAAGGGGAAAAAAGCCCAGGGGTAAGCTGGGCTAGTGTGTTTAATCACAGCTGTAATTGGTAACCTGGGCCTGACCCCAGAAACAGGCCTAGCAGGCAGGGTAAACAATAAAGCAAGAGTCTTAAGCCCAGCCTACACTTAGAGCTAATAAGTCCTTTCAAAACACACAGTTGTGAAATAAAACTGTGACTGAACCGTGTGAAATGCAACTGGAGGGGGGTAGGGGGAGGGAGAGTGAGGGCAGGACAGAAAACAAAGCCTTTTTAACCTGTTTGCTGCTAGATCAGACCATGTTTCACAGCACCTATGGAATCCCAGCAGTCTAGACCACAGTCAGGACAAGCACGTAGCATCTTCCAGGCAGGCCAAGCTCCTAGAAGCTTATCACCCCTCGTGACTCCATGGCACTGGGTTTTGTAAAACACCTCACCTCCTATTTTGGTGCCTGAATGTCTTTTGTCAGCTTGGGCCTCTGTTCCCTCTGTGTTGCCTGCAACCTGACTCCCCACACCAGCTCTGAGGGCCTTGGGATCTGCAGACAGGACATGTCAGGACCCATTTCGGGCATGTCTGGGCAGTTTGATTTGTAGACTATGGGCAACCTTTAAATATTCACCTCTGCTTCTGAACGGATTGGTATGTGGGCTGAGAGCTGGCTGCTTTTCCCCATGGCATTTGACCACCATAGCTTTTGTAGCCCAAGCACAGCAAGGGCCCTGGAATTCCTAGGAACTGTCTTTCGCAGAACAACCTCCCTCTGATCCACTTTCCTTGCCTCATGCCATGGTTCCTATTGGAAAACAACCTATCTGACCTGCTGTGAATATCACATCTGGTCTGAAGTATTTTAGGAAGCAAACACTGCTGTACTCAAGGGAGCTGCAATCAGAAAGAACTGCTTTTTCTCCAAGCTCCTTAGGACTTTGGACCTAGTTTTCCAATGATGTTGGCTCCAGCTGCCTTCAGTGCACTCTGGGATTTTCTCCTAAGCTTTTACTAGCTTCTTGCTGGACCCTGTGTTGACCAGCATCTTGTGTAAGAAGACATCTGTTCAAAGCTCAGTATTACTGGCTGGAGACAAAGCCTCAGATTACTACAGTTCCTCATGAAGCTGCCTGGTTGAGGAAGGTGTGTAGATGACCTCACACTGATTTCAGAGATGGTTTCCTGTTCTTCACATTTGGTTATTGTTGTGTTTTTTTTTCCACATCCTCGCTGCAGGATGCAACTGCCTCCACCTACTTCTGTTCCTGTCACACAAAACATGAGGGGGCAGGAAGGGGACAATAAGAAAAGGTCTGGTGGAACCCTCACCAAGGCAACAGTGTGGGGATGGAGATGTTTGTACAGTCAGGTCCAGAGAAAGTTGTCAGCTGTAAGGCCTGGAACAAGCTTGTTAGTTTTTGAGATAAAATAGAGTCCAGAGCCCTGTCTCTATCTTAGAAATGGAGCAAGGAGCAGTAGGACTCTGGGAGTAAGAGAGCTCTGCTGATCCTGGACAGCCACTTGTCCTGCTCCACCCCTTCTGCTCTTCACCAGCCCTTGCTGATGACATCTTCCACCAGTCCTTGCCTCCAGCACAAGGCACGTGTCAGACACAGATGTGTGCAGAGGCAACTTGCCCCTTGGTAATTCTCCCTTATCACAGCACCCTGGGGTGTGTCTCCATAGCCAGGGCCCTGCTCTTTTCCCCTCTAGAAAGTCCCAGAATAAATATAGGCTCCAGTCAAAAACATCATTTCCCCTCCCCACAACTGAGAATGGGCAAACCCACCACTAACTCTGGGGACAAACCCACCACCACCAAAGGGAACCAGAGCCAAATCCTTCTCAGCACCACAAAGACCCCCATGAACAACCCCATGAGCTGAGGAGTTCTGGTCTAACGTGGGAGAGACAGGCAACCAGCACAGCAGGAAACTGAGGCTCAAGAGATGCTGTGTCTTGTTCCAAGCCACAAAGCAGAGGTAAGATACAGGGCCTTTCCCATGAGCTGTGCTGCCCCAGTAACGCAACCTGACTGGGTAAGGGACCAGCTCCTGCCACGCAGAGCTTTTCAAACCTCCCTCCTTGGGTCTATCTCACATCTTTCCTTCTAAGGGAGCCTGGAGGGCTATATATAGGGATTTCACACTTCACTGACATACAGCCATGCTAGGAAAAAGGGATTTTTTTTTTCTTTCCTTAGAAATGAGAAGTTAAAAAAAAAACCTACCCCACCCTCTGGCTGAAACCACAAGAGAGGATTTTTTTAGGTGGTGAGAATGTGACTTGTCTGCCAAACTCCAGCTCAGCCAGGGAGCAAGGCTGTGACGAGCTGCCAAGGCAGCACGCTGCTGAAATCTGCCTTTATTGCTTATAAAGCACTTAAGGCAGGGGAGCGTGTGTTGCAGTGCCATAGCAACCCCAAATCATGGGCCAAAAACAAGGGCAGGAGGACCAAAGGCTGGTAAGTGAATTTCCTGACCCTGTTTCAGAGCTGCTGGACATCTCAGCCCTGAGTGAGGATCTCTGCTGGGCCTGAGTGTGTCTCCCCAAAGCCTGTGAGGAGCAGTTTGTTTATGAACTCATTGGAGGAGGAGAGCAGGAGATGGTTATAGATTAAAGTGACTTCTGCTGTGGCACCAGAGACCTGAGCTGCCACCACAGTGCCCTTTACTGGAAGGTTTTATAGGACACACAGCATCAAACAGAATATGGGATGTTCTGGGAAGTCCTGTGTTTTCCCACACAGCTAAAGAGACCAAGCCAGTCCCATACTGACTTCAAACACTCACTCCAATAGCTGCTGCTTAACAAACCAGATGACAAGCAGCTCAAGGACTTCCAGGTTTTGTCCTGTTCCAGCATGGTCACACCACAGTCAGTCTAGCTTATGGCAAAGTGACCTGGTGAAGGCAAACTCCAGGACCTCATCACCATCACAGGCTCTGGATCTGGCCTCCCCACCAGCCTTCTTCTAGGTCCCCAGCTCAACTTCACAGCATGGCTTATGGAGTAAATCTACAGCTGCTATACTGACAAAGCTCTGCCCAATCCATCCCTCTCCCCATGGGCTCTGTGTGCCCAGACTGCAAATCCATGGGGGGGACTTTTGTCTTAGAGCCAGCGTGCAGCTCCAGCGTGGGAGAGAAGGGACACTGGGAGAAGGTCCTTGGGGTTCTTCTCAGGCTACACCCACAAATATAAAAGAAGCCATGGCTTCCCAGAGCCCAGCAAACCTCCCAACCCCTGCAAACATCAATTAGTGCATAAAGACAGCCCAGATAAAGCAGGGCAACACCCTACAAGAGCTTAGATCTGGGTGGTGCCCTTTCCCAAGATGCAGGCTGATTCCTGCTTGGAGAGATACCTCTTGAGTAGCAGGTGGACTCTGCAGGACTGCTCTAGGCTGTTCCCAAGGATTCCTCACCCTCCTTGGCAAAACCAGCTAATTGGGAGTGCTTTTTGGTGGGGTGCTGCACCTGGGCAGGGGGTGTACCACACTCATCCACTCTCTGGTGCATTGCAAACCTCCTTGCTATCCACAGCCAGCAAGCTGTGAGCAACCTGAGTGCAGCTCCTTTGTAGCTACCACCAAAAGCCAGTTGTGCATCAAAGCAAAGACAGACTCAGCGTTCACACTTTTGCTTGCTGTCGTGCAGACTCCAGCAGAGGAAGGAGATGTGGTTTCCTTCACTCTGCCTTGTTGCAGAAGTCCAGCAGAATGTTTCTGTAATTCAGGAAGGTCAGGGAGGCCAGGGCTGCAGAGAGATTTGGACCCAGAGCTGGAACTTGCCCTGCTCTGCTAGGGTGTGTGCAAGCAGGGAGGGAGGGAGTTGGTTAGCTATTAAAGTAGGGGCCATTTACTCAAAAATCTAGGTTTAGGTATGGCTTTGGATTGCACACAGAGTTCATATGGGTTTGGATCCCACATGTCTGGTTACAGCCACATCTGTTACTCACAGAATCACAGAATCACAGAATCACAGAGCTGTAGGGGTTGGAAGGGACCTCCAGAGCTCCTGGGGTCCAACCCCCCTGCCAAAGCAGCTCCCCAGCTCATACTGCACAGGGCGGTGTCCAGATGGGGCTGGAATCTCTCCAGAGAAGGAGACTCCACACCCCCTGGGCAGCCTGTCCCAGGGCTCCCTCACCCTCACTGGGGAAAAGTTCCTCCCCAGGTTGCTGTGGAACTTCCTGTGCTCCAATTTGCAGCCATTGCCCCTTGTCCTGTCCCCACAGACACTGAAAAGGGGCTGGCCATTTCCCCTGCATCCCATCCTTCAGATATTGATAGACATTGATTAGGTCCCCCCTTAGTCTTCTTCTCTCCAGGCTGAACAGCCCCAGCTCTCTCAGCCTTTCCTCACAGGGGAGATGCTCCAGGCCCTTCAGCATCTTCATAGCCCTTCTCTGGACTCTCTCCAGGAGATCCCTGGCTGTTTGATCCCAGGGAGCCCAGCACTGGACACAACACTCCAGGTGGGGCCTGAGCAGGGCAGAGCAGAGGGGGAGGATCCCCTCCTGTCACCTGCTGCCCACACTCCTCCTGATGCCCCCAGGATCCCATTGTCTCTCTCAGCCCCAGGGCACACTGCTGGCTCATGGCCACCCTGTCACCCACCAGCACCCCCAGGTCCTTCTCCACAAAGCTCTCCTCCAGCAGCTCACCCCCAGCCTGTCCTGATCCATGTGATTGTTCCTCCCCAGGTGCCAGACTTTACACTTACACTTGAGAAGCAGCACATGAGCTCTCCCTCTCTGTAATTCTGTATTTCCACAGCCACCAAGGCTTTAGCAGAGTCTCTGGGGGCATTTTCCCACTCATATTTTGAGGAATTAAGAGAGTCATGATTTTATCTGTGTACATTTGAGGAGAGGAGGTAGGGGCTGGATTCCTGAGCCATTTTCAAGTCAGACCTTGGTGCCTGTCCAAGGCCTTGATCTATTGCTCAACTTCTGCTCAGAACTTTGGTTTCATGTTATGAAAACTTAGGAGCTTCATGTCAAAGCTAAGTTTGGAATGAAAAGGCACATTTAAACCTGCTAAGCTAAGCATAAATTCAGTATCCTGGAATAGTCTCCAAGAGGCTGTCCTGAGGTATGTGATGGTCAAAGACCTCGCTCCAAGGACTCTGCTAGAGCATAGATGACCCTGAGACCCAGCCACACAGGCTGCTTCAGTCCACCCTTGCTGACCAGCATTCCCCAGAGGTCCTTGGAGTGATTGTCCTCTCCATGCCCATCACCAGCTCTCACTGTAATTAATGCTTTTGGGCACCCAGTTATACCCCAGCCCTGCCCTACCCCACCCACCAGTAATGGCAGGGATGGGCCCACTCCCACCCCAGACAGCTATGTCCCTGTCTCCCACAAGGGAGGTCAGCAAAGCCATCTGGGATCTCTCAACACCTCTGAAATCTGAGCAGAGACCCCCAAAAAACACCAAAACATGGTGGCTACGACATGCCAAGAAGAAGGACTGGAAAGCCAGTATGAGGAGGCTGCTCCTCATGAGGTGACAGAGGAAAAAAGCTGTGCAAAGGAAAAGCTGAAGGTCTGTGACAGGCACAGCGGATGGGATGCAGGGGAATTGGCCAGCCCCTTCTCAGTGTCTGTGGGGACAGGACAAGGGGCAATGGCTGCAAATTGGAGCACAGGAAGTTCCACACCAACCTGGGGAGGAACTTTTCCCCAGTGAGGGTGAGGGAGCCCTGGGACAGGCTGCCCAGGGGGTGTGGAGTCTCCTTCTCTGGAGAGATTCCAGCCCCGTCTGGACACTGACCTGTGCAGTATGAGCTGGGGAGCTGCTTTGGCAGGGGGTTGGACCCCAGGAGCTCTGGGGGTCCCTTCCAACCCCTACAACTCTGTGATTCTGTGAGTAACAGATGTGGCTGTAACCAGACATGTGGGATCCAAACCCATATGAACTCTGTGTGCAATCCAAAGCCATACCTAAACCTAGATTTTGGAGTGTCACAGGGGGAACAGCTGCTGCCTTGTAACAGAAAGAAGACACAGCTCTCTTGCTGGCCTGAGCACAGCAGGCCCGAGGAAGGCCTGTCCTCAGAGCAGGGCTTTCCAGAGGGGCTCTGGCAGCAAGGCCTTGCAGCCACGTTCCTTAGAATAGGAAGGGAGGTTTGGAAAACCAGTAATAACAACAACCTGCTCTCCCCTTCCTGTAGTGAGCTGGGCTGAGGCCATGCCAGGTGAGTTCCACACACACAGCCCTTCCTGGCTGCTGGGAATGCGCTACCTGATGTGCCAGCAGCCCAGACATTGGCACAGGCCAGGGAAGGGGACAGAGGTGCCAGGCAGGGCTCTGAGCCACTCTGGTAGAGCAGGATGCATCCTGCTGCTTCCCCTCAGAGCCAGCACTATCCCACTTTGGCACCGTGGGCTCAGCAAGTCGTTCCCACTCACACAGGGTATCCCAAGGCCTGCAAGACTGAAGTGCCTTTCATAGAGCTATCCCCCCAAAATCAGTCCACAAAGTAGGGTGCTAGTTCTTCTCCCTATTTCCCACAAGGTAAACTGAGTCACAGGAAAGCAGAATGGCATGCCTGGGGCAGGCCAGCGGTTTGGGATGGAATTGAACTGAGATGTCCCCCTCAAACTTAGATTCCTAATGTCCAGGTCACCCATCTTTTGCTTGCAGTGTCCCCAGCAGCTCTGGGACCAGATGAGCTCAGTGTGTAGTGTCAGGGGTGCACAGAGGTACAGCAGCTCTGCAGCTAAGACCTGTGTGCCTCTGCTCACCCAGACTCAGATCTGGATGTGAAATCTTGCTTAAGAGCTGCCCAAAACTGTGTCTCCAATGCTGAGATCCAGCATTTGGGAAATCTGGATCTCAGCACTGGAGCTGTTACAGCAGTGTGAAGCAAGAGTCACAGCTCACATGTTTCTGCAAACTCCAGTATGGGATTCTCTAGACATCCCCCAGGTTTTCTACTCTGATGCAGCCCATTGGAGGCTCTCAAGAGTTCCAAAGCTATCTACATCCCTGCTACCCATCTCAAAGTGTGAAGCTGGGTGGAAATCCTGTACTGTCCAGCTCTGCTGTGTGTGCTTAGGATCTTGTTCCTCCCAGCTGGCCTGAAAAGCAGCTGAACAAGCATGATTGGGTTGATTCTCCTCCTGGCACTTGCCTTCTCTGTATTTGCAAAAGCAGCTGCCTTTTTCTCAGTACGTGCCTCAGTTTCCTGCTGCACATGGAGGCTCACTTCCCATCTAGAGACTTATGAACCTGGAAAGGTGCATCTCTGATGAGTGGAAGGAGCTGGGAACGTAGCTGTGAGGCAACCCCCTGCTAGAAAGAAGGTGAATGCCTTGAGGGTCTCCCCACAGAAGACACTGTGTAAGAGGGGAAGGGAGGAGAGAACTACCTTCCAGCTTCCCTGTAGCAACAATCCATATGAAAACACAGGGCCCAGGAATGTTTGCTTATGGTCCCTCCAGAGGGGCTGTTCTCAACCTGGATTATGGCCACTCAGTATGGAAATGGCCCAGTGGAGCAGGAAAACGTTCCCATGTGACCCATTAGTCCTGGCTAACCAGGGCTCCAGGGATCTCCACTCCCTCCTGTGCCTGCAGCTTGCACCATGATAACCATTTCAGATTTCCCTCATATACATGCCCTTGAAATCTGCAGAGGCTGGAAGAGTAAACAGACCTTAAAAGGGTCTCAAATTCCTGCCTTCCACTCCCTCCATCTCAAGAGTACTCCTGAGCAAAGCAGCTTTTGCAGAGACCAAGCAACCAGAGGCCCTCTTTACCATGCAAAGCAGCTGATAATAACTCAACATGCTCTTCACCCTGCCCAGGAGGGCCCTTGCTAGGCAATTTTACACATTTATCTCCCATAAATGGCTGTTTTCCCTTCTTTCTAGCAAGGCCACATTGTGCTTGAACTGTTCTGTTCCACCATAGAAATTCCAGCTCAGAGTTGCCAACACTTGAGATCTCTTTGTGAGTCTTCTTCTCATGTTTGAAGCCTTTCTCACCCTCCTGCAAGGGGTGAGATTTCAATTAAACCAAAAGGTTATTACTAAGAAGAAAATTGAGCATGTGAACTGGCTCTGTGGACCCATGTTAAGGTCTGGAATACAGGAGTCTGCTAAAACAATCAGAGGAAAAGAATAAAGAATAAAAGCAGATTTCACAGAATCACAGAGTCACTAGGTTAGAAAAGACCTTCAGGGTTGGATGCTGATGTGTGTTTTGGGGCAGGGAGAGGATAGAAGACTCACTGTGCTGATAAACAGCCTTGAAGCTACCAAAATCATTGAATTCACTGAGTTTCCTGGAACTCCTTTGGATGGGCACCTGCACAGCAGAATGCTAGGCCTGGTGAGCCAGAGGGAGCAGGGTGTTTGTAGCAGCACAGGTTGACACTCAGCCTTTTCACAGAATCCCCAGGTTGGAAAAGCCCTTTAAGCTCATGGAGGTACAACCATCCCTGTCCTGTGCTGACCCAGATCCCTCAGTACCTCATCTCCCCCCTGTTAAACACCCCCAGGGGTGGGGACTCAGCCCCCTCCCTGGGCAGCCTGGGCCAGGCCCTGACAACTCTGCCAGGGAAGAACTTGTCCCTCCCATCTGCTCTGCCCCTGCCCTGGGGCAGCTTGAGCCCATTGCCCCTTGTCCCACCTCCTGTCCCCTGGCTGAAGAGACCATCGCCCACCTCTCTGCACCCTCCTGGCAGGGCAGGGGAGGGGTGAGAAGGTCTCCCCTCAGCCTCCTCTTCTCCAGGCTGAACACCCCCAGCTCCCTCAGCTGCTCCTCATCCTCCTCACACCCTGCTGCATCCCAGAGCTGCTTCACAGAGCTCTCTCAGGTTTCCTTTCAGGAATGGGAGGCCCAACCTCTGTGCAAACTGGAACATAACGCATTAGACAACATCCCAGATGTACACATACGTGCTGCTGGCAAGCTAGGGAAGGATGTGGTCCACCCAAAAAGCAAACAGGTGCCCTGTGGGCAGGCTCTGCTGACTCCAAGACAAAATCCTTTTGGGCTCAGGATCCCCCCCTCCTCTGAGAGGATGTCATTTTTTCCAGGTGACTTGCTGCCTTCTGTATCAGGATTGGTACAGAAGCCAGATACTGGCTCGTATTTTCTGTGGATGAGGATGGAGTGACTCCAGATTTAGAGCTGAGATGCAGATGGGATATGTATGGCTTGAGCAGAGGTCTGTCTCCAGGCAAGGAAGGGACATGATGGCTTTCAGGCACCCAGTGAAAGGGTAGAAGAAAGCAGAGAGCTGCCTTTTGTCTCCAAAGAGCAGACACCAAAGGAGGAGCCTCATGCTGTTTGCAGGATAACTGATGTAGCCTTCAACTCCAAACAAAAAAAAAAAAAGACTTCAAGGAAGCTTTTTTCACATCAGCACCATTTTGTTGGGAAGATTTCTCAGAACCAGGCTGGAATTTCTCCTCAAAAAAGCAAGAGAGGATGACAGCCAGCAAGTAAACCTCTGCCTAGAGCAACCCACCCTCTGTGGAGTGACAGCTCTTGAAGTCAAGCCCTTCTGCTGGTGGGTCACATTTAAATCTGGGTTGCTCACATCCACAGACTTCAGTTTCAGTCTGCTTCAGAATAGAAACAAGATATGAAACTATCATTAATATTCTTTTTTTTGCAAGAAGGAAGAAGACTTCTTCTTCTCCAACCAGCTGTTTCTCAGCAGGAGCAGCACAATATAATGTCCACTTCAAAGATGTCACCTAAGACACACCTAAGATGAGTGCTTTAGAGACATGTGAGCAGGTAAATCATTTGAAGGGCCACCTTGGGCCCTGTAAGAGCCCCTGGGTATGCTAAAATTGGCCACAATTACTCTGTGGGGTGCTTACCTTACATAATTGTCTTAATTATATGGGGCTGCCTAATTACACTTTATGCTGCTTTAACTATGCAAAGAAAAGCATCACACATGGGATAGAAAAGATTCTGACCACGTCTTGACCAACCTGAGAAAAACACAACTATTCCTGATGGATCCACTTTGCTCTATGACCTGGCTGAACAGGTTTCCACCCCTCCTCGATAAGATTAGAGACCTGGGTGTGACCCTCACTTAATGGCAACACACTCCTTACACTCCTTAAACCAGGCTGGGGCACTGGGAGGATCTGGGCTCAGGCTGGGCTGGCGAGGGGGGGGGAGTGAAGGGACTTTCCAGCTGAGCAGCGTATCCCATAATGGCAGCACTGTAATTGGGCTTCATTTGGGGCTGTTTATGCAAGAGTAGAAAGCTGTTCTCTGATGAACTGTGTCCAGAGCTGGGGCCCAACACAAGGGAGATGTGGGGCTGTTGGAGAGGGGCAGAGGAGCCATGGAGATGCTCAGAGGGCTGGAGCAGCTCCCCTCTGGAGAGAGGCTGAGGGAGCTGGGCTGGGTCAGCCTGGAGAAGAGAAGGCTGCAGCCTGCAGCCTGCCAGTGCCTGAAGGGAGCAGAGGAACAGGAGGGGAATCAGCTTGTTCAAGGGCAGAGACTGGCAGGACAAGGGGGATGGAGTGAAGCTGGAGGAGGGAAGGGTTAGAGGAGATACTGGGGGGAAGTTTATTGCAGAGGGAGTGGTGAGGGGCTGGAAGGGGCTGCCCAGAGAGGGGGTGGGTGCCCCGTGTCTGGGGGTGTTCAAGGCCAGGTTGGATGGGGCCCTGGGCAACCTTGTGTAGCTCCAGGCCTGAGGTTGGTGTCCCTGCCTGTGGCAGGGGGTTGGAGCTCTGTGACCCTTGGGGTCCCTCCCAACCCATGCCATCCTATGATTCTATGATTCTATGTCCTCAGAGCTCTGTAGCCTTGGTAGCCTGGGTTTTTTAGTGATTTTTAAAATTATTTCTTTATTTTTTTAAACTGCACCATGTAGAACAGAGCTGCCTTATCTCCCAGCCACCCACATGAAAGGAGGAACTCAGCCATGGCAGAGCTGTGGGGAAGGCAGGGAAAGCAAAGCCTGGCCAGGCAGGTAGGACGTGTGTGCCAGGGAGAGGTGCCTCCCCATGGATTTTGCGTCTAGCTTGGGGTTTTCCCAGCAGCTCAGGAGCAGTCAGGTGGGGATTTCACTTAAACCTATCTTAAAGACTTGTTGTAAACTGTCCAAATTTCCAAATCTGTGTGCATATACATAACCTACTCTGATTAACATGCTGCTTTAAGCCTGCTCTGACCCAGGGCTGGTTTCTCTCCCCTTTCCCAGGCACTCAAAAGCAGCTCTCAAGGCCAATGGGATCCTGGGCTCCATCAGCAGAGGGGTGGCAGCAGGGACAGGGAGGGGATTGTCCCTCTCTGCTCTGCCCTCCCCCAACTGGATCCTGTGTCCAGAGCTGGGGCCCAACACAAGGAAGATGTGGGGCTGTTGGAGAGGGGTCAGAGGAGCCACGGAGATGCTCAGAGGGCTGGAGCAGCTCCCCTCTGGAGAGAGGCTGAGGGAGCTGGGCTGGGTCAGCCTGGAGAAGAGAAGGCTGTGGGGGGACCTCATTGCAGCCTGCCAGTGCCTGAAGGGAGCAGAGGAACAGGAGGGGAATCAGCTTGTTCAAGGGCAGAGACTGGCAGGACAAGGGGGATGGAGTGAAGCTGGAGGAGGGAAGGGTTAGAGGAGATACTGGGGGGGGGGGATGTTCTGCCTGTGGCAGGGGGTTGGAGCTCTGTGATCCTTGGGCTCCCTTCCAACCCATGCCATTCTGTGATTCTATGATATGACATGAAACTGCTAAGCTTTGTGGAAGGCAGATGATGGTTTTCATTTCCAAAAGCCCAGCGATACAGCTGCATTAGAGAAGTTAGACCGGGGGAGTTGCTGCCGTTGGAGCAGCAAATCTATATATAACTCCAGAAAAGCATTCCTCTCAAATTAGTGATCAGCACTGAAATAACATTTTTGAAAAGAGAAAGGAAAATATTGTGCTGAGCTGAGAAGAAGAGGGAGGTCTGCCAGTCCTGGAGTGTGTTTATCCTGGGTATTGTTTAATCTCTTTAGCGCTGATTTACTGACAGAGCCCAGCTGCTCCTAAATCTCAGCCCTCCTCTCTGCTGGAGCCAATAGACTTTGCTCTAGTCTTGCACCCAAAAAAGGAGTACACTTCCCTTCCCCAGCCATGCCTGACGTGGCCTGATCTGCAGACGTCAGCAGGACCGGCTCCTCAGCAGGAAGCTGGCAAGAGCTTCTTAAAAACATGTGACGTAGGAGCCAGGGCGCTCAGCAGGGCCACGCAGAGGGCAGGGATGAGTGGGGATGTGGAGCAGAGCCACGCTTCCAAAGAAGGAAAACCCACACGCTGCTTCCCTTGCTAATAAGAGCGTGGTAACAGCCCCCAGAGCCTGCTGTGCTGCTGCCAGGAGTGCCAGGGGTTGTGGTATTGGAGGTGGGTAGATTTGAAGGGGGTTTTTTTTATAGAGATTGGAGTGACAACAAAGAGCTCCTGGTGAGAGGAGCGTTCAGGGCGCCTGGGTGTTTGAAGGAGTGACTGCGTGCAGCCCCTCGGTGAGGAAGGGAAGGATGAGAGGCACAGAGAGCAGCTTGGGGTTGTGCTGGGGTGGCTGTTGTCCCTGTTATAGGGGGGATGAGGGTGTTGTGTGTGGTCGTTTTCCTTGTGGGTAAAATAAAGGGTCAGCAAATGGAAGGGGAGCCCCTTCAGCCCCCCCTCACTGTGTCTGATCAGTGTGGAGAAATGATCACCCTTTCAAGGGGCTGCTATACAGACATTTCGACTGGCTGCTATACAGCAGGTCACAGGAGGGGATCCTCCCCCTCTGCTCTGCCCTGCTCAGGCCCCACCTGGAGTGTTGTGTCCAGTGCTGGGCTCCCTGGGATCAAACAGCCAGGGATCTCCTGGAGAGAGTCCAGAGGAGGCTGAGGAGATGCTGAAGGGCCTGGAGCAGCTATCCTGTGAGGAAAGGCTGAGAGAGCTGGGGCTGTTCAGCCTGGAGAGAAGAAGACTGAGGGGGGACCTGATCAATGTTTATCAATATCTGAAGGATGGGATGCAGGGGAAATGGCCAGCCCCTTTTCAGTGTCTGTGGGGACAGGACAAGGGGCAATGGCTGCAAGTTGGAGCACAGGAAGTTCCACAGCAACCTGGGGAGGAACTTTTCCCCAGTGAGGGTGAGGGAGCCCTGGGACAGGCTGCCCAGGGGGTGTGGAGTCTCCTTCTCTGGAGAGATTCCAGCCCCATCTGGACACCGCCCTGTGCAGTATGAGCTGGGGAGCTGCTTTGGCAGGGGGTTGGACCCCAGGAGCTCTGGGGGTCCCTTCCAACCCCTGTGATTCTATGATTCTATGACTCCCACTCCCTCCTCCATCCCCTAAACCAACCTGACAGCTTTTCAAGGCTCTCTCTGCCATACATCAGCCCCAGGAGAGCTCCCCCATACCAAAAAGGTATGAACAGAAGATTAAACCCAGGACAATGCCCTACTCCAGCTTCCCCAGTCCCACGCCCCACTGAACAGGCTGGCCAGCATGCAGGCGCTGAGCACAGATCCATTCACACGCTGGGAACCTCCTGCTTCCTTCCCTGCAGCCTGGCCCCAAGTGAAGGCAGTAATTGGTAGTTTCTTTGATGAATTTCACTTTTACTGCTTTCAAGTTAGCCACAGTCCTCTCAGCCTACCTGGGGTTTCTCTCACGTCTGCAATATTCAGAATTATTTGCTGAATCTGCTCAGAGTGACAGCAACCAGCACAAACTGGGACTTGGAAATTCAGTTACTCTTTAGTTATGACCCAGGCTACACCAGGTGTTTCAGTTCCCAGACTGAAAGTACAACTATGTTGTAAGCAGTAATTGAGAGCACACCAAGCTGGAAGCAGTGTACCCTGATGAAACACCCAGTCGCCTGTCCCCAGGACACACAGGTTCTTCCATAACCTGCTAACACCACTACAAACCACACCAGATCCCTGCTTCTTAGCACCACACTCCAAACACCAGAGCTTTTTGCACAGCCAGGCTAGTACATCAGCCACATTCCATTGCAACTGAAGCTCAAGCTCTGAGCAGTGAGATCATCAGGCTGACAGCCCACACCATCAGAAGGAAAAAGTTACTAATGCAAAATAGGTGGCTGGAGACATCTTTACTGGTCTGTGCTGGGGACAGGAGCCTCCTGTAGCCATTAGGTAACAGAAGTAAGCACTCTGGATGCCTACCTGTGTGACCTGTCCTAGGGAACCTGCTTTTCAGGGGGGGTTGGACCCAATGATCTCTGGAGGTCCCCTCCAACCCCTATGATTCTGTGAGTCTGTGATTCTTTCAAAGGTGCTGGCACACACCTGTGTGTTTAGTACACCAGCATCTCAGAACCCAGGTGGAGGAGGAGGTGGAGAGCCCAGGATCTCTCCCTCCCAGGCCAGCTCCAATCTAACCTGATCAACCAACAGCCTGTCAGCCAGCATGGAGATACCCACACTGCTGGTTCCGACCCAGGCTCGAGACCACAGTGTGCATGTGCTTG
The DNA here is from genome assembly GCA_022605575.1 of Laterallus jamaicensis coturniculus. NCBI lineage: Eukaryota > Metazoa > Chordata > Aves > Gruiformes > Rallidae > Laterallus > Laterallus jamaicensis. The sequence continues at coordinate 6,130,118 of JAKCOX010000038.1, forward strand.
ATGCATACACCCTGGATGTGTGTGCACCCTGGATACTCATGCCCTCCATGCATGTACACCCTGGATGTGTGTGTATCCTGGCTACTCACACCCTGGATGTGTGTGTATCCTGGCTACTCACACCCTGGATGTGTGTGCACCCTCGATACTCAAGCCCAGGATACTCAAGCCCTGGCTGTGTGTGCACCCTGGATGTGTGTTCACCTTGGATACTCAAGCCCTGGATGTGTGTGTATCCTGGCTACTAACACCCTGGATGTGTGTTCACCCTGGATACTCAAGCCCTAGATGTGTGTGCACCCTGGATACTCACACCCTGGATGTGTGTGCACCCTGGATACACCCTGGATACTCACACCCTGGCTGTGTGTGCACCCTGGCTGTGTGTGTATCCTGTCTGTGCGTGCATCCTGGCTCCACACAGCCTGGCTGTGTGCGCACCCGGGATACACACACCCTGGATGTGTGTGTATCCTGGACCTGTGTTCACCCTGGATTCTCACACCCTGGCTGTGTGTGCACCCTGGATACTCATGCCCTGGATGTGTGTGTATCCTGGATACTCACGGCCTGGCTGTGTGTGCACCCTGGATGTGTGTGCATCCTGTCTGTGTGCACACCCAGGATACTCACGGCCTGGCTGTGTGTGCACCCTGGCTGCTTACGCCCTGGCTGTGTGTGCACCCTGGCTGTGTGTGCATCCTGTCTGTGTGCACCCTGGCTCCTCACGGCCTGGCTGTGTGTGCACCCTGTGTGTGCACCCTGGCTGTGTTGCGTGCACCCTGTGTGTGCACCCGGGATACTCACGCCCTGGCTGTGTGTGCACCCTGGCTGTGTGTGCACCCTGGATGTGTGTGCATCCTGTCTGTGTGCACACCCGGGATACTCACGCCCTGGTTGTGTGTGCACCCTGTCTGTGTGTGCACCCTGGCTCCTCACGGCCTGGCTGTGTGTGCACCCTGTGTGTGCACCCTGGCTGTGTGTGCACCCTGGCTGTGTGTGCACCCTGTCTGTGTGTGCACCCTGGCTACTCACGCCCTGGCTGTGTGTGCACCCTGTGTGCACACCCGGGATACTCACGGCCTGTCTGTGTGTGCCCCCTGTGCGTGCACCCGGGATACTCACGGCCTGGCAGTTCCTGCCCCAGATGTCTCGTCAGGCCAGCTGGCAGCACGGATCAGTTGGCCGCGCTCAGACCCGGTTGCAGGCCCCAGCCCAGGCCCGGCCCCCGCCGCCGAGCTGCACGGCGGGGCTGAGGCGGGGGGAGCGGCCCGGGGGGTGTGTGTGAGGTGGGGGGCTGGTGTCGCCCCCTCGTGGCTCCGCTTGGCATGACCAGGAAGGGTCCCGCACTGTGTGTGTGCCACCCAGAGCCCTCTGGGGCCCCCCGAGTCACAGCTCAGAAGGTCTCTGCCGCGGTTGCTGGCGCTGAGGGAGCAGAGGAGCCACCACGTCCCCTTTCATGGGCCCTTAAACTCTTCTCAGCCTTAAAAGCAACCAGCTGCGAGCCCTAAAAAAGCCCTCAAGGCCCTGGCTCCATTCCTGAGTCTTCATAAAGGCTTTTAGGCAAGGCCTCACCCCTCTGTTGGCACTAATCACGGGATATATCCACAAAGGATCTTGTTTGGGCTGTCCCAGGGATGGAGACTCCGAATGAGGAGAAGGGCAGAGGGATGCATGAGAGAAACCCCCATCCTAGCAACATTCTGAGGCAGAACTGTTCTTCTGAGACAAGGAAAGCAGCTGAGGAAGCATGGGGGACTAATATCATGTCTTTGCCTCTCTAAGGACGTGTTTCACCCTGTTCAGGAGAGCCCAACGGGGGTCAGACTGACTTCTGAGCTATTTTAAGCATTTGAGGTTAAAGGCCATCTAGAGCTGCTTAAGCAGCCAGTGTTTTATTTAAAGACTATTAGGTTGCTAGAACTTCCAGGCCCCCAAATGCTATTGAGTTACTTTAAAAGCTTTTCTCATGCTAATATAGCAAGAACATTCAGGAACATTCACCTCTTGTAAGCAAGAGTGGCATGAACCCTTTTGGGGCTGTGTGATGCACCCTGGCTGTGTGTGCACCATGGCTCCTCATGGCCTGGCTGTGTGCACAGGTCCATGTACCTCTTTAGCCCCATCTCTTCAGCAGTTAGAGGCACAGGCACTCTCCCTGCACACAAAACACAGCCTGGGTTGTCTCAGCAACAGTTGCTTCAATCCTCTCTCGTTATGTCCTGTAAATGTTTAATGGGAAGCTTATCTCTCTTACCTATACAGATGGCTCAGGTTATTGAGCTTGTGAACAAGGATTAATTGGAAATGGGCAGATGTCAGCTAACCAGAAAAAGAGCTTAGTAAGTAATTAGATGAGCTGGGATGTTGTTGTGGGGGCAGAGCCTCCTCTGAAAGGTTCAGAGGAAAAAGGGATGAAGCCAAAAGGAAGTTCCTGGAGCACTGATACAGAATTACAGGATCATAGAGTTGTAGGGGTTGGAAGGGACCTCAAGAGCTCCTGGGGTCCAACCCCCCTGCCAAAGCAGCTCCCCAGCTCATACTGCACAGGGCGGTGTCCAGACGGGGCTGGAATCTCTCCAGAGAAGGAGACTCCACACCCCCTGGGCAGCCTGTCCCAGGGCTCCCTCACCCTCACTGGGGAAAAGTTCCTCCCCAGGTTGCTGTGGAACTTCCTGTGCTCCAACTTGCAGCCATTGCCCCTTGTCCTGTCCCCACAGACACTGAAAAGGGGCTGGCCAATTCCCCCTGCATCCCATCCTTCAGATATCGATAGACATTGATTAGGTCCCCCCTGAGTCGTCTTCTCTCCAGGCTGAACAGCCCCAGCTCTCTCAGCCTTTCCTCACAGGGGAGATGCTCCAGGCCCTTCAGCATCTCCTCAGCCTCCTCTGGACTCTCTCCAGGAGATCCCTGGCTGTTTGATCCCAGGGAGTCCAGCACTGGACACAACACTCCAGCTGGGGCCTGAGCAGGGCAGAGTAGAGGGGGAGGATCCCCTCCTGTGACCTGCTGCCCACACTCCACACTGCTGGCTACACATTACATCCCATGAACACTGCATGCAAATGCAAGACCATGGCTGGACGTCAGTGCTTTGCTTGCTGACGGCTGGAGTGTTTGGTGATGGATTAGCACTCAATACTCAGCTAGTCTCAGCTGGAAATCCAGGGCATCTGGTTCTTTCCTCACAGATAATGGGGATTGTTGGGGTGAGATGGATGGGGAAAACAGGTCACGTTACATGGAGCAGCCTGATTGAACCTGCCACTTTGAATCCTGGCTGTAACAAGTTCAAGATCTGATATTTTTCTAAATAATAGCTTATAATAGTTTAGGCTGTACTATGTATTATCATCCTAAGTGGATTTTTGAAGATTAAATGCTTTAATAAAACCAATTTTTAAAAGCAAGGACTATAAAAACAGGTCATGTAACATAAAGTGCATAAAAAATAGGGAAAGAAAACTCCAGAGCAGCTGAAACAAAGTGTTCTCCATGTGATATTTCCTTAGCTAAACAACACCCATGCACATGTTCATTCATGTATATACAACCTTTCTGCAACACATTTTTCCCACCTGCACACACCTGCACAGATATTTATGTGTGAGCAACTTGTGGATCCCTATCACATGCACACTTGGCCCCTTTCAAAGACCTGTTCTCACTTGCTGACAGACAAGGAAATCATTTTTTTGGGACTAACACTTGGATACAAGGTTAGGAAGAAGGATCTACAGCCCATTCCTAGGCTAAGAGATCATCCTGTTCTCTGGAGTTCTCCACCACCTCTCCCTGCCTCCATCCTAATCACCAGAGAATGTTAGTAGGATGCCTGCAGAGCAGAGTCAAGGTTTATTTGAGGAACAGGACAGTCAGAAATCGAGTTTGAAGCGTTTCATAACATCAGAGAAGCTTGAGATTTGTTTACAGAGACTAATTATAGCAGTTTAGTGCCAACAGAGAATAAGGAAAGATGAAAGATGTGCTGTAAGGAAAGTATATGCAATGGGTGATTGCAGTACTGCATCAAATTCCCCATGAAATAGAGTCTTCTAAGGCCTTACAAAATCTACCTGGGGACAAAAGGTGAATAAAGGATGACACCCTGTAGAGGTAGCTGGGGAAATGGCTGCAGCATTTCGTAATCAGAGTGAGTCAGAGATGGTATTTCTGGGAATGTACATGCAGAAGGCAAGAATTTCCCCCGGGAGGCAGGGAATGGTTGGTATCTGAAAATCAGCAGTTCTTTAGTTCCACTCAGTGAGCTGTGAAGAGAAGGGAAATCAAATGCCAGGGGAAGATGGCATGAAGCAGAACAGACCCAGCCTTTGTGACAAGGAGTTAGGACTGGGGAAAGCTGGATTAAAAAAAAAAAGAGACCTTTAAACAAATTAACTGGTGGGGTAAGAATGAGAGATGAATGTCTCCTGGCTGCCCTGTATAGGCAAAGTGCCCTGGCTGTGTGAAGTCCCTGCTCAAGACCTACATAGAATCATAGAATCCCAGACTGGCATGGGTTGGAAGGGACCCCAAGGGTCACAGAGCTCCAACCCCCTGCCACAGGCAGGAACACCAACCTCAGGCCTGGAGCTACACAAGGTTGCCCAGGGCCCCATCCAACCTGGTCTTGAACACCCCCAGGGACGGGGCACCCACCCCCTCTCTGGGCAGCCTGTTCCAGCCCCTCACCACTCTCTCTGCAAAGAACTTCCCCCTAATATCCAATCTAACCCTTCCCTCCTCCAGCTTCACTCCATCCCCCTTGTCCTGCCAGTCTCTGCCCTTGAACAAGCTGATTCCTCTCCTGTTCCTCTGCTCCCTTCAGGCACTGGCAGGCTGCAATGAGGTCCCCCCACAGCCTTCTCTTCTCCAGGCTGACCCAGCCCAGCTCCCTCAGCCTCTCTCCAGAGGGGAGCTGCTCCAGCCCTCTGAGCATCTCCGTGGCTCCTCTGACCCCTCTCCAACAGCCCCACATCTTCCAGCTCTGGACACAGCTGGGGCCTACATGGTGTAAGTAGCTTTTAGAGGAGGGAATCTGGGGAGCTTTAAAGCTCCTAATTTCTGTTCTCCTGTGAATCTGAACAAGACACCAGCCATTCCCTGTGCACTGTGCTCCTGGATAGGCCATGTTACACTGCAGGTAGTGGTGCTGGCTCTTTGGCCTAGGCTTCCCACAGGATGGTTCTCATGGGAGCAGCAGCTTGAATCTTTGAGCCATACCAAACAATCTGTTTAGAAGAACAGAAAAGGATTCATCCCAAGACAGCTCCCAAATCAGCCTCAGAGCTCTGGGTCAGGCAGCTGAGCAGAGGCCAGGCCCATTGGCATTCCAGAGATCTCCTCTCTGCGCAGGTACTGTGCCACCAGCCACCCTTGGCTCTGTGTGCTGCACACAGAAGGACACATCCAAGGGTTACGTGACGTGGAGGTAGGAGAGATCCGATTTCAGGGCTCCACTTACAGGCATCAGATTATAGCAGCAGTAACTCCAGCCAGCATACACACACACCACTGGATGTGGAGCCAGATTTTCACATGTTTGGCCGCTGACACTGTAACCATGTCAGGCTCCTGAAAAGAGTGGGACAGCTTTCCAAGCCAGTCACACAATCACAGAATCACAGAGTTGTAGGGGTTGGAAGGGACCCCCAGAGCTCCTGGGGTCCAACCCCCTGCCAACGCAGCTCCCCAGCTCATACTGCACAGGGCGGTGTCCAGATGGGGCTGGAATCTCTCCAGAGAAGGAGACTCCACACCCCCTGGGCAGCCTGTCCCAGGGCTCCCTCACCCTCACTGGGGAAAAGTTCTTCCCCAGGTTGGTGTGGAACTTCCTATGCTCTAATTTGCAGCCATTGCCCCTTGTCCTGTCCCCACAGACACTGAAAAGGGGCTGGCCATTTCCCCTGCATCCCATCCTTCAGATATTGATAAACATTGATTAGGTCCCCCCTCAGTCTTCTTCTCTCCAGGCTGAACAGCCCCAGCTCTCTCAGCCTTTCCTCACAGGGGAGATGCTCCAGGCCCTTCATCATCTTCATAGCCCTTCTCTGGACTCTCTCCAGGAGATCCCTGGCTGTTTGATCCCAGGGAGCCCAGCACTGGACACAACACTGCAGGTGGGGCCTGACCAGAGCTATTAAAAGTTGTTAAGCCATTCAGAGACCAGCAATATCACCAAAGCTTTTGATAGGAGACCAGGATAGGTCTCTCTAAGCATGTTCCATACATTCCTAATAGATTTTCAGCTTGCAGAGTCTATTCCTTCCCCTGCCTCCAGCTCACCTTCACCTCAGGATCTGCAGAACATTAAAACTGAGGTAAAGATGTTCTCAGCTTTTCAAAGAAAGGAACTCCACTATTCCTCTCTCTAAAGCAGAAGCCAAAGGAAGAGGAGGAGAACAGGTTATCTCCTACCACCTCCTAGACTGGCCATTGGAAGCAACACAACGCAAAGGAGTAGTCAGTGATTCATTGATACTCCTCTCTTAGATTTTAAGACAAATCAAGACAAAACCAAGATGGCAAGGTAAAAAAGCTAAGGAATAAAGCCACCCTTGAGTCAAGCTCTCCTGATCATGGCACAAAACCTGTCACTGTTACCACAGGGAAAATAAAGGGTTACTTCTTGCTACAGGCATTTATGTATGCAGGGCTTGTTGATTTATTTTTTTGCTTGCTTTTTGCTGCTCCCAAACGTTTGATATTTGACACAGCACAGTTGAGGCAGGGCCATGGTATAGGCCATTGATGTGTTCTGGCATCAGAAATATCTCCTTTTCAAGCCCTGGAGCTTGAGCTGAACTCCAAAAGGATCAAGCATTGGGTAGGAGTCTGAAGCTGCTTACTATGTCCAGGATGGAGACAGCTGCATTTAGATGTAGTTTGCCAGGAAGGAGTAGATAAGATGGCTCTGATCTTCATGATAAAATGCTTATCAAGTATGTAGAGCTTGGAGCAAACCCAGGCAGTTGTTAGGAGAACCTGCTGAACTGCTGTCAAGATGTAATATAATGCTCATCACTGGAGTGAGGAGCTGGTCCTACTGCTTTGTCTCATGCTTTGCCAGGGTTTGCTCCACAGCAAAGCAGCACCTAGCAGAAAGGAAAGGAATAACTGCATGGATCAGGACAGGCTGGGGGGGAGCTGCTGGAGGAGAGCTCTGTGGAGAAGGACCTGGGGGTGCTGGTGGGTGACAGGGTGGCCATGAGCCAGCAGTGTGCCCTGGGGCTGAGAGAGACAATGGGATCCTGGGGGCATCAGGAGGAGTGTGGGCAGCAGGTGACAGGAGGGGATCCTCCCCCTCTGCTCTGCCCTGCTCAGGCCCCACCTGGAGTGTTGTGTCCAGTGCTGGGCTCCCTGGGATCAAACAGCCAGGGATCTCCTGGAGAGAGTCCAGAGGAGGCTGAGGAGATGATGAAGGGCCTGGAGCATCTCCCCTGTGAGGAAAGGCTGAGAGAGCTGGGGCTGTTCAGCCTGGAGAGAAGAAGACTCAGGGGGGACCTAATCAATGTCTATCAATATCTGAAGGATGGGGTGCAGGGGGAATTGGCCAGCCCCTTTTCAGTGTCTGTGGGGACAGGACAAGGGGCAATGGCTGCAAATTGGAGCACAGGAAGTTCCACAGCAACCTGGGGAGGAACTTTTCCCCAGTGAGGGTGAGGGAGCCCTGGGACAGGCTGCCCAGGGGGTGTGGAGTCTCCATCTCTGGAGAGATTCCAGCCCCATCTGGACACCGCCCTGTGCAGTATGAGCTGGGGAGCTGCTTTGGCAGGGGGTTGGACCCCAGGAGCTCTGGGGGTCCCTTCCAACCCCTACAACTCTGTGATTCTGTGATTCTGTTTGGGACCTATAAACCCATCAGGGGTGGTTTCCTTTCCCCAGCACATTAATAAAGGATTTATGCCAAGGCCATAAACAGTTTAGGCCTGCTTCACCCAGAGGCACCTGATTAAAACAAGGTGTATTCCAAAGACTGCACACACACACAGAGCATGGACCCAAGGAAGTTAAGTTTCTGTCTTTAAACTGACAGTAAATACTTAACTATGCTGGGAAGGAAAGGCAAAAGAGACAAAAAGTGAGCCTCATTCCTTGTTAGACATATAAACAGGTGACTTAAACTTTTGAGAGAGCCAAAAAGCACAGATTTATCAGTACCCTGCCAAGCCACTGGCATGATTTTCCATAAGGGATGGGATTCCTGGGCATGTCAACAAAGTGATTAATACCTTATTAGGCATCCTGACACGTGCAAGGTTAGGCTAGTTTTTGGGCAGATGTGTTTAACAGCTCCTCTTTCACACTAAGATAATCATGGCTTAGATGTGCCTTAACCTTCCATAGGTTCTACAGCTCTGGAGAAGTGAACTGCACAAAGTTTAGCCTTTATCCTGGTTCTCTGCTCTACAGGAAGAATGAAGCACTCCATTTCTATTTGAAAGTGCAAAAAAATGCCCTGCTAATCTCAGAACTCTATTGGGGATTAAACAAAGAGGACCACCAACTAAATTTACTGCCTGGCAACTACATTTCTTCAACCATTATCAGAGGCCTGCCAGAAAAAGCAGCTGAGAAGAGCAAGCAACACTGACACCCACTGTTGGGTGTTTTAATTGCTCCTAGTACCCAGCCACTCACTACAAGATCCTTGTAAAGAAAGAGTAAGATGCTCTGCTTAGTTCAAATTACCTGCTAATACTTTTATTTTGCTTTCATTTTGCCTCCTGCAGTGCTTTCAAGGTGCATGTGCAAGGAAAAAAAATCTTCCTTTAACTCAATTTCATCCTTTAATTAATGGAATTAATGAATGAATGAATGAATTAATTAATTAATGGAGTAGACAGCATAGATTCACCAAGGGGAGATCGTGCTTGACCAATCTCACAGCCTTCTGTGATCTCACCACCGGAGGGAGAGCAGTGGATGTCATCTACCTTGACTGCAGCAAGGCTTTGATACTGTCTGCCATGACATCCTGATAGCAAAGCTGAGAGAGCATGGGATGGATGAGAGGACAGGGAGGTGGGTGAGAACTGGCTGTGGGACCGAGCTCAGAGGGGGTGATCAGTGGAGCAGAGTCTGACTGGAGCCTGTGACCAGCGGTGGCCCCAGGGCTGGGTGTTGGGTCCAGTCCTGTTCAATATCTTCACTGACACCTTGCTGAGGGAACAGCACCCACCCTCAGCAAGTGCTGATGATCCAGAGCTGGGAGGGGTGGCTGACAGGCAGGACACTGTGCTGCCATCCAGAGCCCTGGCCAGGCTGGAGAGCTGGGCAGGGAGAGACCAGATGGGGTTCAACAACAGCAAGTGGAGAGTCTGGCACCTGGGGAGGAACAACCACATGGATCAGGACAGGCTGGGGGTGACCTGCTGGAGAAGAGCTCTGTGGAGAAGGACCTGGGGTGCTGGTGGGTGACAGGGTGGCCATGAGCCAGCAGTGTGCCCTGGGGCTGAGAGAGACAATGGGATCCTGGGGGCATCAGGAGGAGTGTGGGCAGCAGGTCACAGGAGGGGATCCTCCCCCTCTGCTCTGCCCTGCTCAGGCCCCACCTGGAGTGTTGTGTCCAGTGCTGGGCTCCCTGGGATCAAACAGACAGGGATCTCCTGGAGAGAGTCCAGAGGAGGCTGAGGAGATGCTGAAGGGCCTGGAGCATCTCCCCTGTGAGGAAAGGCTGAGAGAGCTGGGGCTGTTCAGCCTGGAGAGAAGAAGACTGAGGGGGGACCTAATCAATGTTTATCAATATCTGAAGGATGGGGTGCAGGGGGAATTGGCCAGCCCCTTTTCAGTGTCTGTGGAGACAGGACAAGGGGCAATGGCTGCAAGTTGGAGCACAGGAAGTTCCACAGCAACCTGGGGAGGAACTTTTCCCCAGTGAGGGTGAGGGAGCCCTGGGACAGGCTGCCCAGGGGGTGTGGAGTCTCCTTCTCTGGAGAGATTCCAGCCCCGTCTGGACACCGACCTGTGCAGTATGAGCTGGGGAGCTGCTTTGGCAGGGGGTTGGACCCCAGGAGCTCTGGGGGTCCCTTCCAACCCCTACAATTCTGTGATTCTGTGATTCTATGATCTGCAAGAAATAATGCTTCTGCCCGGAGACAATTACCTTTCAAGTGGAAGAAGGACTCAGCAGGTGCTGACTGGGTTTCATTTACTGCTGGGACAGTAGGACACCCTCTCAGCTTCCTCAAGTGACACCACCTCAGGTGGTGTGGGCAAGAGACAGCTCAGACTGCAGAGGCCCCTGGATGCTGATGGACAGTTGGCCTGCAGCAAGGGAGCCCAGTCCCTGTGTCCCACCAAAGCCCCTTGCCCAAAAGCCCAAGCCCAGCTCCACCTGACCTCGCTGACTGCCCCAGCCAAGGAGACAAACCCCTTGTAACCCCTTGGTGTGGCAGTGCCCACAGCTCCAGGCAGACACAATGACAGCACAAGGTGAGCACTACAGCCACCTATCGCTGCCTGGCCGCCAGTGTTGACACCAAACCTGCTGCTGTAGACAAGATCTCTAAAAATAAAAGCCATCTAATCTTGTTCTTCCCCTTCCCTGGCAGCACCTCGACTGGGCACAGCCTGATAACAGCGCTGCCCCCAGCTGGAGCGTTCAGGCCATTGTCCTGGTATCATTTCTGTGTGATACTGATCTTTACCCAGTTTCCCAATGTTTGTCCATCTCTGTTGACTCAAGCCTGGCATGGCAGAGAGGAGAGTATAAAAGCTGGAGCCCATCAGCCCCAGATCAGCCCTGGTCAGAGATGGCCAAGCTCACTTTGCTCACCGGTAAGTCCTGCTCCAAAGCCTGGTTCTCTGCCCTTCTAACAGCTCTCTGAGGCTCCTTCACTGCGGTACTGGGTGGCTGTACAGGAGATTTGGGGAGATTTGGGGAGTCAGAAATGCATGCTCTTTTGGGTCAGGTCTTTCAGGATGCATAGCTTTAGTTTGGTACTGCTGGATTGGATACATTATGCCTTGAAGAGAATTCATAGCAATCCCTAATATCAATATGCTTAAAAAATAACCCCAACCCCTACAAATCAAACGACTGCAAATATTCATCCCAGCCCTGCACAAATACTTTGTATTTCTAAATGAAACACTTAAATCTTTGCACTATTTTCTTTACAGGTCTGGCCCTCCTGCTGAATGCCCAGATAGGTATGTGCTTTCTATCCCAAAAACACCTCTGCCAAACCCTTCCTTTCACTGCCTGAAGTTACCAGCACCTCTCCAGCACAGCCCAGATCTACCCACCTCCTCTATTTCCCTGCAGGCACTGCCTATGTGCTGTCATGTTACTTCACCAACTGGGCCCAGTACAGGCCTGGCCTGGGAAAGTTCATGCCAGACAACATTGACCCGTGCCTGTGTGACCATCTGATCTATGCCTTTGCTGGGATGTCCAACAATGAGATCACCACTTACGAATGGAACGACGAGACCCTCTACAAGTCCTTCAACGGCCTGAAGAACCAGTACGTACCAAGAGCACAGGGCACCACCTGTGCTCCTGCTCAGGTCCTGCCCTGTTCTTCAGCTTCTCTGCTCTGCACAATGGCAGCACAACCCATGGCTGGAGGATGCCATGGAGAAGAGGCAGATGGTGATGGGGAGGGAAGGGGAGGGCAGGAGACAGCAGGCTGCCAGCGCTGGTCCTGTGAGGATGGGGACAGTGACATGTACTCCAGGCTTGGTCTTTGGGTTTCATGCTGAGATCACAGCCCACATATACAGATATTCCAGGCACTTGCCATAGATGTTTCTCTTGTTCCTCCCTTTGCAGGAACAGAAATCTGAAGACCCTTCTGGCGATTGGAGGATGGAATTTCGGCACAGCCAAGTGAGTTCAAACCATCTGCTCATCACTGGTGGCCCTGCCTGTGGCAGGGGGGTTGGAGCTCTATGATCCTTGGGGTCCCTTCCAACCCATGCCATTCTATGATTCTATGATAACAGCACCCTAAAAAGGGAAGGAGGGGCAGAAAGAGGCAGCAACCAAACTCCATCTCTGTCCTGCCCTAGGTTCACCACCATGGTTTCCACTCCTGAGAACCGCCAGACCTTCATCAAGTCTGTCATCAAATTCCTGCGCCAGTACCAGTTTGATGGGCTGGACCTTGACTGGGAATACCCCGGGTCCAGGGGCAGCCCAGCCCAGGACAAGGGTCTCTTCACTGTCCTGGTTAAGGTAGGCTGAAACCAAAGGGTTTGGTCAAGAGCTCTGCTCTGCGTGGCCCTGGCCAGAGCCCTGGGCACCTGCAGAGTCTCAGCCCAGAGAGCCCTCAGTGAGAGCTGTTTCCTGGCCTCCCTCAGGAAATGCTGGCGGCCTTTGAGCAGGAAGCCAAACAGGTCAACAAGCCCCGTCTGATGGTCACCGCGGCTGTCGCTGCAGGACTTTCCACCATCCAGGCTGGCTACGAGATTCCTCAGCTTGGCAAGTGAGTAGCAACCTCTGGAACCCTTTCTGTCACCCAAGTGGCTTCCTCCCAGCAGTTAAGGGAAACCCTGCCAGCATCTGTCAGAGCCCAAGCTCTCTGCAGGAGGGCTCCCTCCTCGTTTGCATCAGGCAAGCACCCTGCCAGGGGGGTGCTGCTTTGGTGGGCAGGGGGACACTGCGGGCAGGGAACGGCAGCCCAACCACTGGCTGCTCCCAGTCATTGGGGAGCATCTCTTGCTCTCCCGAATAGCAGCACAATTCCTACTCTGCCCTGACCTCTGCCTCCTCCACTGGAGGAAGGAATTGTATCCAGCACTGGCAAGGCCAGCTCCAAAGAAGTCTTGAGGCATCAGATTTGCAGAGTGGGGACATGGCCAGGGATGTGGTGGGGTAAATGGCCAGCACTAAAGGAACAGTCACACCTGGGTGACAGGCCAGGCTGGGAGATTGATGCAAGTGATGTTCTCCACAGGTACTTGGACTACATCCATGTCATGACTTATGACTTCTACAGTTCTTGGGATGGACACACTGGTGAGAACAGCCCTCTGTACAATGGTGGTAACAGCTATCTCAGTGTTGTAAGTGCAATTTGGGCGACTTTCTAGGAGAAACCTTTTCCCTGTCTACAGAACCTGGCACAGAATTTAACTACAATTTTTGTTATTTTTTAATAGGAATATGCTATGAACTATTGGAAGAACAATGGTGCCCCAGCTGAGAAGCTCCTTGTTGGATTCCCAACCTACGGACATAGCTTCAACCTCCAAAACCCATCTAATGCTGCTATTGGGGCACCAACATCAGGACCTGGACCAGCTGGGCCATACACAAAGGAGGCTGGGCTCTTGGCTTACTATGAGGTACATGTGTTCCCTCACACCTAGGCCACCAAGAACACAAAGACCCTTCAAACTTCACAGCAAGGCATTGTTAACCTGTGGCCTTATGGAATATGCCAACTGCCCTTTTTTGTAGGAAAGACACTTCCTAACCTCTCCTTCTCCTCCCTTTTTGCCTAGATCTGCACATTCCTGGACTCTGGAGCCACCCAGGCTTGGGATGCCTCCCAGGACGTGCCCTACGCTTACAAAGGCAACGAATGGGTTGGCTATGACAACATCAAGAGCTTCAACATCAAGGTATGGTGTCATGTGTGGCTCTGCTCATACTGCAACAGGAGGCCTTCTGCAGGAGCAGGTCCCCAGAGTAACTGCATTTCTCCCCTGGCACTGAACAGGTTGACTGGCTGAAGAAGAACAATTTTGGAGGTGCTATGGTTTGGACCATTGATCTGGATGACTTTACTGGCACTTTCTGCAAGCAGGGCAAATATCCCCTGATCAGCACCCTGAAGAAGGGCCTTGGTCTGCAAAGCAGCAGTGAGTAACTTGAGCAACATGATGTTTGTTTCTATTACCTCAGCCCTAAAAAGCTGTTGTGCTCATAACGCCATGGAATCAGGAAAGGTGGTTAGGGAAGACAGGCCATTATAAATAGATAATCTCTCCCCAAATGAAAACATCTCTGTGCTTTCATTTCAGGCTGCAGGAGCTATTAACATTCCAGTTCTCAAGTCCCTGGAGCTCTTGAGTATGGAATCAGATTGCAAACAAGCTGGAATAACAATTTGGGTGCCTGTGGTGGAAGTGGTTTATCTACTGGCAAAAACATCCATACTCAACTGACAAGAGCAGCATTCTCCAAAGTTTGAACATCAAAACTTGTTCAGAATTGGGGCAGGAACAATTAACAATCCTGCCTATACTAGTGCCCACTCCTGCTGCAACTGGCCATGAAGATACCAATCCTACTGTAGCAAAGAGATGCCTCTGATTTCATTGCATAGAATAATGATGATTAAATAAAGAGCTCTGAAAAAAACAGTCCTTGCATGTCATTCTTGATATTCTGATGCTCTGAGATTGTCACATGGTACCTGGACTTATGCTCAGGGAAGAGACTGAACTCACAAGCTCTGTTATAAATGGACATAATGGGCATTTCCCCCCCTTTCTTGCTGTGCCAGCAGGGCAGTCATGGAGAGGGAAAGAGCAGGAGGGAGGTCAGGGCAGGTCTGGCTGGGCCATGAGGGAGCACACAGGGAAGGGGCACAGTGCCACAGCCAGGAGACTGGCTCCCCACAGAGCAAGGCCTGTGCATTGGGCCAGGAGAAAAGCATTCCCCTCCTGGGAAAGTGACCTTCCAAAGGGGCAAAGGTTCTTCACAGCCCCCCCAGCCCTGCTGCTCCAGCCGTGAGGCATCAGCTGCTCCCTGCTGCAGGAGGGGTTCAGTTGAGCACAGACCAGCACTCGTGCAGACTCCTGGTTAGTCTAAAGCCCCCAAAGTCCCCTCCATGCTTTGAGCAGCAAGGGATGCTCGTGTCCCATTGCAGCAGCCTAAGGCCAAATCTCAGTCTTGTTCTTCCTCCTCTCTCACCCAAGGCTTGTTTGAAAAGCATCTGCACAGAGAAGACACAAGTGGGAGTGATCTCTGCTGCTCTTCAGGCACTTCTGCCCTTCCCCTGATGCAAATGGTGTCTTAGAAATGTCAGGAAGAGGCTTCTGCTTATAAAGGAGAGGGAAGCAGCCTCTGGTACTCCCTGGAAAAGAAACCACAGAGCAAGAAGGTCTCTGTGACAGCAGCAAGAGCAGCCCAGTCTTTCTTTCCCAGACCCACAGGCAAGAAATCAAGTCTCAAAGCAGTGGAGACAATGCTTTGTAGGAATGTGTAGGCTGTTCCCACCATGCACTCTCTCATTCACATATGCTGGGATGCAGTTTGCTGGTACACAGCACTCTTGCTCCACAGAGCACTTTAGCCCCACCCTGAGGAGAACTGAAGTGATGCAGCAGCCCCATGGGGACATGGCAAGGGCAAGTGTCAGCCTCCACTGCATTTCAGCACTCTTGGATTTCAGTACAGCTCCTGTCAACATGGAGAAGGGCAGAAAAGTCATTCAGGAGTCTTCCATCACCTTCATATTATCAGCTCCTCAAGCTATTAGCCCTCGCCTTCATTGGGCATGAAGGATTGTTTCAGAAGCAGGCTCATTTTGAGAAGCAGAGAGAGCTGGAAAGCCAGTAGGCTGTAAGGTGCTTGTGTCTGTGGAACACAGGCAAGCCCAGACTGATCTCAGGGAGGAGGGCAGTCCTGCATCTCCATGCATTTAGCCAAGGAGCAGGTAAATCCTTGTGCTGAACCTCATGAATGATCATAGGAGCTCTGGCAACACAGCCCATATGTATATATGTGGATATTCTGGGGTGGATTCCCACAGGAAAAGTCCCAAGGAGTTTCCAGGAACACCACCTCACACTACAAGATTATCTCCATGGCAGTAGGAAGCTGTCTGCCTGCAGTGTAGAACATCAGCCAGAGCAGCAGCCCAAAGCAGACACAGCTCTCCCCAGGCTTTACTGGCAGCATCACAGAGCTGCCCACATCTGGCAACACCACTCACAGACATATCAGGGGCAGAGCACCGCTCATACTCACTCCCATGGCAGTCATGTCACTCCAAACCATCCAGCTTCTCCCTGCTATTCCTACAGAGGCTTTACACACATGCAGACACATCTGGGGTAGGTTCCCCCAGGACAAGTCCCAGGGAATTGCTCACAGGAACCTGTTGTGACGCTGCCATGGGCAAAATCACCTGTACCGGCTGTCAGCTCCAGTCACCCTGTACCAGGAGACCAGTGCCCGTCCCTCTGCATCCCGATAAGGGCCAGTTCAGGGCTCTCCAAAACACACGGCCCCGCTGCACTGACCTTTCCCTTTCTCCCCAGTGACCGGCCTGACCTCCATGGCAAGGGCAGGGAGAGCACAACAACCTCTCCAAGGCAATGGCTTGTGTACACTGAGCTCAGCAAGGCCAGGCTGGGGAAGGACTTTGGGGAAAGGAGCTGTTGGAGAGACAGAGTCTGCTGAGAGTCACTTGTCAGACACATCTCACCCCAGATGGGTGCAGGGCTGTGCAAGCACCATGATGGAACCTCCAAAATCCCCATCAGTGGGAGGAGATGCAACCTCCTGATGCTTCATCCCTGGGCTCTGTCTCCTAGAGATCCACCTCCAAGAAATAATGCTTCTGCCTGGAGACAATTACCTTTCAAGTGGAAGAAGGACTCAGCAGGTGCTGACTGGGTTTCATTTACTGCTGGGACAGTAGGACACCCTCTCAGCTTCCTCAAGTGACACCACCTCAGGTGGTGTGGGCAAGAGACAGCTCAGACTGCAGAGGCCCCTGGATGCTGATGGACAGTTGGCCTGCAGCAAGGGAGCCCAGTCCCTGTGTCCCACCAAAGCCCCTTGCCCAAAAGCCCAAGCCCAGCTCCACCTGACCTCGCTGACTGCCCCAGCCAAGAAGACAAACCCCTTGTAACCCCTTGGTGTGGCAGTGCCCACAGCTCCAGGCAGACACAATGACAGCACAAGGTGAGCACTACAGCCACCTATCGCTGCCTGGCCGCCAGTGTTGACACCAAACCTGCTGCTGTAGACAAGATCTCTAGAAATAAAAGCCATCTAATCTTGTTCTTCACCTTCCCTGGCAGCACCTCGACTGGGCACAGCCTGATAACAGCGCTGCCCCCAGCTGGAGCGTTCAGGCCATTGTCCTGGTATCATTTCTGTGTGATACTGATCTTTACCCAGTTTCCCAATGTTTGTCCATCTCTGTTGACTCAAGCCTGGCATGGCAGAGAGGAGAGTATAAAAGCTGGAGCCCATCAGCCCCAGATCAGCCCTGGTCAGAGATGGCCAAGCTCACTTTGCTCACCGGTAAGTCCTGCTCCAAAGCCTGGTTCTCTGCCCTTCTAACAGCTCTCTGAGGCTCCTTCACTGCTGTACTGGGTGGCTGTACAGGAGATTTGGGGGGAGTCAGAAATGCTGCATGTCCTTCTGTCAGAGGAAAGTATCTATACTTCAGTTACTTTCAGGATGACTCTATGCTGGACTAGTTTGGGATTTGATTTCTTTCCTTTTGCTATGGAAATGTAATTGCTTTATTAAATAGAAAAATTATCTTGGACCAAGAAGCTGACACTCTGAGAAGGAAAGCTGCTCATTCTGCTAGAAAGCCATTGCCTTTCTCCATCGTATTCCAAAGGCTTCTGCTATTTCAGCCATGCTAGTAGGCATCAAGAGCATTTGTTGCATGCCTCTGCTGAAAGAAGCAGTAGAACATCAAGTAAATAATGACCAAGAGCTCCTCTGTGTGTCTCTCTTGATCAGAACTAATTGTGACCTGGGAGACAGGTAATGGGGTGATCAGAAAGGTCCTCAAGAACAGGAGCAAAACCAAAGCCGCTGACTGAAGAAATGTCATTGTCTGCACCTCAGCAAATAACCCAGAGTTCCTGGGAGTCTGGGCATTCCCATTTTCATAAGGTCTAAAACTAATCCCACTTTTCTCTGTTTACAGGTCTGGCCCTCCTGCTGAACGCCCAGATAGGTATGTGCTTTGTACCCCAAACCAGCTCTGCCAAACCCTCCTCTAGTTACAGCACAACTGCAACAGGCTTCCTAGCTAATTCTTCCTCTTGCAATGGAGGAGCAAGGGGAGGCCAGCAGGCACACAGCAGTGGTGTCTCTGAAGACAAAAGCTTCACAAAGCTCCTTAAGCCAAAGTGCAAATAGGTTGCTTGCTTTCACACCAGCTTCCTCTGAGCAGCCCCTTCCTGCTCAGCCTGAATGAAACAGGAGCACAGGCACCAGCCTGGGCTTTGCAGAGGCTTCCAAAGAGGTCAAACTGGTGGCACAGCAAACACCCAAAGAGCCCTGCACCTCCCAGGCGCTTCACCACAGGTCCCTTCTGCCTCTGTTCTTCCTTACTTGGCAGCAGAGGAGACAGATGCTGTTTGGGTAAGAGACCCAGCCCTCCGAGCCACCCTGAGTCAGGAGTTTAAGGGTGCCAGAGGCTCCTAGACAGACTCATGCACTGACAGGCAGTAGGAAGGGAAGGAACCCGCTGTTCTCCTTGCAGAGTCAGTTCTCAGAGGGATAAGCAGCCCTACTCCCCTTGCTCTGCACTCCTTACCCTGCCAGGAGTCCTTTCTCCTCAGCTCCAGTTATGACAGTGCCTGAAGTTACCAGCATCTCTCCACCTCCTCTATTTCCCTGCAGGCACTGCCTATGTGCTGTCATGTTACTTCACCAACTGGGCCCAGTACAGGCCTGGCCTGGGAAAGTTCATGCCAGACAACATTGACCCGTGCCTGTGTGACCATCTGATCTATGCCTTTGCTGGGATGTCCAACAATGAGATCACCACTTACGAATGGAACGACGAGACCCTCTACAAGTCCTTCAACGGCCTGAAGAACCAGTACGTACCAAGAGCACAGGGCACCACTTGTGCTCCTGCTCAGGTCCTGCCCTGTTCTTCAGCTTCTCTGCTCTGCACAATGGCAGCACAACCCATGGCTGGAGGATGCCAAGGAGAAGAGGCAGATGGTGATGGGGAGGGAAGGGGAGGGCAGGAGACAGCAGGCTGCCAGCGCTGGTCCTGTGAGGATGGGGACAGTGACATGCACTCCAGGCTTGGACTTTGGGTTTCATGCCAAGAGCAGAGCCCGCAGAGGCAGCTACAACAGACACTCTGAAGACAAGCAAAAGCACTGTGCTTTTTGTTGGACTGTTAAGGAATGTTAGAAATCAGTAAGACAAAAACATTCCTTGAAGTGAAACCTGTTCTGTTCCTTCCTTTGCAGGAATGGAAAACTGAAGACTCTCCTGGCGATTGGAGGATGGAATTTCGGCACAGCCAAGTGAGTTCAAACCATCTGCTCACCATAACAGCAGGCTAAACGGGGAAGGAGGGGCAGAAAGAGACAGCAACCAAACTCCATCTCTGTCCTGCCCTAGGTTCACCACCATGGTTTCCACTCCTGAGAACCGCCAGACCTTCATCAAGTCTGTCATCAAATTCCTGCGCCAGTACCAGTTTGATGGGCTGGACCTTGACTGGGAATACCCCGGGTCCAGGGGCAGCCCAGCCCAGGACAAGGGTCTCTTCACTGTCCTGGTTAAGGTAGGCTGAAACCAAAGGGTTTGGTCAAGAGCTCTGCTCTGCGTGGCCCTGGCCAGAGCCCTGGGCACCTGCAGAGCCTCAACCCAGAGAGCCCTCAGTGAGAGCTGTTTCCTGGCCTCCCTCAGGAAATGCTGGCAGCCTTTGAGCAGGAAGCCAAACAGGTCAACAAGCCCCGTCTGATGGTCACCGCGGCTGTCGCTGCAGGACTTTCCACCATCCAGGCTGGCTACGAGATTCCTGAGCTTGGCAAGTGAGTAGCAACCTCCGGGACCCTTTCTGTCACCCAAGTGGCTTCCTCCCAGCAGTTAAGGGAAACCCTGCCAGCATCTGTCAGAGCCCAAGCTCTCTGCAGGAGGGCTCCCTCCTCGTTTGCATCAGGCAAGCACCCTGCCAGGGGGGTGCTGCTTTGGTGGGCAGGGGGACACTGCGGGCAGGGAACGGCAGCCCAACCACTGGCTGCTCCCAGTCATTGGGGAGCATCTCTCCCTCCCCAGGCTGGGTGATAGGTGCTAGTGAAGTTCTCCACAGGTACCTGGACTACTTCCATGTGATGACTTATGACTTCCATGGCTCCTGGGATGGACGCACTGGGGAGAACAGCCCTCTGTATGAAGGCCCAGCTGACACTGGTGAACTTGTCTACTTCAACGTCGTAAGTCTGTTTTCCAAAGCTGTGTCACTGCTGACAATCACGACACCAGTGGTGAGAAGTTTAAGACTTTCTCCTGCCTGGAGGAGACCCAGGCACAGCCTGTAAGGGTGGTGTGTTTTTTACAGGATTATGCTATGAACTATTGGAAGGACAACGGTGCCCCAGCTGAGAAGCTCCTTGTTGGATTCCCAACCTATGGACATAACTTCATCCTCCAAAACCCATCTAACACTGCTGTTGGTGCACCAGCGTCAGGACCTGGACCAGCTGGGCCTTACACAAGGCAGGCTGGGTTCTTGGCTTACTATGAGGTATGTAACTTCCCAGCAAGGCATTGTTCACCCATGTCTCCATGGAATATGCCAACTACCCTTTTTTGTAGGACAGACACTTCCTAACCTCTCCCTCTCCTCCCTTTTTGCCTAGATCTGCACATTCCTGGACTCTGGAGCCACCCAGGCTTGGGATACCCCCCAGGACGTGCCCTACGCTTACAAAGGCAACGAATGGGTTGGCTATGACAACATCAAGAGCTTCAACATCAAGGTATGGTGTCATGTGTGGCTCTGCTCATACTGCAACAGGAGGCCTTCTGCAGGAGCAGGTCCCCAGAGTAACTGCATTTCTCCCCTGGCACTGAACAGGTTGACTGGCTGAAGAAGAACAATTTTGGAGGTGCTATGGTTTGGGCTATTGATATGGATGACTTCACTGGCACTTTCTGCAAGGAAGGCAAATATCCCCTGATCTCCACCCTGAAGAAGGGCCTTGGCCTGGAGAACGGTGGTGAGTAGCTTGAGTAGTGTGTGCTTCTTGGAGGTGAGTTCCTTCATCTCTGGAGCCTTCGTGGATAAAGGCCTTCTGTGGAGGGCCTGGGTAGAGATTTCCCTGGAAAGATCCCTTCACTCTGGATACCCTGGGGATAAAAGAGGGGGATTGTAACTTGGTCCTGGGTCCAGATGTTTCAGAGGCCTGGTGTGAGCCAGGCCAGACTCTGGGGGAACACGCTGACCCCCCCCTGAAGCGGGAGGGCTGAGAGTCTCTCAAGACAAAACCAAGCCCTTTCCTGCTTTTCTTTCAGACTGTGTGCCTCCACCTGAGCCCAACCCTCCAGTCACTGAAGCCCCTAGCCAAGGAGGTGGAAGTGGCAGCGGGGGCAATCCTGGTGGCTCTGGTGGGAGCGGTTTCTGTGCTGGCAAGGCCAACGGCATCTATGCAGATCCAACCAACAGGAGCAACTTCTACAACTGCATCAACGGGGAAACCTTCGTGCAGAGCTGCCAGGAGGGGCTTGTCTTTGATACCAGCTGCTCCTGCTGCAACTGGCCATGAAAACACCAACCCCATTGCAGCAGACAGACCCTGCTGGTCTCACTGCACAGAATAAGAATGAATAAATAAAGTCTCCAAAAGCAGCAACCCTCACTGCTTCAACTCCTTTTGCTCTTCATACTTTCATGCTGATTCGTTTGTGACACTCCCACTTGTGCACAGGGAAGGGCCTGACTGCACAAGCTGGGCTCAGCTTGTCTGGCATCTTCCTGGGGTGTCTCACTGCCCCATCTCACCCAGCCAGGTGCTGGGAGACAGACAGAGAACAGGCACGGGTGTAGATCTGGCTGTGCCACAAGAGACATCACAGAGCAGGGTCCTGACAGCACCACCAGTAGGCTGCTTCCCTGGGGACCTCTCCCTTCCTGACTTAGAGGGTGCCAACAGCAGCTCCTTGGAGTGGGAGCCAGGAAGGAGCAATCCACAGTGGTTCTGGCCAGGCCAGAGTTACCCTCCCCAAGCAGCCAGCACAGGTGAGCTGAGTCAGAGCAGGCTGTTTTCCACACCACCTGACACCACTCCCCCATAAAAGGGGCTGGTTGGGGAGGGCTGTTTCTGGGTGTCTCCAGGGCAGTCTGAGTGTGACTGTGGTGCTGGGTCAGTCCTCGTGTTGTGCAGTGCTCTGCTGTTGGTGAGTCAATAAGGCACTCTGTTACCACTGGGTGTAAGTGAAATTTACCACAGGCTGTTGTTCTCCTTTCATGGTGATTTTTGTCAGTAAATTGTCCTTACCCCAACCCACGGTGTCTCTGCCTGTTTCTCCTGTGGGAGTGAGCAAGCAGCATGTGGTTCTCAGCTACTGCTTGGGGCTGAACCACTGCTGAGGGCAATGGGTGAGAAGTTGTATTTGGTAAAGGTTTAGCACACTCCTTCTCCTAGAGCTGAAAGGAGAATGGAGGAGTCCTGGCTCTAGCACCTGCCTGTTGTAATTTAGCCCCAGCTGGGGCACCACACAAAGTACCTAAATTTCCCTCCCCTCTGGGAACTTTTCTTCCCTTTTCTCTCCAGATTGAGTTGATCAGAAGTGTCATTTATTCATATCTTTCATGCCCAGCTTTCTTCATTAAAGGTTCTCAAAGACTAACCAAGTTTGGTTTTATAACTAGTTCATTGTCTAGTTCCCTAAGTTACATCAAGTATTTCTTTTCAGGTATGGTTGGAGAGACCTTCATGAACTCCTGCAGTGTGAATCCCTTTCCCATGGGGCTCCAGCTCTTCCCCAGCATGGGTCACTGCTATGGGTGCAGACATAAACCACAGGATGTCACCCAGACTGCTTCAGCCTGGTGCCCCATGGGGTCACAGCCCTCCCAGCAAACCTGCTCCAGGGTGGGTCTGTCCCTCGCTCATCTCTGTCTCTGTCTCTCTCCACGGGCTGCAAGTGCTGGCAGGGGCTGGCTCCAACACGGGTCACATCTCCTGTCTGTCTCCCCCTGCTCCAGCCTGGGGCCTCTCCAGGGGCTGCAGGTGGGGTCAGGGCCTTGTCCATGGGCTGTGGGGGGACACCCGCTCCACCATGGGTTTCTCCAGGGGCATCTTTTCTCTCTGGCACCTGGGGCACCTCCTGCCCCTTCCCTGCCCTTGGTGCCTGCCCAGCTCCTCACAGCTCCTCACTCCCTTCTCTGGGGGCACAAAGCAGCTGCTGGAGGGTTATTTCTCCTCACTGTGATTCCCAGAGGCGCTATGACCATCGCCCCAGCTTGTACCAGGCTGTGAAGTCCCATCTCTCTCACCCGGCCGTCTCCCTCTGACACTTTTCCGGGGTGACAAAGGGCAGATGTTTCTTCTCCGTCTCACCGCTAGATGGGACCCGCATCCTTTTGCTGTTCCTGGGACAGGTTCTCCCGCCCGGGAAGCAGCAGCAATAGGGCTCCTGGCTTTCACGGCATCCCAGATCGATAGGGGTTGGCAGGGACCTCTGGAGATCACCCAGTCCAACCCCCTGCCAGAGCAGAATCACCGAAAGCAGGCTGCGCGGGACAGCACAGTATATGGGGCCCCCAGGACAGGGAAGATGTGGGGCTGTTGGAGAGGGGTCAGAGGAGCCACGGAGATGCTCAGAGGGCTGGAGCAGCTCCCCTCTGGAGAGAGGCTGAGGGAGCTGGGCTGGGTCAGCCTGGAGAAGAGAAGGCTGTGGGGGGACCTCATTGCAGCCTGCCAGTGCCTGAAGGGAGCAGAGGAACAGGAGGGGAATCAGCTTGTTCAAGGGCAGAGACTGGCAGGACAAGGGGGATGGAGTGAAGCTGGAGGAGGGAAGGGTGAGAGGAGAGATTGGGGGGAAGTTCTTTGCTGAGAGAGTGGTGAGGGGCTGGAACAGGCTGCCCAGAGAGGGGGTGGGTGCCCCGTGTCTGGGGGTGTTCAAGGCCAGGTTGGATGGGGCCCTGGGCAACCTTGTGTAGCTCCAGGCCTGAGGTTGGTGTCCCTGCCTGTGGCAGGGGGGTTGGAGCTCTGTGACCCTTGGGGTCCCTTCCAACCCATGCCAGTCTGGGATTCTATGATTGCCAGTTCAGGCAAAGGAGGACAGGGGAGCTGGGGAAAGAACTGACCTGGGACAAAGGTGTTTTTCTTCCAGAGCAGTGTCTCTGGCAGCCCATTCTGCCCAGCACTGGCAGCTCATTCCCACCCCCAGCCTGGGCCAGTGGCATGTGAAGCACTCGCTGCCTCCCAATGCCTTGGGTAAAGAAGCAACAGCTGCAGGGGCCCATTTGCTGCCTCAGTAGCTGTCACAGCACCCAGGAGCCAGGCTGGGATCTAAATTTAAACTCCTGCTTTGTGTGTTTGCACACGCAAGTGCAGGCTCCAGCCCCCAGTCCCCACCACCTCCCCTGGTGCACTGAGGAGACAGACTCCACAAGAAGCAGGATCCAGAGGAGCTCCAGCTGGCTGGGATCTGGGGAAGGGAGGGTGGGGGGGGGAAGGGGGCTCGGTTAGGGGTGCAGGAAGGGACTAGAGGAGAAACATCATGGAGCCTGCTTCCCCCCAGGATGATGTGAAGAAGAGGCAACAGAAGGAGAAATCCAAGAAACCAGTGCCACCAGCAGCCCCCAGGCCAGCCAGGGCTTTGTTCTGCTTGACCCTGCAAAACCCCCTGCGGAAGGCGTGCATCAGCATCGTGGAGTGGAAGTATCCTTCTGGGCTTGTGTGTGTGCCTGTGAGCAGGGGTGCTGGGGAGCAGGACCCTCTGTGAGCTGGAGGCAGGACACTGTCAGCCTGTGCTGGCTGTCTCATCAGGTTTGTAACAGGCAATGAGGTGCTTGGGAGGCTCTGGTGGGCTGCGATAGCAAAGGGAGCGGCTGTGCAAACTTGGGGCGTGAGTGGGCTTGTGGGGGAAGCATGGGCAAGGCAGGCTTCTGGTAGGGTGGTATGGGAACAGGCACAGCCTGGGTGACAAGAGGCTTGTTGGCTGAACGTGTTCTGTGCTGGTAGGAGTTGTGATGGGGAGAAACAGGGACAGCCCCACTGTGAGAGAAGGGTGCTTGGCATGTGAGGAGGGGGGTATGGTGCCCCCATTCTGAAGTGGGGTCAAGAAGAGGAGGAGGAGGAGGGCCAGATTGGGGCAGCTGGAGTGGAGAGTGGAGCTGGGGACAGCAGGCTGCACTGGGAGGAGATTGGGGGGTGTGTAGTGAGACCATGGTGAGCTGCTTGGGATGGCTTTTAGTGTGTGTCACAGCTGGCCTGACCCCCAGCTGCTCCCTGCCTCATGGTGGGGGCTGCTCAGCATCCCCCAAATCCTTGCCAACACTCTTGTACTCCCAGCTCCCCTTTCCCCCCCTCCCTGGCACTGTTGTCACAGGTGAATTCCCAGGGTTTTGTGAATGCTGCTGGTCAGAGGGCCAGTATCTCTCTGTGCCCCTGGCTTAGTTTAGGGAGGGGTTTAGGGAGGGACAGCTCTTTGATTTGCTGTCTTTTCACTGAGCCATTCCAGCTCAGAAATACCAAACTGTCATGCTTCTGCCACCCACCCAGGAACTATTATAGACCATGAGATATCACCTTGTTCACCTGTATTCTAGAGGATGGGACACAAAACATTTCACTTTGGCTTCAGCAAAACATTTGGGCTCAAGGAAAAAAAAAAAAAAGCTGGAATCTGGGGATGTTTCCAGCAAATCCAGTTCTTCCACACACCAACTTTTCTCCCTTCAGTTGCTGAACCTGTCTGCATGTTCCTAGCCTTGTTAAGATCATTTCAGCCCTGGCCAGGCTTTGCTGCTCTTGGAGAGGTGGCTTGGTCATACTAAGCTGGCTGTGTTTTGCTGGTGATGCCAAAACCATGCCTTCCCACTGCCAGAGTTGCCATCTTCTTGAAAGCCCAGGGTGCCTGTTTGCAGACAGTCAGGGCATGCCCACACCTCTGATGGTACTGTACTGGCCATGGATTTTGAGCCCCTTTTTAGTGAAGGGGAAGCTTCCCCTTCAAGGGGAAGGAACAGAGCTAAAATTGGGGTTTCTCTTCTTTCTGCTTCTCTGTCATGAGGACTGGGTTGCTCTGTAAGCACGTGGAAGGGAACTGTGTCTGTGTTCTAAATAAGCACTGAGCATGGAAGAAACTTAACACACAGGGGAAGAGCTAGAAATAGGGCTTACATCTTCCAGCATGCCCAAACACATTCCTCCTCCAGGGCCAGGGAGAAGGCTTAGCACAGTGGGTGGGGGGTCTTTCCCACATTGGTACCCTGGAAGGGGAATGAGGAGGGGGAAAGTGGATGTCCCACCAGAAAGGTTGTAGGTGTGGATGGTTCTGACCTGTTCAGGACAAATGATCCAGGGCATCAGATATCCCCCATGCCTCTTTCAAGCCTGACTGTATTTATACCCAAAGGCACCTGGCTGCTCTCATTCAGGGATCAGGGTTCTCAAGGCATGACAGGGTCATTCCAGTTCCTGGGGGTTGTTATGGGGCAAGCTGCCAAGGGGAGATTAGCTGTGACCATTTTCTGTGAGTGTACCTAGCATCTCTGCTCAGCAGGGCAGCACACTTCTGTTCTTTGGACCCCATCTCTGCTGTACAGCTTCTGTCAGAGCACAAAGCTGAGCCCCAGGGGTGGGACAGAGTCTTTTCCAGGCAGTTGGAGAGTGGGGAGTATCGCTGCACCCAGCCTTGGGTGGGTGAGAGTCAGGCTGGCTTGAGGCAGAGAGGGTTTCATGCTGAAATCTGCTCATATCTCAAACCCCATGATTGATAGCACAAGGAAATCTGGGTGCTCTGCAAGCTGCTGGGTACTGTGTGCTTGACTGCTAGCTCAGCAAGCTGATGGTTGTTGGGATGTGTCTGACTTTGGGGTGTTGCTTCATTCTAAGTTATTTGGCAGCCAGGAGGACTTCAAGGAAGATGATGATTAGGGCCATGAAGATGGTCAGAGGGCTGGAGCAGCTCCCCTCTGGAGAGAGGCTGAGGGAGCTGGGCTGGGTCAGCCTGGAGAAGAGAAGGCTGTGGGGGGACCTCATTGCAGCCTGCCAGTGCCTGAAGGGAGCAGAGGAACAGGAGGGGAATCAGCTTGTTCAAGGGCAGAGACTGGCAGGACAAGGGGGATGGAGTGAAGCTGGAGGAGGGAAGGGTTAGAGGAGAGATTGGGGGGAAGTTCTTTGCAGAGAGAGTGGTGAGGGGCTGGAACAGGCTGCCCAGAGAGGGGGTGGGTGCCCCGTCCCTGAGGGTGTTCAAGGCCAGGTTGGATGGGGCCCTGGGCAACCTTGTGTAGCTCCAGGCCTGAGGTTGGTGTCCCTGCCTGTGGCAGGGGGTTGGAGCTCTGTGACCCTTGGGGTCCCTTCCAACCCAGGCCATTCTGTGAGTGAGGAGTATGGGGGCCCCTTAAGATCTCCAAGGCACTAAAGGCCTGATTTCAGCTGCAAGGCAGAGGTTGGGACCCTTGGATGCTGTATGGCAGGAGGCTTTTGGAGAGAAACAAGTGAGATTGCAGGACAAGGAAGAGAAGAGGATGTTGAGGCTCTGGCTCAGTGACAAAAGGCACTGTGCCCGGTGACACTGTATGCCTCCTTCTCAGTTCAATCTGTCTCACTGCATTTCTACCTAATAACAGTGCCAGACTCACTGACTCTTTTGCAGCAAGCTGGTTCCAGCTCCAGTTACATGACAGGTCACCCTTCAAGGAGGACTGCCCATCTCACCCCGGCAGAGCAGGCAGGGGAGCCTCTAACCCCTGGGCTCTGCCCCATCACCTCAAATGGAGAACAGTAACTTTTCCAGATGCCTTTAATTTTTAAAGCATGATGGAGCTGGTGGATAGATGGAAAAGGCATAGGACATAAATAACCAGTGATGGGCATAGGACACAACTGGCATTGCTCAGCAGGCCAGTATGGAGAGAATGCCTGCTAGGTGTTCCTCGCCCTGTGATGCTGGATTGGACAATGGTGTGGTCACCCCAGCCCAAGGGAGACATCAGCCTAAGTATCTGGAAAGCTGAGCTCGTTAGCTAGATTAACCATGGTGGGAAGTGTCAGTATGGCTGCAGGGTCTCCCAGCTGGGGTACTGAGTTTTGAGGACTGTGCTCTGTAGTGGCATCAGTCTACATGGCTGAGCTGTAGGTGTTTCCACAGAGCAGGTTCCTGGATGCTGTTCTCCTTTGGATGTTCTACCCAAAGTGAGATGGGGATGCTGGGGAATCCTGTCTTGTACTGGAACCTCCATGCCCACTGGATGACATTTACCAGTTTGCCCATGGTAGCAGGTTGGTGGTTACCGTTGGCGTTGGAAATGAGGAGTTTCAAAACAGTTTCTGGGGGTAGATGCTGGCTGTGATCATAAGTGTGGCTGTTGACTGGTAGGACAATGGACTGGAGAAGAGACTGGAGGGGGGTGTGTGTGTATTTATGTCATTATTTCTTGACTCACACTATGGGTGGGTCTGGCCCAGTGGAAAACTGGACCAACACTTTAATTCCTTCCATATGCTTCTAGTTTCAGTGGGTTCCAGGAGTACAGGCAAGGCCAGTGGCTCAGCTGAGATGTACTTGTCAAGAAACATTATTGGTGAGGAAAATGTAAGTTTAGCATTGTGATAGAAAATGTTTCTCAGAGGTTTTTGCATTATCCAGCTGTCCTCTGGCAGCATGAAGCCACTAGATTAGTGTCGGGGAAGGCAGCAGGCCTGCGAGCGGCCTAGCGCTCTGCTCCCGAGATGTAGGCCCTGACAACATCCTCCTGTTCCCATGAGACAGGAAAAGTTCCTCATGCTGAGAGGTTCCTAATAATCCCATTCTCCAAACACAGCAGCCTTGTTGACAGGGGTACAGGCTGCCCTAAGCCAAGAAGCAGCTATGGGAAGGGATTTGGGAGTAACAGAACATGTCAGGAACCAGCCATAACAAGAGGGTCAGAACAGCAGGTGTGGGGATGCTTTTAGGTACTAAAGGTAAACTAAGGATGTTTAGCTATAAGATAGGTTTATCAGAGCTCGTTATAATCACTAACCAATCAATATGGTGTGAACAGTGTGTGTAGCCAATTAGCAGTTATTTAGCTTGTCACATTTGCAGTAAGAAAGGTCTAGAATCTGGGTGATTTCACCTAATAAAATGGCTTCACCTAAAATTCATATCGAATTGCATGTTGCTCTCTGCCAGATGCCCCAGATGAGTAGAAGAGACCCCTTTGCTTTTAGGTGTGTATGTAGGTCCATGGTGCAGTGGTTAGGCACAAGCTCTTCAGAGCTGCATCAGAGCTTGTGTGGGACCAGCACAGGCATAGCAAGAGATGTCTGTCTTCTGGCCAGATGTGTGCTGCAGTCCCAGGGTGCCACAGGGTGGCAGGTATGGACCATGCTGGGAGGAACCGAGAGTGGGGTCCCCGGGATGAAACTCTGGTGATTGACAAGGTCCTGGGGCCTGAGTTTGAGCTCTTTTGGGGCTTCAGGAACATAACTGAAGCTTGACCATGAGGTTCCAGTGGCCCAGAGGAGCAGTCACAGCAGCAGGAGCTGGGGAATTACCAACTGCCTGTCCTAGGGCATTCAGAGGAAGTGGGAAGTTACCCCATGTGTTTGGAGATGTCATAGGGCCCAAATAGCATGGTTCCACCTTCTAGAGTCTAGCATAGGGCTCAGGATGAGCATTCCACTTGCTCCCAGCCCTTGGCATGCCTGGGGACAGTAAGAGGAGCACTGCCTGGGCTGGGGCACTGAGGCTGTAGGATACACAAGGGTGTTGGCAGCTGGATGTTCTCCTCAAGGAGACCTTGGCTGAGCTGTCTTGGCTCTAGAAAGCTTCTAGTCAGAGAGACATGGCCCACCTGACATCTGCTGCTCAGCAGTGTCTCTGCCATGGATGCTGAGTACAGAAGGAGCCAGGGCCAGCACACTCTGTAGGGTGATGCTTTGGTAAATTGTCTATATTATGCAAGAAGGCCCTGGAAGTCAGGAAGTTCACTGAAGGATGATGAGAGGGAAACTACCAGCTCTCCAATCCCCTTGTTATTCCTCCACTACAGCCTTTTAATTTGTGCCCCCTCCCCATATGTCCTGTGGCAAATCTGCCCCCCTCCATCAGAGGTTGTTCAGCCTTGAGAGAGGAAGCAGTGAGGGGATCTGATCAATGGGTATCAATAGCTGAAGGGTGGGATACAGGGGGACATGGGCAACCTCTTCTCAGTGTCTGTGGGGACAGGACAAGGGGCGATGGCCTCAAGTTGGAGCACAGGGAGTTCCCCACCAATCTGGGGAAGAACTTCTTCCTAGTGAGGGTGAGGGAGCCCTGGGACAGGCTGCCCAGGGGGTGTGGAGTCTCCTTCTCTGGAGAGATTCCAGCCCCATCTGGACACCGACCTGTGCAGTATGAGCTGGGGAGCTGCTTTGGCAGGGGGTTGGACCCCAGGAGCTCTGGGGGTCCCTTCCAACCCCTACAGCTATGTGACTCTGTGATCAGCCAAGTGCGGAGTATCACCCAGGCAGTTGACTCCTTCCCCTCCTTGGACTCAAGAAATGAGCAGCAAATGAAGATGTACAAAGGGTGAAGTCTGACTGCTGCCCCTGGTTTTCAGCCAGAGTTTGTTTCCCCATACAAGCCCAGCCAGGGCAGTGGCAGGGCTGTACTTCATTCCTGTCTCCACTCCTTAACGTTTCCTCTCAGACCCTTTGAGATCATCATCCTCCTGACCATCTTTGCCAACTGTGTTGCACTGGCGATCTACCTGCCGATGCCCGAGGATGACACCAACATTGCCAACTCCAGCCTGGTAAGTAACAGCCCTTCCTGCTGTCACACTGGACGGCAAGATGCTCATCTTCATAGAATCATAGAATGGCATGGATTGGAAGGGACCCCAAGGATCACAGAGCTCCAACCCCCTGCCACAGGCAGGGACACCAACCTCAGGACTGGAGCTACACAAGGTTGCCCAGGGCCCCATCCAACCTGGCCTGGAACACCCCCAGGGACGGGGCACCCACCCCCTCTCTGGGCAGCCTGTTCCAGCCCCTCACCACTCTCTCTGCAAAGAACTTCCCCCCAATCTCTCCTCTAACCCTTCCCTCCTCCAGCTTCACTCCACCCCCCCTTGTCCTGCCAGTCTCTGCCCTTGAACAAGCTGATTCCCCTCCTGTTCCTCTGCTCCCTTCAGGCACTGGCAGGCTGCAATGAGGTCCCCCCACAGCCTTCTCTTCTCCAGGCTGACCCAGCCCAGCTCCCTCAGCCTCTCTCCAGAGGGGAGCTGCTCCAGCCCTCTGAGCATCTCCGTGGCTCCTCTGACCCCTCTCCAACAGCCCCACATCTTTCTTGTGTTGGGCCCCAACTCTGGACACAGGATCCAGCTGGGGGAGGGCAGAGTAGAGAGGGACAATCCCCTCCCTGTCCCTGCTGCCACCCCTCTGCTGATGGAGCCCAGGATCCCATTGGCCTTGTGAGCTGCCAGAGCCACTGCTGCTCATGTTCAGTTTCTCATCCACCAACCCATCTTGGCTTTGTGGAGCTGGTTGCTCAGTGTAGAGTGGGTGCAAGGTGGTAATACCTGTAGTAGAAGCTGCCCTCTGGAGTACAGTCAGGCATCATTGGTCCAACAAAAGATACTGCAAAATCAGAGGAAGAGTGGTGGCAAAACCAAACAGCAAAAAATGGGTTTTCAGAGGGGCTGAACCTCCTTGAGACCAAAGGCAACAAATTAGCCCTTGGAGTACACAGGAAGGAAGAACTGATGCCAAAAATAGAACAAATTCCCACCATTTTTTATCATGACACTTCCAAAAGGAAACATCCTGTTTCAGAAAGGCTCAAATGTTTTGTTTCAACATTTTTGGAAGAAAAGCTTTTGACCTTTCCTTTCAAAACTATATTTTCATTTTGGTACATTTTAATTAAAAGAGGGAAGAAAATCCTATCTCTGTTCAGCAGAGAGGTTGCTCCTTTCTAATAAGTTATTCTTTAGGGTTTTTTTTCCACAGTCACTGCATTTTGCCTGGAATAAGATGTTCTGATGTGATCCAGATCAATAACTGGTGCTATTTTTAGCTTGCTATCCCTTTCCCTGTTTCACATCCCCATTGTGGTTCAATCCACATTGATTTCTACTGAGAGTCTCAGTTTGGTGACTAAATCAAAGCATCTAAATATATAATCATCTCAATTATTCTTTAAGGGAATGTTCTTCTGCTAATTTCAGGACTCCTCAGCGGGAGGTGTTGTGTGCAGGTATTGCACCTGGAGTGTTGTGTCCAGTTCTGGGCTCCCTGGGATAAAAAAAGGACAGGGATCTCCTGGAGAGAGTCCAGCACAGGGGTATGGAGGTGATGAAGGGCCTGGAGCATCTTCCCTATGGGGATGGGCTGAAAGAATTGGGGCTGTTCAGCCTGGAGAAAAGAAGCCTAAGAGGGGACCTTATTAATGTCTATAAATATCTGAAGGATGGGATGCAGGGGGAATGGCCAACCCCTTTTCAGTGTCTGTGGGGACAGGACAAGGGGCAATGGCTGCAAATTAGAGCATAGGAAGTTCCACACCAACCTGGGGAAGAACCTCTTCCCCAGTGAGGGTGAGGGAGCCCTGGGACAGGCTGCCCAGGGGGTGTGGAGTCTCCTTCTCTGGAGAGATTCCAGCCTCATCTGGACACTGACCTGTGTGCCCTGTCTTCGGGACCCTGCTTTGGCAGGGGGTTGGACTCAATGAGCCCAAATGTCCTTCAGAGACCTTTTATTTAGGTAGAAGGGATGTTTAATTGTTTAATATAAAGGCACATGCTTCAAAAAAATTCTCCCCTTTGGGTTGCATTGAGCTGTATCTCAGCCACAGGGACTGGGAACTCCTGTTTTAAAGCCTGAATACAGCCTCAGGCACAACTCACTTAGAGGAATATCTGCTGCGGTTGCAGGTGTCCCATCTGCTGGTCTGGAGAGGTATGACTTGTTTTGGGTCCTGTGTAACATCTGCCACACCAGGACTGTTTCATGTAGCCCAGAGCATCTCCAATAGCACTGAAACCAGCTACACTTGGGCAGCTGAGACCTGTCTAGCAGGCCTTGAGCAGAGATTGCTGGTACAGTGCTGATTTTGAAGAGCAAGTAGCTGCTTTTGGGTGTCTGACCCTTGAGACTGGCATGAGTCACTCACTGCAGGGAAATCTGTTTGCATGTGGCTATCCTAGGTCTATGGGGTCACCCTTGATCTCCTGGAAGCCTCTGATAGCTCTGAGAATAGACTGCACACCCACTTATCTCCATGCCCAGACTCAGTGCATGGGGCTTCAGAAACTGCTGTTGTTCACTGACTCAGCATCTTAAGGGATGCACGTGAAGATGCAGCTGTGTGAACTTCCCCTGCTTCAGTCCTCCCCTTCACTCTGGGCTGGGGCTGCTGTCAAGGGGCTTGTGATTTGGCAAGCCTGGCCTCTGCAGCTCAACCTCAGATTTTGGGTAAGCAGCTGAGCCAGGGCCCTCTGATCTCCCTGTTGTTGTCTCAATCATGGTCCTTGGCCACCTCAGGAGCCTTTTCATACACAGCCCTGCCATCACAGGGTTGCCTTCTTTCAAGCTCCTTCCCCATGGAGGGGGCTGACAAGAGGATTTCACCCCCTCCCCCTCCCCCTTTGCACAGATCCCAGCTGTGGCTTTTGCTGCCCCTTGCTGGTGCACAGTTCTCACCCCCCAGTTTGGCCATCAGAGCTCACCACAGTGTTATTCCTGCTCTGTGGCTCACTGAGCAGCCACAGGTCAGGTTACTCTGTGTCCCTGAACATGGTGGAGCCGTGTGTGTGTAGCAGCCTGATGTGTTATAAAGACCTCATCTTTTTAGAGTGTCTTTTTGAAGGCTGGACTCCTCAAACACCCAATCCCAGCTCTGCCAGGCAGCCCTGCCACTCTTCCCTAAACAGCTTTCCACTCTGGGTAGCCAGCTCTGTATTGTGGAGGTGATGGGGATGTATGGCAGTGGCACAGAATGGGTCCTCAGCTGCTAGAAACTGGGCAGGGCTCCAGTGAAGTCAGCAGAGCTGTGCCTGTGCACGGTGGGTGTCTGCCTGACACAGAGCATCTGCTGTGTCTTCTTCATGGCACAAGGTGGTCGTGGGGGTTGGAGGTGAGGTCTCTGTGCTCACTTGGAACACTGCTGCCCTCAGAAACAACAAGGAACTGGCACTTGTGTGTGTGTGTGTGTGACAGTCAGACAGGGTCACCCGGCATGGCCACTGATTTTGGCCATTGTCATTGAGCAAGCAATGCTTCTGTCTGGCCTTGGTTTTTAAATAGATGGTGTTTTCCATTTGGCAAGGCAGAGGGACCCTGGGAAGAAGGTGTGCTCTCAACACTGCAGCCTTCCCCACTGGAGACCTGCTCCCAGCTTCATCTGAGAGAGAATTTTCTGCCCTTCTAGGTGCAAGCCTAAGCAGGGATGCTCCTTGCCCTTCATGTGCTGCAGATGGAGGAGAGAAGCTGTGGAAAATAAGAAATATAAATACCTCTGTCCATCTGCCTGCTTCAGAGGGATTTTAATCCCAGTCTGGAAAGGGCCATCAGCAGCAAGGGCAATGATTGTGGTGACAGGCAGAACCAGGTGGGCACAGGCAGCCTTTGGCCAGGCTTTGAGGAAAGATGAGCTATTCTGGGCCCTGCAGCTGCAGGGTTGTGCTGAGCCAGGTCCTGCTGAGAGTGAACAGAATGCCTCTGCCCAGCAGAGCCCCCAGGCCAGTTTCTAGCAGCTCACTCTGCCAGGAAAACGTCTGGCGTTGGGCAGGAAGTCTGGAGCCCAAGGCCAAACTTCCCTGGGAGCCCAGGATATAAAGGAAGCCATAGTGTGGCTGGCTGGTCCCACGGTGATTGTGTGGGGTCTCCAGGACAGACTCAGCAAGCTCACAGCTAAAAAGGATAAGGAGGAGGCATTGGTGCTGCCTGTGGGAGGAAGGCTGTGGGAGAACAAGAGGGTGAAGCAGCAGGGAGGAGAATCAGAGATGCCCTGAGCTGGGCATCTTTGGTTGCTGGGTTGGGAAGTGGTGTATTTGCTGGTGTAGTTGTAAGAACAGGTACCCATAGCCCTGGGACATGGTCCTGGCAGTGTGTCATTAAAGGGATGCAGGGGCTCATGCTGTAGGCCAGAGCGTTGTCAAGGAAGGCAGCAGGCCTGCGAGTGGCCTAGCTCTCTGCTCCCAAGACACAGGCTCTGACAATATTCTCCTGTTCCCATGAGACAGGAAAAGTTCCTCATGCTGAGAGGATCCTAATAATCCCATTCTCCAAACACAGCAGCCTTGTTGA
Organism: Laterallus jamaicensis coturniculus; assembly: GCA_022605575.1. Lineage (NCBI taxonomy): Eukaryota > Metazoa > Chordata > Aves > Gruiformes > Rallidae > Laterallus > Laterallus jamaicensis. The sequence goes on from JAKCOX010000038.1 coordinate 6,165,263, forward strand.
CAGGGGTACAGGCTGCCCTAAGCAAAGAAGCAGCTATGGGAAGGGACTTGGGAGTAACAGAACATGTTAGGAACCAGCCATAACAAGAGGGTCAGAACAGCAGGTGTGGGGATGCTTTTAGGTATTAAAGGTAAACTAAGGATGCTTAGCTATAAGATATGTTTATCAGAACTCATTACTAATCAGAACTGATTACTAACCAATCAGTGGGGTGTGAACAGTGTGTGTAACCAATGAGCAGTTATTTAGCTGGCCACGTTTGCAGTAAGAAAGGTCTAGAATCTGGGTGATTTCACCCATAAATGGCTTCACCTAAAATTCATATTGAACTGTGTCTTGCTCTCTGCCAGTCGCCACAGAGTGTGGCATGTGGTGGCTCAGCATGCCACCCCTTCCTGCCACTGTGCTGCCTGGTGTGAGTGGGAGATCACAGACGGGCCGGCAGCAGGGGCTGCTCCACAGACAACAAAGGGGGCAGCTGTGCATGGTGGTGATGCCAAGGGAGGTGACAGTCTGCTCTAATGGAGCATCCTCTCCTGCTTGTCTTTCCAATCTCCAGGAGAAGATGGAATATGCCTTCCTGATCTTCTTTGCCATCGAGGCCATGCTGAAGATCATTGCCTATGGGTTTCTCTTCCACACGGACGCCTATCTTCGCAACGGCTGGAACGTGCTCGACTTCTCCATCGTGTCCCTTGGGTAATGCAAGCAGGGGGAGCTGGTGGTGCTCAGCTTGTGCCAGGCCTGGGGTAGCCCAGCAGCTACATTGATTGTTTTAGTGACTGCAGAGGGTTTGGGGACAACTGGTAGACTCAGATCATGGCCTTCTCCCATGCGCCTCTTTTTCATGCCCTGGCATTCCCTCTTTAAGTCCTTTCTGCCACCTTAACACCTCTTAGGTCTCCTTGCCTGAGAAAAGGGGAGTGGCATGGGGTCCATCAGGGTTTGTCCACTGGGAATCAGGTGGTGGGAGGGCCCCCAACTGCTCAGCAGTGAAGGTGGTACCCAGTGGAGGGGTGCCCAACCATAAGTGCACCCAAGGGTTGAATTTATCTGTTCCCTGGGTCCTGTTCCTTGAGCATGGCTGGCAGAGCTTGTCCATCATGTTCCTCCCTGCAGAGCTCAGAACTTTTAGCACAGATTTCTTGGTCTCCATCCTCACGCTTTTCTCTTTCTCCCTGCCCTCCTTTCTGCTTCTCCCCTTCCTTCTGTGCCCTGGTTCTTTCAGGCTTATCACCATGACCCTGGAGCAGGTCAATGCGAAGCAAGGAGGGACTTCAGGGGGGAAAGGCGGCTTTGATGTGAAGGCCCTGCGAGCGTTCCGTGTGCTGAGACCCCTGCGCCTGGTGTCTGGAGTGCCGAGTGGGTGCTGGGTGCCCTGCCAGCATCAAGGGCTGGCGGGTAGATTAAACCCTTTTCCAGGGTGGGGGGGACCAGGGGGCAGGTTTCTTCTTGCTGCTGGATCCAGCCCAGCCATAAGGTGGGTGTGGAGGAGCCATGGGTTCTTGCTCATCCATGAAGCCTGCAGTTGTCAACACTGGGATCTGCAGGTCAGCACATGTGTAGCTTCCTCCATGTCTCAGTGTCAGCACATTTGGGGCCAGGACATCACTCTAGTTACTCAGAGCAGGGATCTCCTCCTATAACTTATGTGAATATAAACAGCATGAGAGCAACAGGATGAATGGAGAGGCATGAAGCAGCCTCTAGACTTGCTTGCTGCCTGGCTTTGCTAGGACCTTCTGCATGCTTGCACAGTGGGTAGAACAGGGATTTCTTGCTTCAGGGATTTCAGAACCAACCTACCTATGCACCTCTTCCCTTGGTACAGGGCATTTCAGAGGCTGCTCATCAGATGGGCTGGCAGGAATGCAAGGTGCACCCAAACCTGTTTAGGAAGTTAACCTCCTTTCCCTTCTTGGTGCAGGCCTTCAGGTCGTCCTGAACTCCATCATCAAGGCCATGGTGCCCCTGCTTCACATTGCCCTGCTGGTCCTCTTCATGATCATCATCTATGCCATCGTCGGGCAAGAGCTCTTCAAGGGCAAGATGCACAAGACCTGCTACTACCTTGGGACAGGTGGGGCAATGGGCAGAAATGTCTCTGTGGCTGCTGTGGGGACCACAGAGGTTCTGTGGGCAGCAGAAAATCTGGTCTTGCCAGATTGTGTCAGTCCTGGGAGGGTGGCAGGACTAAAGGATGTACAGCACACAGCTTGGTGTGAGGATGGGATGAAAGGGGCCCCTTTTGGAAAGATTTTGCAGGAGGCTGGGAGGTGCTGGAACCTGCTCTTCTTGGTCTGACCTGCTGTTCACACCATGGTTTTCCCCTGTAGATGTGATTGCCACAGTAGCATCAGAGAAGCCAGCCCCATGCACCAGCTCTGGCCACGGGCGACACTGTACCATCAATGGCACCGAGTGCCGAAGCGGCTGGCCAGGACCCAACGATGGCATCACTCACTTTGATAACTTTGGGTTTGCCATGCTGACTGTCTATCAGTGCATCACCATGGAGGGCTGGACCGAAGTCCTCTACTGGGTAGGTTCCTTGGGGCCCAACTCAGCAACGGTGACTGCTGGTCCTCCCTCAGAGTGAGGGATTCTCTCTAGGACACAGGACCCCATGACATGCTTAGGTCTCTCTGCCAGTGAAAGACATCCTGCCCCCACCAAACTTCATAGTCTGATGCACATCCCATAGTGCACCAGGCATGTCTTCTGTATCCCTGCAAGCACTGCCCAAGCTGTCCTTTCTCTCCAGATAGACAGGAGGGTGCTCCAGTTCCCTCCTTTGGGAAGGTGTACAGACCAAGCACAGCAATGGCTAGTTGGTGGGTGCTCCTCTATCAAACCCCCCCCCCCCCATGTTTTGCAACCCTTGGGAGACTGTCTTTTTGACACTAAAGCTTAGAGCTGATGTTTAAATATGCACCCAAAATGCTTGGGTCTGGCTTTACTTCTGCTAAACCCAGCTGCAGAGTCACAAGGAGACAGAGCTCAGAGTCATGTTTATCACTTTAGAGGAGGCAGAGTTCCCAGAGGCTGACTGAGGGGAGACAGAAACTAGGCTGTGTTCAGAATGTCTCTCTCCTTGCCAGGTAAATGATGCCATTGGGAATGAATGGCCCTGGATTTACTTTGTCAGCCTTATCTTGCTTGGCTCCTTCTTTGTTCTCAACCTGGTGCTGGGGGTGCTCAGTGGGTAAGTGTCACCCTGTCCCTTCTCCTTTCTTTTCACCAGCAGGTCAGTGAGCACGACCAGAGCATGGACATTGCCTAGTTCTAACTATACAAGAAGATAAGTCTAGAAAAGTTTCAGTTCCTTTTCTTCTCCCTTGTTTTACACCCTAGACACCCTGCCCCTTGAGTTACTACTCCCATGCCTGCCTGAGGTTTGAGCTCAACATCTAACAGGGAATTTTTGCCCCAGTAGCACAAGCAGCTGTCAGTGAATGTGGCCATGGAGCACAGTGTTAGGTGTTTGTAGTGTGGTCTGCCAGCAGGGAGCTCAAAGCACCAAGTCCTTGCCCCCACTGCTGTGGGTTGAGATGCTCATTCTCACTGGTACCCAGAGTGCTGCCATCCTTTGGAAGCACACACCATTTCCTTATGGCTGTGCTAAAGAAAACACCTTTGATCTGAATCAAAGGGGTCCAGAAGAATTATTATTAGTCAATTTAGCACTTCATCAGTCTCATCTGAATATACAACAGTGAATTATCAGTCTGGGTACAAATATAGTACCACCAAATGACTCAGTGCTGGTTCCCACAGTGGTACAGTAATGCTGCTATGCAAAAAGTATCTCTGGTGTGATGCTCAACCTACTGTGTGTTGCTGTGGTGAGGTGCCAGTATCCCAGTTTTGTTGTTGGGAAGTGTGTATTGCCCTGGGGAGTGAGAGGGGGGGGCTTTTCTCCTTAGTTCTGTGCAGGGTCAGGGTCTTCTTTCTATGTTTCAATCCTGTGTGTGCAAGTGGATTACATTGAGTGTGGTATAACTAACATAGGGTTAATTGTACCCTAATCACTTGGATTTCTTAGTTCTCTTCTATGGCAAAAACATACAACTGCACAGGGGTTCAAAAAAATTGAGTATTAATATAACTAAGCCAAACCCAACACCACAAGACAGACCACAGGTACCTGACCCTTCCATGAAGTTGGCCACAAGAGCAGGACAAGGTGGACAACAGTGATCCTGATCCTAGAGCAGGTTGTAGGCACAGCAGAAGTCCCTGAAATATTTTTTTGCTAAAATATTTTTAGCTAAAATATGCTTGAGAGCAGGAAAAATCCAGACATGGCCTGAAAAGTCCTGAGGTTTTAGTATGTCTAATAATTGTTGTGATGTCTGAGACCTATTGCACATGGCAACACCAGGCTGGCTGGGTAGTAGATCTGCAGTCCCAATACCAGGATACAAACCAGTTAAAAAAGAATGAGAAGAGTAGGACTTCAAGCATTGTTAGAGCTGGGGTTTTTTTTCTATGTTACCATGAATAGAGTGTTCTGTTTAATTGCCATGTAATGAGTTCATTTTCCCCCCATGGAGAGCTCGGGGCAGCTTTCTGCCCCCCAGGTGGGTAAGTCTCTACTTTCCAAATCCTTAGCAGGGCTGGAGGACTCACATGCCTGAAATGTCTTGCATCATTTGCCCTGTGCAACCTTCCAAGCTTCCAAGGAGCAGGCAGTGGTGATGGAGAAACCATGATCCCCAATGATCCTGCACCAGGGAACAAGGACAAGAAAGTCACTAGAGATAGCACTAGGCAGTAGGGTATTTTAGGAGAAGGACCTGGGGGTCCTGGTGGATGACAGGGTGGCCATGAGCCAGCAGTGTGCCCTGGGGGCTGAGAGAGACAATGGGATCCTGGGGGCATCAGGAGGAGTGTGGGCAGCAGGTCACAGGAGGGGATCCTCCCCCTCTGCTCTGCCCTGCTCAGGCCCCACCTGGAGTGTTGTGTCCACTGCTGGGCTCCCTGGGATCAAACAGCCAGGGATCTCCTGGAGAGAGTCCAGGGGAGGCTGAGGAGATGATGAAGGGCCTGGAGCATCTCCCCTGTGAGGAAAGGCTGAGAGAGCTGGGGCTGTTCAGCCTGGAGAGAAGAAGACTGAGGGGGGACCTAATCAATGTCTATCAATATCTGAAGGATGGGATGCAGGGGGAATTGGCCAGCCCCTTTTCAGTGTCTGTGGGGACAGGACAAGGGGCAATGGCTGCAAGTTGGAGCACAGGAAGTTCCACAGCAACCTGGGGAGGAACTTTTCCCCAGTGAGGGTGAGGGAGCCCTGGGACAGGCTGCCCAGGGGGTGTGGAGTCTCCTTCTCTGGAGAGATTCCAGCCCCGTCTGGACACTGACCTGTGCAGTATGAGCTGGGGAGCTGCTTTGGCAGGGGGTTGGACCCCATGAGCTCTGGAGGTCCCTTCCAACCCCTACAACTCTGTGATTCTGTCACTGGCCTGGCAGAGGGTTGTGGTGCCTGACCTCCACACTGTCCCCCCTCCTGACTCTCACTCTGCTGCTTGCCTTGTCCCAGGGAGTTCACCAAGGAGCGTGAGAAGGCCAAGTCACGGGGCACATTTCAGAAGCTGAGGGAGAAGCAGCAGCTGGAGGAGGATCTGAAGGGCTACATGGACTGGATCACCCATGCTGAGGTCATGGACAGTGACCGGGCCAGGGGAGAAGGTACCAGTTGTGCTTGGTCAAAGACCCCAGGGGTGAGGGTTGGGTTCTTAACACTGACCATCCTAGAGAAGCAGGATAGAGACCTTTGGAGAAGCCACAAAGGCTTGTTTGGCTTGGAAACCTATGAAACAAAGTGCTTGGACTGCTGCAGAACAGGGGTTTTTTTTTCTGAATAATTTTATTGGATCTGACCCCAACAAGCATCACTTGTCCTTAATGCTAAATCTCCACTTTAACCACTATCTTTATTAATTTGCAGACTCCTAACAAGACTCAGGTCTCCTTTGGCAAAATGCCCTCAAAGTGACTGTAAGAAGCCATGAGTAGCACGTGCACTTTGTGTGCAGGGGCAGAGTGAGGTGTTACTAACTCTGTCATTAACAGACACATTAATTTCTTCATCATTTGAAGGCATTAGAAGACAGGCATCCAGCCAAAGGCTCAGCAAGGCTTGAGGAGCTCTGCCTCTGAGCTGCTGCATCTGCCTAGTGAAATGACTTTTTGATGCCTCAAGCTGAGTAATGTATGTGTGTAGAGAGCCTTGGGAAAGAGTGGGCAAGACAAAACACCTCCTCCACACCAGGTGTGGCTCTAAGAGCCTGTGGCTCTTACAAACCTCCTGTCAGTCAGTGTTTGCCCAGATCACCACTGACCCCAGTCTTCCCCATGCTGGGAGTGTGTGGCACTGAGGGAGCTGACATGCACCCTGCTGTCTTCAGGCTACCTCTCAGGGTTGCTCCTGCTCTTGCTGTAGATGTTCCTTGTGCCTTTTACTTAGTTTGCATGTGACACTCAGAACCTTCTGCCCAAACTCTTGCTGCTGTCTCCCTGGAACCCCATTCCTTGATTTCACTTCTGATAGGGAAGCTCTTCCTGATGTGCTTCCAGAAGAGGTTCCTTCCCGAGGGCTCCAAGGAAAGCTTGGGATGTCATTCCCTCCTTAGGTATGATGCCATCGGATGAAGGAGGATCAGAGACGGAGAGCTTGTATGAAATTGAGGGCATGAACAAGTGGATTCTCTACTTGTAAGTACACATGTGTTGAACCATCTGCTGCTCTGCATGTGGGTTTGCACAGTCTCTCACTTGCTGTCCTGGCTGGGCCAGGCTTTCTTGTCAGCCCACAGTATCTGGACAGTTCCAGGGGCTGTGTGCTCAGAAACATTGCAGATAGCAAACCAGGAATTTTGCTCTGCTACTGGCAAAAAAAGCCACTTAACAACCTCTACAATTTGGGACCAGGCTCTGAGCACCCATGCAGCATGTCTTGTGATCTAGGAGCTGGGCCTGTACCAGGCTACCAGAGGTGTCTGTAGGCCAAAAAGGAGCCTGGAGGTGTTTGTGTGAATGAACTGCAATGCCTGATCAAGTGCCAGGGACAGGGCTTATGTTCCTCAGTTCTTTTCAGGGAAGGCCCCTGGAGAAAGAAGCAGGGATGGCTTTGTTCTGAAGGCTGCAGGCACAGCCCTGGGCTGGGGGGGACCTGCTGGCCAGCCCTGCTGACCCCTTGGCTGTCTTTGCAGTCGTCAGTGGAGGCGCTGGAACAGAATGTTTCGTAGGAAGTGCAGGGATGTGGTGAAGTCCAAGTTCTTCTACTGGCTGGTCATCCTGCTGGTGGCACTGAACACCCTCTCCATTGCCTCTGAGCACCACTTCCAGCCAGAATGGCTGACACGGGTGCAAGGTGAGTAAAGAGCCTGAGGGAGAAGGTGGGACTGGGACACCCTGCTGAACTCACCCACACCACAGAGACACACAGCACAGTTGTGCACACACATACACAACTCAGCTACCTGTACACACACACAGAGCCCGGTACACATGCATGCATGGTGCTGACTCACAGGCACAGCACAGCCTCACACATACAAGCACAGTTACACATCACCTTCCCCTTCACACTCTCTGAAAAACAGCATTTGCTCAGTTTTTAGAGGGCTGGAGCAGCTCCCCTCTGGAGAGAGGCTGAGGGAGCTGGGCTGGGTCAGCCTGGAGAAGAGAAGGCTGTGGGGGGACCTCATTGCAGCCTGCCAGTGCCTGAAGGGAGCAGAGGAACAGGAGGGGAATCAGCTTGTTCAAGGGCAGAGACTGGCAGGACAAGGGGGATGGAGTGAAGCTGGAGGAGGGAAGGGTGAGAGGAGAGATTGGGGGGAAGTTCTTTGCAGAGAGAGTGGTGAGGGGCTGGAACAGGCTGCCCAGAGAGGGGGTGGGTGCCCTGTGTCTGGGGGTGTCCAAGGCCAGGTTGGATGGGGCCCTGGGCAACCTTGTGTAGCTCCAGGCCTGAGGTCTGTGTCCCTGCCTGTGGCAGGGGGTTGGAGCTCTGTGACCCTTGGGGTCCCTTCCAACCCATGCCATTCTATGACAGAGAAGGGAGGTGAGCATTGCCTTCCTTCCCTTCCTGCTACCCTATGCTGAGATTAAGAGGTCCATGTTGTTGTTGGCCTGAAACAGGCTGCCCAGTGAGGTGGTTGAGTCACCTTCCCTGGGTGTGTTTAACAGAGGGTAGATGAGGTGCTCAGGGATCTGGTTTAGCTTAGGATGGGAATGGTTGGACTTGATGATCCTAAAGGTCTTTTCCAACCTGGTGATTCTATGTTCTAATGGGCTGGGTCTCCCCCTCCAGACAATGCCAACCGGGTGCTGCTGGCACTCTTTGTGGCTGAGATGCTGCTGAAGATGTACGCGCTGGGCCTGCGCCAGTACTTCATGTCCCTCTTCAACCGCTTCGACTGCTTCGTGGTGTGTGCAGGGATCTTGGAGACCATCCTGGTGGAGGTCGGCACCTTGTCACCCCTGGGCATCTCTGTGCTGCGGTGCATCCGACTCCTCCGCATCTTCAAGATCACCAGGTTGGGGAAGGAGTTCTGTGGGTGCTGGCTGCCCATAGTCCCCAGCCATCACTGGCTTCTGTCCCTGGGGAGGGCTGCAGCCTGAGCTCCTGGATGGAGGAACAAGGGCAAGCTGGGGATATCTGTCTCCAGGATGTGGACTGGAAGTGGCAAGGAGGACAGAGCAGGGCTTGTTGGAAGCCCTCTGGGGATCTCTCACTCTGGGTTCTGGGGCCTTATAAATAGGGGTGCTGTAAGCCAGGACTCCTGGCTTCTCTTTCTGTGTTCATCCCCATTCCCCATGCAGCCTGCTGTGCAAGCAGAAAGGTGTCTTGCATCTCACACCACCCCTGGAGCTTTATTTCCACCTCCTGGGGCCTGTCTGGAGTAGGCCCACTGCCCAGCTCCTGAGTGCTGCTGATTCAAAGGCCCCCTTGCTGGGTTGCCAGCACATCCTCCTGGGTCAAGCAATCTTTTCCCTGCACCTACCCACCTGGTCCTCCTGGAAGGAGTTTTCCCAACTCCTTCACCTCCTGCACACCCCTGTCTCTCCTCTCCCCAGGTATTGGACATCCCTGAGCAACCTGGTGGCCTCCCTTCTCAACTCAGTCCGCTCCATTGCCTCTCTCCTACTCCTCCTCTTCCTCTTTATCATTGTCTTTGCACTGCTGGGCATGCAGCTCTTTGGGGGCAAGTTTGACTTTGAGGACATGGCAGTGAGGCGCAGCACGTTTGACAACTTCCCCCAGGCCCTCATCAGTGTCTTCCAGGTACAGGGCTGTGGGAAGGGCATTGAGGGGGCTGGAGGACAGTCTCATCTGGGGTTTGGGTCTCCTTGGCAAGAGCTGGGGCTCAGAGCAGTGTTGGTTTGTGGGAGGTGATGTGGCTTTGAAGGAAGATCAGGGAAATGTGATTTGGTTGTGAGTAGTAGGGCAGGTTCAGGGTTGGAGCAGGGAGGTGGGACTGTGAGGGTTCATGACTGGAGCCAGGATTGAGCTGTGGGGTTCTGCTGTGGGGGCTCTTGAGTCTCTATTTCTGCTCTGCTCACAGATCCTGACTGGAGAGGATTGGAATTCAATCATGTATGATGGGATCATGGCCTATGGAGGCCCATCCTTTCCAGGCATGCTGGTCTGCATCTACTTCATCATCCTCTTTGTCTGTGGGAACTGTATCCTCTGCCCATGAAGCCCAGCCCAGAGCCCCATACTATCAGCTGTGTAGGACTGTGAAGGTGAAGGGGGTGGGGATTCCTTCAGCATTTCAGTGCATGCCTTCAGGTTTTCAGTTCTGAACAGGAGGAGAACAAATCATGGTCTTCAGAGTTTGCACTGGTGGTGGCTGGGGGCTGGAGGAAAGCACACCACAGGGCAGGTCTGGAGGACTGGCAGGCATAGATTCAGCTGTCAGTCAGTGCAGTAAGACTGAGCTGGGCTGACTGTACCAAAGCAGAAGAAGGGCAGCCAGCCCAGAGCTCACTACTCACAAGGATGGGTGCAGGGTTAGGAATCCCCAGGCAGGGTTATGTCAAGGACTCATCTCCATGAAGGTTTCTCAGGGCACTTTGGGAACCATAGCTAGCTCTAACCACTTCTTCCATGTGGAAGCCAAGTTGTTATGCTTAGCACTGTCCCTCCAGATATCCTCCTCAATGTCTTCCTGGCCATTGCAGTTGATAACCTGGCTGAGGCAGAGAGCCTGACCTTAGCCCAGAAGGCCAAAGCAGAGGAGCGCAAGCGGCGCAAGATGTCCAGGTGGGTGCTGCTGTCCCAGGCTGTGGGAGCTCCCAAACCAGGTGCTTTGGTGAGGGGACAGAACAACATCACCCAGGACCCTGCCCAGAGTTCATTTCCTGCTTTCCTCCTCCTTTCCACTCAGAGGTTACCCAGAGAAGTCTGAAGATGAGAAACAGATTCTGGCGAAGAAGCTTGAGCAGAAAGCAAAGGGAGAAGGGATTCCTACAACTGCCAAGGTTAGTGCTGCTGGGGCTGAGCCTTGGGGAGCTCCAGGTGAGGGATGAGGCTCCTCCTCCCACCAACCAGGACTGAGGGAGGCTTGGAGTCAGACTGGGTCTCAACTCTTCCAGGCCAGAATCTCTGACCTTACACCCTGTGGTGATGGGGCCTCTCTGAGCCCAGGCAGGACATGTGGCTGGTGAACCAAGTCCACTGATGGAGATCCTTTTCCAACTCATTCCCTTCTCCACAGCCAGTTGTCAGTCATTGAGATGGGCTGGTGCACACCTGTGTGAAGGGGAGCAGAGCAGATCAGCAGCATTTGAGACCTTTATGTCACACCAGCAGCCCCTGTATAGAAACCCCTCTATTTAGCTCTGCTGACTGTGTCAAATTGCCTCCTCCAAGCATCTGACCAGCAGCTACTTCCCTATCCACTTTCCAGGGATGCCCTGTGGCAAAGGTGCATGACCCCAGGCCCTTTACCTGCACACATATTCCTGTCCCATTCTCTTGGCATTGCTCTTTGAATAGACCATCCCTAAGGTGTTTTCCCTCACCTTGCTCCATCCAGGACCAGGATTCCAGGTACTTGGTGGGGTACAGGCCAAATGTAGAGACACTGGCTTCCAAGATGATAGGGTCTGGCCAACATGTAATGTTTGGCAGCAATACTGGGACACACAGCTGCATGTTCTCCTCTATGTCTCTCCCTTGTTTCAGTTAAAAGTGGATGAATTTGAGTCCAATGTCAATGAGATCAAAGACCCCTACCCTTCTGCAGACTTCCCAGGTAAGACTTGTCCCAGGCAGGGCAGGAGGAAAGCTGGGGCAGCACTGCAGAGGGATGGTGCCATCACCCTGGCTGGAGTGAAGGATGTGGTGACTCTCCACCAGCCTTGGGATACTGAGGTCCTTCTGGCACAGTTGCCCAGTCAGAATCTGAGGACTGTCCATAATGCCACATTCCCTCTCCCTCTCTGAGTGACTCTTTCCTTGCCCCTCCTCATGGCCACCCTGCAGGTGACGATGAGGAAGATGAGCCTGAAATCCCCCTGAGTCCTCGGCCACGTCCCCTCGCAGAGCTACAGCTGAAAGAGAAGGCTGTGCCCATGCCTGAAGCCAGCTCCTTCTTCATCTTCAGCCCAACTAACAAGTAAGCACTGACCCTTTTCCCTGCCTTGTGGAGCTAGGTGTGGCCTGGGGGTACTTCTGGCACCAGCTCTTCCCACTGAGGTCCTGTTTGTGCAGAACACCCAGCTCTGAAGGGAGAGAGCTCATTGGGAAAAGCCTTCTCTGTGGAAGGACTAGCACAGACATCCCTTCACACCTGGGGCTTTCCTGTCCTTGAGATTACAACACTCTTCCAGGCTTCCACTGCTTTACCTGAGTCCCTCTGGCCCTTGGCAGCATCTTGTGCCATTTCTGTCCCTGGCAGGTTTCGAATGCTGTGCCACAGAATTGTCAATGCCACCTGGTTCACCAACTTCATCCTGCTCTTCATCCTGCTTAGCAGCATCTCACTGGCAGCTGAGGATCCCATCCGGGCTGAGTCCTTCCGTAATCAGGTGCCTGTGTAGCTGTGGAGGGTTGGAATAGTTGGGGGAGACCTCATGGAGAAACCCAGCTTCATAGAATCATAGAATGGCCTGGGTTGGGAGGGACCCCAAGGATCACAGAGCTCCAACCCCCTGCCACAGGCAGGGACACCAACCTCAGGCCTGGAGCTACACAAGGTTGCCCAGGGCCCCATCCAACCTGGCCTTGAACACCCCCAGACACGGGGCACCCACCCCCTCTCTGGGCAGCCTGTTCCAGCCCCTCACTACTCTCTCTGGAAAAGAAAGCTTCCCAGTAAGCAGACACCTCCTGTCATGCCTGAGCAGGTAGCTATGGTTTCATCCCTACCTCTGGAAAGGCAGTAGACTCTGGGAGGAGAGACTGGTTGTGTTTTCCATTTAGGGCCCATCTGGGACAAATTCCTACTGTTCTTTGCCTCAGTTTACTTCTGGATGAAGAGATCCACTTGGCAGGGTGTGCAAGGTTACCTTGGTTCAAGGCTGTGATGGCTTATTTGGGATAGGAGCATCCTGTGAGGTGGCAAACTGGACCACTGGTGTGTGTAGCACCGTAAAATGCTTCTGGTCTAGCCACCTGAGGTAGACATGGGTCTGCATCTGTGTGTTGTCTGGCAGGGACGAGAGGGTCTCACATGAGACAGCTTCCCCCACCATACAGAGCTTTTGGGCATCACTTTCAGGTCAACCAGGTCAAACCTCCTTCAGTTGGAAACTGAGCGCTTGGTCTCAGGGTTCAGGCTGGGTTGTGCACTGGGGGGAGATCAGCAATGCTGAGGGAAGTTCAGGACTCTCCTTGGCACTGGCTGTGCAGGCTCTGATGAGCTAGAAGTGTTCCTCAGTCCTCAGGTTGGGGAGCAAAACCACAGTGCCAGGATGTTTGAACATGCTGGAGCATTTCTCATGTAACCCAAATCTCATCCAGTTCTGGTGCTTCTGCCCCCAGATCCTTGGATACTTTGACATTGGTTTCACCTCTGTCTTCACAGTTGAAATTGTCTTGAAGGTGAGTCCCTCTGTCCTGTGGTCCTTGCCATGCTCATGACACAGCCCATGAGTTCAGACTGTTTGGGCCTTAGGAACTCATGCATTTTGGGCACAAGCTCAAGGTCCCAGTGAGGAGAAGCCTGGCTAATCCTCACATCCCCAGCACTTGTGCAGTCTAGGTAGTGCATGACCTATCCCTGAGGCCATGTGTCCCTTCCAGGGAGATCAAACAGCCAAGTCAGCTGTGCCCCAAGGACACCATGGCACCAAGGCCATGGCACCAACATTTTAGTTCTGACATAGCCTTAAAAAAATACTTGGGAGAAGAGAAAGCAATGGAAATCTGTGGAGTAAAACAGACAACTCCTGCATGTTGTTCCCACTCCCAAGTCTCTTCAGCTTTCTTCTCTTGGATTTGCTAAATGTCTGGGAAGTTATCTGACTCCAGCCAGCAGGGTACAAAGGATTTCCAGCTGAAATCATCTCCCTAACTGGCTGCAGAGGTAGAGCTCTGAGCTGGATAGGGCCCTCAGGGCACAGAGCTGTGAAAAGCACCTTGTTCCTTGTCTACTCCATGGCTATGGAAGGACCATGCCCCTCAGCCCTGCCTGGCCTCTCTGCTAACTCCTTCTGCTCCCCAGATGACAGCCTACGGTGCCTTCCTGCACAAAGGCTCCTTCTGCAGGAACTCTTTCAATATCCTTGACTTGCTGGTGGTTGCTGTCTCCCTCATCTCCATGGGAATCGAGTAAGCACCTCTGTGGGGTGGGCACTGGGCTCTTTAGCCTGACAGGGCACCTGGGGGGGCTGCTGCTCTCTGTGCTGGATGGAGAAGGAGCAACCAGTCCAAGGGATGGGCATGTCTTAGTGTCCCTCAAGTCACACATAGGGCATGGGCAACTGGGAGGCAGTGGGACAAATTCTTTGAGTGTCCAAAATGAAGATCTGGGTGGGAAATCCATTTGGAGCTGCTTTCTTTAGCTGCCACTGTCCCTTGGCCTTATGTTGGGTGGACAGCTTAGTGACATCTGCATGTCTGCCATCCCTTGCACTCACCCACCCCCAGTCAACAGCTGCTTGGGGAGCCTGTGCCAGGCCAACCTGGGCAGGGAAATTGCTCCATCTCAGCTCTGCCTTCCTCCTCAGGTCCAGTGCCATCTCAGTGGTGAAGATCCTCAGGGTGCTGAGGGTGCTGAGGCCTCTGCGAGCCATCAACAGGGCAAAGGGGCTGAAGGTAAGAGGGAGGCTGGGGGTGTTTGGCCTATGGGGTGTCTTCTCAAGAGGTTCTGTGGCAGGTATCATGTCCTGTGGGGCTTGTGGGGCCGGAACCCACCTCCCACTCCTTGTCTCTGGACAGGGTCTGACCCATCCAGCTGCTCTTGGCAGGCTCCCACTCTTCCTGGGGCCCATCCCTGCATTAAGAGGGTGTGGGATGGACAGCAGGGTCTTTCCCCAGGCATGCTCACATGTCCATTGTCCTCACCCTCTACAGCATGTGGTCCAGTGTGTGTTCGTGGCCATCAAGACGATTGGTAACATTGTGGTGGTCACCACACTGCTGCAGTTCATGTTTGCCTGCATTGGGGTCCAGCTCTTCAAGGTGAGACCTGTCTCAGAGGGACAGGAGAGACATTCTGCTCAGGCACATCCTGGATAGGCTCTTCTAGACATAACCCTTGGGGGTGGGGTGTCCCAGTGCTGAAGGCAGCATAAGCTGTGCTCTGTGGGAAGACATGCCTGCAGTGTGAAAGCATGGGATGGATGAGAGGACAGGGAGGTGGGGTGAGAACTGGCTGTGGGACCGAGCTCAGAGGGTGTGATCAGTGGAGCAGAGTCTGACTGGAGCCTGTGACCAGCGGTGTCCCCAGGGCTGGGTGTTGGGTCCAGTCCTGTTCAATATCTTCACTGACACCTTGATGAGGGAACAGCACCCACCCTCAGCAAGTGCTGATGATCCAGAGCTGGGAGGGGTGGCTGACAGGCAGGACACTGCGCTGCCATCCAGAGACCTGGCCAGGCTGGAGAGCTGGGCAGGGAGAGACCAGATGGGGTTCAACAACAGCAAGTGGAGAGTCTGGCACCTGGGGAGGAACAACCACATGGATCAGGACAGGCTGGGGGTGACCTGCTGGAGAGGAGCTCTGTGGAGAAGGACCTGGGGGTGCTGGTGGGTGACAGGGTGGCCATGAGCCAGCAGTGTGCCCTGGGGCTGAGAGAGACAATGGGATCCTGGGGGCATCAGGAGGAGTGTGGGCAGCAGGTCACAGGAGGGGATCCTCCCCCTCTGCTCTGCCCTGCTCAGGCCCCAGCTGGAGTGTTGTGTCCAGTGCTGGGCTCCCTGGGATCAAACAGCCAGGGATCTCCTGGAGAGAGTCCAGAGAAGGGCTATGAAGATGCTGAAGGGCCTGGAGCATCTCCCCTGTGAGGAAAGGCTGAGAGAGCTGGGGCTGTTCAGCCTGGAGAGAAGAAGACTGAGGGGGGACCTAATCAATGTCTATCAATATCTGAAGGATGGGATGCAGGGGAAATGGCCAGCCCCTTTTCAGTGTCTCCTGAAACACCCTGTGAGCTGGGTTTGGTTGGCATTCAGAGTGGGGAAACCAAGGGTGGTGTGAGGCAGGGGCCAGAGCCAGCAGGGATGCAGCATGGGGACTGACTGTGGGCTGTGAAAAAGTCGCAACATCCCAGGGGCTTCTGGAGCCACAGCAAAGTCATGGCCTGTTGTGATCTCTGTGACATGCAGGGCAAGTTCTACAGGTGCACAGATCCATCCAAGATAACAGCCAAGGAGTGCAGGTAAGAGCTCTCTGCAGCTCAGCTCCAGTCCTGGCCAGGAATGGGATGGGATGTGGTGTGGTGGGGGCTGCATGTGTTTCTGTATGGGGGATGCTGCAGCCAAAAAGTGGCTCCTGTGCTGTTTTCCCTCACCCTGAGGTAAATCAGACACAAGCTCAGGGCTGTCCCCCCTTCCCAGGCACCAAAGAGCCCTGGGCCAGCACTGCAGCAGGGAAGGGGGGGTGCTGAAGGGGGCCCTGCCTGGTGAGTGCTGCATTCCTCCTGCTGCAGGGGTGAGTTCATCAACTACGTGGACGGGGACCCCACGCAGATCGAGCTGCAGAAGCGTGTCTGGCTGCACAGCAGCTTCCACTTCGACAACGTCTTCTCAGCCATGATGTCTCTCTTCACTGTCTCCACCTTTGAGGGCTGGCCAGAGTGAGTCTGTGGGTCTGCAGGGACTGCTGAGGGATGGCTCTGTGCTGGGGGGGGGGCAGGTCACTGCTGCAGGTGAAAGAAGAGCTGAGGAGCAGGGATAGCCATCCTGGCAATGCCTTTGGGACTGACCAGCCCAGCAGCCCTGTCCCAACGTGGTTGGATTTGGGATGTTCCCAAAGCTCTCCCTAACCTTCAAGAGGTGAGATGATGGTCTTTCTCACCTAATTAGGATTCCTGTTGCCTTGCTTTCCCTCCTGTAGGTTGCTATACATGGCCATTGACACTAATGCTGAGGATGCAGGCCCTATCTACAACTACAGGGTGGAGATTGCCATGTTCTTCATCATCTACATCATCCTCATTGCCTTCTTCATGATGAACATCTTTGTGGGCTTTGTCATTGTGACCTTTCAGGAGCAGGGGGAGAGTGAGTACAAGAACTGTGAGCTGGACAAGAACCAGGTAATAAACTGCTGGGAGAAGGCAAGGTGGGACCAGCCCTGGGGCTGGCACTGCTGGGGCTGGCTGATTTGGATCAGATGGTAGAACCAGGGAGTGGGCCTTCTGGTGCAGGTGGGCTACAAACTGGAGCAGAAGGTTGTGCCCAGTTCCGAGCTACCCAGTACAAAAGGAACATGGATATCCTGGAGTGAGTCCAGCAAAAGGCCACTGATATAATTGAGAGTCTGGAGCATCTGTGACATAAGGAGAGGCTGAGAGCTGAGTCTGGTGTTGAGGAGAGAAGGCTCATAGGCATCATACCTATGTGTATCAATACCTAATGGGATGATCTAAGGAAGATGGAACCAGGCTCTTTCCAGTGACAGGACAAAAGGCAATGGGTACAAACTGAAGAAAACAAGAAATTCCATTTAAACATTTTTTAAAAACCCTTTTTTATGGTGAGGGTGGCCAAATATGGGAACAAATTACCCAGAAAGGTTGTGAAATCTCCATATTAGGAGGTATTCAAAACCCAACTGGTTGCAGTCCTGGGCAACATGCTATAGGTAGCCCTACTTAGGGCAGGGAACAGACTAGACCATCTCCAGAGGCACCTTTTACTGTTGGTCCTTTTGTGATGCTGTGATTCTGGCTGGGGCCATCAAGACTGAAAGCAGGAGAAGTGAGATCAGCATCGGCAGAGGATGTGGCACACACTGGGGAGGACAGCTAGACAGGGATGCCCACTGGCCCAAAGGAGGGACCTGCTCATTCATGTGCTGAGCAAGCCTGCAGTACAGCACAGGCATCGAGCTGAGGGTGTCAGGGGTGATGTGAGTTGCACATAAACCCAGTAGAGATGACCCTAAGCCTACTGGGGAGGGAAGGGCCTGCTCAGCACCTCTCAGGTGCAGAGAGAAAACTCAGTATCCCCTCCACCCTTGGTTCATATGACATCTTCAGGCTGCTCTTGACCAGCCCTGAGAGACCCTGGGAAAACACCATGACACCCAGGCAGGCTGGGTACTGAAGGGGTTGGTCCAAGGGCAGCATGGAGATCTTTGGAGTCAAGCAGTGGCTTTGGAAACTTGCTGCCTTGTGGGTGACCTGGGAGTGTATCTACAGATAGTTGGAACATCACTGTCCCCTGGCCAGTATCACTAGGCTGGGGGAGAAGGAACTCTTACTGTGGGGATGTGCAGTGCTGCAGGAAAAGTCCTGCTCCCAAGAGATGGCATGCAAAGTCACCAGAGAGGGTTCATCCACAACCCCCCTGCTTGTGGTGACTCTTCCTGTGCCCCTGGCACTGCCCTGTGCCCTGCTGGGGGGTCCCACCTTCCTGTGCCCCTGGAATTGCCCTGCTGGGGCGTCCCTCCTTCCTGTGCCCCTGGCAGTGCCCTGTGCCCTGCTGGGGGGGGGGGGGGGTCCCACCTGCCTGTGCCCTGCTGGGGGGGGGGGGTCCCACCTGCCTGTGCCCTGCTGGGGGGTGGTCCCCCTGCCTGTGCCCTGCTGGGGGGGGAACCACCTTCTTGTGCCCTGCTGGGGGGTCCCTCCTTCCTGTGCCCCTGGAATTGCCCTGCTGGGGGGATCACACCTTCCTGTGCCCCTGGCAGTGCCCTGTGCCCTGTTGGGGGGGGGGGGGTCCCCCTGCCTGTGCCCTGCTGGGGGGGGAACCACCTTCTTGTGCCCTGCTGGGGCGTCCCTCCTTCCTGTGCCCCTGGCAGTGCCCTGTGCCCTGCTGGGGGGGAGGGGGTTTCCCACCTGCCTGTGCCCTGCTGGGGGGGGGTTTCCCACCTTCCTGTGCCCTGCTGGGGGGGGTTCCCACCTTCTTGTGCCCTGCTGGGGGGTCCCACCTTCCTGTGCCCCTGGCAGTGCCCTGTGCCCTGCTGGGGGGTCCCACCTGCCTCCCTCCCCAGCGCCAGTGTGTGCAGTATGCACTGAAGGCTCGTCCGCTGCGGCGCTACATCCCCAAGAACCCCTACCAGTACCAGATCTGGTATGTGGTCACCTCCTCCTACTTTGAGTACCTCATGTTCTTCCTGATCCTGCTGAACACCATCTGCCTGGGCATGCAGGTAAGGGGCATGGTGCTCACCATGGCAGCAGGTGGCCCTGGCTCAGCCCTGCCACCTCCAAGAGAGCTTCTGGGGAGGAGGTCTTCCCTAAACAGCAGAGTTCATGGGGTGTGCTCAGCATCCCTGGGAATAGGGGGCAAAGTGGGGCTGGTTGGATGTGGGGAGCCAGGAGAAGGTGCTGCAGGGGGGAAACATCCTTTTTGCTGATCACTGCTGAGCCATAGGTTTGGGTGGGGGGGTGCAGTCTGCATCTGGCACACACCCCTCAGCTCACACTGGAGGCTGGACCTGGCAGGAGCTAATGTGGCTCCTCCTGTTAACATGGCTCCTTCTCCCTCCTCCTCAGCATTACAACCAGTCTGAGGAAATGAACCACATCTCAGACATCCTCAACGTGGCCTTCACTGTCCTCTTCACCTTGGAGATGATCCTAAAGCTTATGGCCTTTAAAGCAAAGGTAAGAGGAAAGCATGGTCCAGAGAGCAGGAAATGGCCTCAGGCCAGGCCAGAGGGGGTCAATTTGTCATCTCTCTAATACAAGCACCCTACAACTCCAGAGATCTGCTCCTTGTGATACCCCTGGGGCCCTGTGCAGGAACTGTGAGTTTCTGGAAGGATTGGTTTGCTAGGGCTGCCCTTGCTAGCCAAATCCAACTCAAAACAGTCAGTCACTGTTCCCATCTTCAGAGTCATGTGTGGTGGTCATAGCTCTAGCCACCTCAATCCATCCTCCTCACTTCACACCACTGCCAGACAGGGCCAAACACCTGCCCGAAGCATACAAGGCCTGACCCCCATCCCTTCTTCTGGCTCTCCTTAAGGTGCCAGAGATCACTGGTGATCCTTCCTCTGGGCTCCAGCATCTGTCCCCTCCTTGACTTAAACCTTTGGATGTTCACTTCTCTTCTCTGGATCTCCCCTGGCAGGGCTACTTTGGGGACCCCTGGAACGTCTTTGACTTCCTCATAGTGATTGGCAGCATCATTGATGTCATCCTCAGCGAGATCGACGTAAGTGTCAGGCTGCTTGGCACAAGGGTGGCCCCACAGAGCACCACTGCTGGCACCCCCCTGAGGTTGGGGAGAGACAGGGATGTCCAGCTCTGCAGGGCATTGGTGTCCTCTCCTCTCTGCTTGGTTCTGAGGAGGGACAAGCCAGGATCAGCCTATGGCTTCAGTGTGTGGAGATCACAGTCTATGGACCTTAAAGCACTGTTTAAACACAGGGGACCATTCTTAGCTGGCTGACATGTCCCTCTGCTCCCTTCCCCTGAATCTGTAGGCACTGGGATCCTATGGAAAACAATCTACTCCCCCAGGACTGGACCATGAGCAGCATGACACATGCCAGCCCTTGCCCACTCAGCCTGCCTTGTCTGCATGCCTGGACAGACAGTCACCCATGTGTTCAGCTTCAGACCAGCGTGGGTGGGAAGCAAAAGGGTTCCCACAGCTCCCTGTACCCCCAGGACACTGCTGTGCCCTGCCAGGGGAGGATCAGACCCAGCAGATGCTAAGGCATTTGTTCTGCATGTGTCCCCCTAAGCAGTGATCCATACAATACACATCCTGAGGTTGTATGTGTGCATATGGATCAGCTATAGAGTATTCCAGAAGCTCTACACCATATAGACCACGTGGCTGGGTGGCTGCTGGCAGTGGTTATATGGTAAGTGCTCTGCTAGGAGCATTTTCAGAGCAGTTCTGGGAAGCCAGTGTGCCACTGCCTTCCCTAGCACTGGGGCACCCCCAGCCCATGTCCTGCACTGGACGTGGCCCCTTGCACTGGCAGGTCAGATGCTGCATTTAGCAGTCTGATGGCAACTCTAGAAGCAGCTGGAGGCTGAGGGGGGTTGTGGATGAACCCTCTCTGGTGACTCTGCATGCCATCTCTTGGGAGCAGGACTCGCCAGCTTCGGGGCACTGCAGGGCTGTGCCTGGAAGAGCTGCTGCCACTGCCACCCCTGTGCAGGGACCTTCAGCTGTTCCCTGTGCTGGGGAGAAGAGGGTGTACAGGGGCTCTTGGTGACAGACACCTTTTTCTCTGGAGGATGGTTCAGGCCTCGCAGAGCTGGAATGAGTAAAAGCACCCACCTTCCTCCCCTGGGACAACAACATGCTCCCCTCTGCAGAGTCCTCCATGCCCACACCTCTGTCCTCTAGCCTCTGGGCTGCTCAGCCTCACCAGGCTCCCAGATCTCATGGCAGTGCTAGCAGCTTTCAGCTGTCACCAGGTCTTCCAGGACCCATCCTTGGCTGCCCAGCTCTCTGCACGTGTGACCTTGTTTCCCATAGGGTACCATTTCCCAGTGCACTACCCCCTTCCCCACCTTGTCACTGGGAAATGGAGTTCAAAGGGTGCTCAAGGCCCTGATGTAGGTGGGGATTTGCTGGTAAGTCCCTTTCCTGCTGAGGGGTTGCTCCTCTGGTCCTCAGGAGCTATTCTGTAACCACTGCACCCATCATACATGCCTTGCTGGCTTGGCAGACCTTGGGGGTGGGGGGGGGCTACAGTGTTTTCAGGAGAGTGGCCTTCACAAAACAAGCCTGCACCACCGGTGCAGGGGTGTTGGGTGACACCTTGCAGCTGCTGAGCCATTCCTGGTGGCACCCAGACACACGACTCTGGTTTGCAAAGTCTGTCCTCTCACTTTCTGTGTCTCTTCTCCTCCCTCATGTCTCTGTCTGTCTGTCAGGGTGAGGCCATGGGGGTCTCTTCTCCCTCATGTCTCCCTGTGTCTGTCAGGGTGAGGCCATGGGGAAAGTGATGCTGTCAGGGCCCCTCTGCAAAGCCACCACAGCCAGGTCTTCATGGCTGTTCAATCATTGAGTTCCTGCAGATCCCAGGGGGTGTTGAGGGGTCTGGGGCAAGAAGGAAGTAGGGATGGGGGAGGGGATCCCTCTGGCAGTGCTACCCCAAGCTCTGAAGCACAGGGGTAGTCAGTGTCCATGCTGCTGTGTCACTCCTGCTATGGGCAGCCCTGGAAGCTCAGCCTCCTCACAAGAGCTGACCCCAGCCTACCCAAAGCTTCCTGCAACCCCTGGCAGGGCACAGGCCTGGTCTGTGCAGGGCTTGGGACACATCACCCAGAGTCAGGTGTGGGTGCCTGTGCTGGGAACAGTCCCACTGCCCTAGATGATCCCAGGCTACCTCTGGCCAGCTCTGAGGAGCCTCAACAGGTTGTGGATGTGTATGAGATGTGTGTGCCCACGTGTGTGCAGACCAGTTTGTGCCTCCCAGGCAGTGAGAGAACAGTGCCAGGGAGAGGTTTGCCTCTTACCCCCGCCATGGGGTACCTGCACCAGTTTCACCTGCTGCTCAAACCAGCTGGTCACAGAGGAGCCATGGGTTGGCTGGAGCTGGGCAGCTTGCCTCCAGATCCCACCTGCCACAGCTCTGGGCCTGACCTGGGGGTGTCCATGGGAGGCAGCAAAACCACACAGCCCTGAGGCTGGGCCCAGGTTTCATAGCTCACAGCCCTGCCCCAGGCACAGCTGTCTCAGCAGGGGAGATGCAGAGGGGCACAGATGTGGGTAAGTCCCTGATGGTCAGTATGTTTCCCTGGCCATCCTCTGCCCCTTAAAGGTCCCATCACCCTGTCTGTGAGCCCAAGTGACGCCGTGTCTGCTTGTCCTTCCCCTACCTTCCTTCTCTTGGCCCCAGTTTCCACCTTACTCTTTCTTTGGTGTCCTCTGCAACCACCCCTCCCTCCCTCCCTCCCTGTCTCTCATCCCTGCCTCACTTCTGCTTACTCTCTTGTTCTCTTGACAGACTGTTCTTGCATCCAGTGGTGGATTGTACTGCCTTGGCGGCGGCTGTGATAGCATTGTAAATATCAGCTGCATGTGCTTGTGGTGCTCCCCTCTCTCCCCCCCCCTTTGCTGCCCATGGCCCCAGTGTGCACGATGGCCAGTATTTGCATGTGTGCTGCATGTCATTAGGACACACCAGACCCAGCTGCTCCCCCTCTCTTGCTGAGAGGGACTGAGGGTGAGACACCCCACCAGAGACAGGCCTTCCCATGCTGAGATGTGCTGGACTGTGCTCCAGCTCTCCTGGGTTCATCTGCTGGCCCAGCCCTGCTCTCCACCATCCCACCAGTGGCACTGTGATCTCTGTCCTGAGTGGAGTATCCACAAGGCTGTCTCTGGCTCTGGAGGGCAGGACAGCTGTCCTTGGTTCCTCTAACCATCACCCTGTCTGTGTAAGACCTGTGTGATTGCAGCCTCTGACACTGTGAGCTGGAGAAATCATTAGAGGGGTCCCATGTCTGCCAGCCTGATGTGTTGGCAGGGCAGAGTGAGCACAGCCCTGCACTGGTGGCTGAGACACCCTCCCCCATAGGGGTGCAGCAGTGTGGGGGTGCCCTGGGTTGGCCCATGGGAGCTCTGAAAATGTGGAGGGGCTGGCTTCAGGGTCCCACATACTGGACCCTCTTCCAAGGGGTCCTGGGGCCCTGGTGCTGGGAATTGCAGAGGGCAAAGTGGCCTTTGCTGGGGACTGCCCATGTCCTGGCAGTGGGGACTGGGTGCCCTGGAGCTGGTGAGATGTTCTTCACCATTGTGCTTGCTGGGCAGGTGTTGGGCACTGAGACAATGAAAGGCAATCCAAAGAGGGGTGGGGAGAGGAGATGGTGTTTTCCAGTGCAGCCTTGGGCACTCAGAAATGCCATCCTGGGGGAGCTGGAGGGGTGTTTACAGCTGGGTTGTTGCCCTGGAATAGCTGGGAGTGAGTGGGCTGGGTGATGAGAATGCAGGGGATCTAGGGGTAGCAGCAAAGCTCTGGGAGGCTGAGAGAGCAGTAGGAAAGGCATCCCAAGCAGTGATGGAGTCGGGATAAACAGTCCCTGTGGAGGCCAGGAGGGTTTGCTCCTGGTTTCTGGTGGCAGAGGCTGGGGCTGCAGCTGTGCTGGAATAACCAAGGGAGCAGGTGACAGAGCCCACATCTCCAGCTGCTGATGTCTCAGGTGCTCCCAGACAAAACCTGACCCTTTGAGCCCAGGAACTGTGCCTGCTGGCTCCCCTCCTGCCTGCCCATTCTGCCCTGAACCCAGGACTCCACAGCCCTGGGACATGGCTTTTTTGCAACTCCAAAGGTGGTCTGCAGCCACCCCAGGAGAGTAGGTATCACTGAGGTTATGGGTGACACTGGGAAGCACACCTTGCCCAGAGCTACCCTGCCTTCAGGTCCTCCTTTGGTTCAAGAAGGCCCTACTGGGACATTCTCAATCCAGCCTTTCTGTGTTTGAACAGCCATCATTAACCCTCCACGTGCCTGGTGCCTGACCTACAGCTCACCCTACAAACAGGCTCTGAGGTGGGAGCATCCCATGTGCTGTGGTCTGTGTGCTGGGCAAGAGCCTGGAGGAACTTGAGCCTGTCCTTTGGTGTCTCTGTCTGGCACAGAGTGACCAGCACAGTTCTCCCAGCCTGTGTCACAGCATGCCTTGTCCCTGCAGTGTCCCATCCCCCTAGCTAACAGGATTGCTGTCATGCCCATAACCAGGCATCCCCAAGCAGAGGTGTGAGACAGTGGGGCTGGGGGGATGAACCCATTTGGGAAGGCTGGAAGGAAAATGCCACCACATCTCCTTTGCAGTCTGCTCCTCCATGCAGGCAAGGGCTGTGAGGACCATGGCTGGTGCCTGGGGAGTGGGATCTCGTTTCCCTTCCTCCCCAGGACATGGAGCTCACCTTTGTCTGCCCAGAGGCACCAGCACCCACTGCCCTCCCAGCGCTGTGCTCTGCCTGCAGGACTCTGATGACAACTCCCGCGTCTCCATCACCTTCTTCCGCCTGTTCCGGGTGATGCGACTGGTGAAGCTGCTGAGCAGGGGGGAGGGTGTCAGGACCCTCCTCTGGACCTTCATCAAGTCCTTCCAGGTGTGTTTAGATTGGATCTTAGGGGGAAGTTCTGTGCAGAGAGAGTGGTGAGGGGCTGGAACAGGCTGCCCAGAGAGGGGGTGGGTGCCCCGTGTCTGGGGGTGTTCCAGGCCAGGTTGGATGGGGCCCTGGGCAACCTTGTGTAGCTCCAGGCCTGAGGTTGGTGTCCCTGCCTGTGGCAGGGGGTTGGAGCTCTGTGATCCTTGGGGTCCCTTCCAACCCATGCCATTCTAGGATTCTATGTTAGGAACAGTGGTTCCCTCCCAAACAAGCATGTGCCCTAAGCTGCCATCAAGGCATCGAGCTCTGATCCTCAGGCTAGCTGGGCAAGCAGTGTGTCTTCACCAAGCAGAGAAAGAAAGCTCCAGTGCTGGCAGGCTGCTGGCCCCAGCTTGGGACAGGGTCTTGTGCTGTGTAGCAGAACGTTGACTGTAGGTGGGAAGATTGGGAATGGGGGCTTCCCTGGCTCACACCACCATGTGTCAGAGCTGGTCTGAGCAAGCTGGCAAGGCCTGCCCAGTTCCATTAGCCCTGGTCCTAGCATGGCTGGGCTCTGCACCAAGTGGGTGCTGAAGGGCGTGCTGCAGCATCTCAGCACACATCCCCAGGCAGCTTCCTCAGCCCTGGGCATCCCTGAGTTGTGCTCAACCTTCCTCCCAGCTGTAGAGACCCAGCGCTCCCTTTGGGGTTGGCATGAGTTACCCATGCATGGGGATGGCAGGGTGAGACTGGTGGGTGATCAGAGGGACAGGCAGGAGGTTAGCTGTCCCCTTCAGACCTGTCCTCCTGTCCCTGGGTGGCTGTCATGCTGGGGTGGGGTCTCACAAACCATGGTCCTTCTGTCACAGGCCCTGCCCTACGTCGCCCTGCTGATCGTGATGCTGTTCTTCATCTATGCTGTGATTGGGATGCAGGTGAGGGGCACAGGGGTGGGGTTTGGGCTTGGACAGATGACCTGAGCCTGATAGGATCTGGACAGAAAGGAACAAGGTCCTCTGCCAGGCCCTCCCTGGGACTTCCCACACCATGGGACCATTTTGCCTTAGGATGCAGGCAGCTTTCAGCCCCAGCAGCTTCCTCACATCCCCAGGCTGCAGCCAGGGCAAGGCACACAGCACCTTCAGAGTCAACCTAGATACACAGTCACCAGTGCCTGGTTCATAAGACCTTGTCTCCATGGTCCAGGTGAAGTTCAGGGTGAACAGGGGCATTTTCAGCAGGAATGTCAAAAGATCTCATGACCCAGACAGCACCCCCACCCTGGGTTCAGTCTCTTTTGGGGGACACCTGAAGTGGAGTTACACAAGAGGAGCACAGGGACAGGGGTTCTTTGGAGGGTGCTTGGTGCCTGAGAAAAGGGTGCTGGGGACCTGACAATTTGATTTGCAGATGTTTGGGAAGATTGCCATGGTGGATGGGACCCAGATCAACCGAAACAACAACTTCCAAACCTTTCCACAAGCTGTACTGCTGCTTTTCAGGTCAGTCTTATCTTGTAGGCAGTTCCAGAAGGAAACTGGGCTCAGAGTTGGCATGGGAACCCACCAGCTTGGCATGAAGGAGATCAGCATTTCTGCAGCTGATTTCTTTTTTGCCCTACAGACAAATCTTTTTCAGCAGTGGAAGCATCTCAGGAGAGGCTTTTGGTTGGTCTGGGGGGTCTGAGCTGCATGAGAGGGGCACTTTGGGGTTTCTATTCTGAATGTTTCCTTCCCAGACTGGATTTTCATTTGTGGATTATGAGGAAACTCAAGGAGAAGCAAGAGCTCAGCCCGAGCTGAGCTTCCCCAAAGCTTCACTTTGGAGCTTTCAATAACAGACTCTGTGTAGTAGCAGCACAAGCCTAGGGTCCTGATGGCTCCTTTCCCAGTGGCTCCCACAGCCCTCCCTGCATGCCCAGCTCCTGTCCAGGATGGGCAGGGACCAGCAGGCATCTCCTCTCCCCAGGTGTGCGACTGGTGAGGCCTGGCAGGAGATCCTGCTGGACTGCAGCTATGGCAAGCTGTGTGACCCCGAGTCAGACTTTGCAGAGGGAGAGGAGTACACCTGTGGCACAGGCTTTGCTTACTTCTACTTCATCAGCTTCTACATGCTCTGTGCCTTCCTGGTATGCTGCATCCCACAGGGCTCCCTTTGGTACACCCATCCCGGCCCTGGGCATCCTCTGGTACCCTTGAGTTAGCCTTGTATCTCATGGGGCTGGGCCCATAGCACCCTCTGCCCAGGGGCATCATCTCCCAGTCCTGCTGTAAGCCTGACACCCCACTCCTGTGGTGCCCAGGATGCCCTGTGAGGTCCTTCCCACAGCCCCCCACCTGCTGCCACCCAGATATGTCCCTGTTGACTCTTGCAAGGATGGAGGGGGAAGAGATGCCCTGTGCCTGCTGCAGTCTCACATGATCTGCTGGGGTGGGAGGCCCATCTCTAGGAAGGGTGACCCACAGCAACCTGGCCCAAGATCCTTCTCCTCCCAGAGGACCTCTTCCTCCCTGCCTAGGGCCCATGGGCAGCGCTGCCCTGCCCCTGGTTGCTGCCCTGCCCCTGGTTGCTGCCCTGCCCCTGGTTGCTGCCCTGCCCCTGGTTGCTGCCCTGCCCCTGGTTGCTGCCCCTCAGGGACCTGCAGAGCACTTGGCCCTGTCCCAATTTGTGTCCTTCTCACCCCCCCTCCTCTGTTGACAGATCATTAACCTCTTTGTTGCTGTGATCATGGACAATTTTGACTACCTCACACGGGACTGGTCCATCCTTGGGCCCCATCACCTGGATGAGTTCAAAAGGATCTGGGCTGAGTACGATCCTGAGGCCAAGTGAGTGGCAGGGGGTGAGTGGCACAGAGGGGATGGTGCAAGGGAAGTTTGGGGTGGGCTGGCCTGAGACGTGCATGGCAGTGTGAGCTGTGGCACTGGGTTAGATTAATGCCTTTCAGAAGTGGGTGTCAGGGAAGGCAGCAGGCCTGTGAGCAGCCTAGCGCTCTGCACTCAAGATGTAGGCCCTGACAACATCCTCCTGTTCCCATGAGACAGGAAAAGTTCCTCATGCTGAGAGGATCCTAATAATCCCATTCTCCAAACACAGCAGCCTTGTTGACAGGGGTACAGGCTGCCCTAAGCCAAGAAGCAGCTGTGGGAAGGGACTTGGGAGTAACAGAACATGTCAGGAACCAGCCAGAACAAGAGGGTCAGAACAGCAGGTGTGGGGATGCTGTTAGGTATTAAAGGGAAACTAAGGATGTTTAGCTATAAGATAGGTTTATCAGAACTCATTATAATCACTAACCAATCAATATGGTGTGAACAGTGTGTGTAACCAATGAGCAGTTATTTAGCTGGCCACGTTTGTAGTAAGAAAGGTCTAGAATCTGGGGGATTCCACCTAATAAAATGGCTACACCTAAAATTCATATATTGAATTGCATGTTGCTCTCTGCTGGACGCCACAGATGGGAACTTGCCAGCATATTCCAGGGTTGATAGAAGCCATCAGGATGTTTGGGGACAGGGCAGAGAAGAACAACACCTTGAAGAATCATAGAATGGCCTGGGTTGGGAGGGACCCCAAGGGTCACAGAGCTCCAACCCCCTGCCACAGGCAGGGACACCAACCTCAGGCTTGGAGCTACACAAGGTTGCCCAGGGCCCCAGTCAACCTGGCCTTGAACACCCCCAGACACGGGGCACCCACCCCCTCTCTGGGCAGCCTGTTCCAGCCCCTCACCACTCTCTCTGCAAAGAACTTCCCCCCCAATCTCTCCTCTAACCCTTCCCTCCTCCAGCTTCACTCCATCCCCCTTGTCCTGCCAGTCTCTGCCCTTGAACAAGCTGATTCCCCTCCTGTTCCTCTGCTCCCTTCAGGCACTGGCAGGCTGCAATGAGGTCCCCCCACAGCCTTCTCTTCTCCAGGCTGACCCAGCCCAGCTCCCTCAGCCTCTCTCTGTAGGGCAGGTGCTCTCTTCATCATCCACCCTGGTGATGCTGCCAACTCTTCCATGCCACCATGTGCCTTTATCTGCTGGGGGAATCTGCTGCTCTCCCCAGTAGGAGCACAGGGAAATGCAGGGATTTTCCCACTGGACAAGGACGAACTCAGCCAGCTCCTGCCTGAACCAGTGTCCCCATGTCTGCCACTGCACTGCTGATGCAGTTTGTTGCCTCTGCAGGGGCAGAATCAAACACTTGGATGTAGTGACTCTGCTGAGACGTATCCAGCCTCCCCTGGGCTTTGGGAAGTTCTGCCCACACCGTGTTGCTTGTAAGGTAAGAGCCAAGACCAAGGCATGGCAGGGTGTGTAGGCACAGGGGCACCTTCCCCAGGCTGTCTTTGTGTCCTCCCCAAGGACAATGAGGGTGACAATCCAGCCAGCTTCCCAGTGTCAGGGTTCATATGCCTGCTCTGGCTTCTCACATTTCATGGAGGGGAGTATGCTGGGGAGGAGGAGAGTCAGTAGCCTCCATGGAGCTGGTGTGTTCAGGCTCCTGAAGATAAGGACTTGCCTTTATCCCCCCCACACCAGGGGAGATGATACCAGCAGGCTGGTCCCTGCCTGACCTGGAGCCCTCAGTGCAGAGGGACTCCCAAGCCACACTGCAGTGCCCCCCAGACTGCAGATGCATCTGCAGCTGGTGCAGGAGAGCAGTGCTGGGCTTGAGTAATCATCCTCATCAACTGGGCTGTGGAATTTTGTTTCCAAGGGCTGATGGCACTGAGGCAGCTGAAAACACTGGTTCTGTGGGCATCCATATGCTTTTCCTGGCTTAGCTCATTCTGCACAAATATGGGGCCTGTGTGAGGCTTATGTGTAAACCACATGGGCCTCAGCTGCTCCAGCCCTCTGAGCATCTCCGTGGCTCCTCTGACCCCTCACCAACAGCCCCACATCTTCCTTGTGTTGGGCCCCAGCTCTGGACACAGGATCCAGCTGGGGTCTCACAGGGCAGAGCAGAGAGGGACAATCCCCTCCCTGTCCTTGCTGCAACCCCTCTGCTGATGGAGCCCAGGATCCCATCTCCCTTCCCAGCTGCCAGAGCCACTGCTGCTCATGTTCAGTGTCTCCCCCACCAGAATCCCCAGGTCCTTCTCACAGGGCTGCTCCCCAGGAGCTCTTCTCCCAGGCTGGATCTGTGTCTGGGATTCCTCCAGCCCCAGTGCCACCCCTGACCCTTGGCAGTGCTGAGCCTGCCCCTGTCCTGCCCTGCTGCCTGGGGTCACAGTTGGGTTTGCTGTGCAGCGCCTGGTGTGCATGAACATGCCCCTGAACAGCGACGGCACCGTCACCTTCAACGCCACCCTCTTTGCCTTGGTGAGGACAGCCCTGAAGATCAAGACAGAAGGTAAGTGATGCTCCTGCCTGTCTCTACAGCCCCATGGGGACACCCTCTCCCTGTGCTGGTCCCCCATTCCACCCAGGGACCACAGGGCACTTGCCTGTGGGGCCAGAGCTTCTGGTGCAACCCTCAGTCTCATGATGTGACTGGGTCAGAGCCCATGGGCACGTGCGGGGGGTGCTCAGGCCATGCTTAGTTGCAGGCACACGTGTTGCAGTGCTGAAGAATGAACCAATGCCACCCCAGCTGCATAACTTCACTCACCCAGGAGTGGTTCTGACCCAGTTCCTGGCCTCCCTTCCCACACTGTTAAGTGTCTGATCTCCCCCTTCCCCTGTGTAGCACCACCTGCTCCAGTCTAGCACTTCCCCATGAGTTCAGGATCTCAGACTGGAAGGGAAGGGGGTGGATCCTCTTTGAATTTAGCCCTGCTGGGAAGGCATTCCTTTCACCCCCTTCCTTGCCAGCAGCATGGTTTGCAAAGCCCTGCTTTGGGGAGACGCCACACCAGCTTGTTTCTGTGCCTGTGGGTTAGGCAGTGTCACATCAGCAGCTCTGGGGCTGGGGCAGCCAGCTCTAGCAGTAGGTGAGGCTGGGCAGTGGTTGGGTCACTGGGGATGGAATCTTCCAGAAGCATGGCATGGCTGCTTCACTCCAGCTGGGGTGGGGAACGTGGTGTCAAGCACAGTGCAGGTAGTCCTGTACCTCCTGTAGCCCCCCTCCTGCAGCCCTGGAAGGACCACAGGAGATCTTGGAGCACACCTGGGGGCTGGGATTGCAGGTGAGTGGGAATGGTGAAGCCCATGAGAACACCAGACAGGAGACTCAAATCTGTTGCTGAGCACCACAACAGGTACAGTGGCACTACTGGTCCACCCCTTTGCTAGGTCTGACTCTATAGTTTGAATCTTCTCTGCTAAAATCAGAGCCTCATCTTTCCAAAGCTCATTTTTGCTGGGTGGGGAGGAGCTGTCACACCTCAGAGGGGTCTGGCCAGATTTCCACATCCTTGGTGTTCTGTCCTGCTCCTTTTCCTTGCAGGTAACTTTGAACAAGCCAATGAGGAGCTCAGAACCATCATCAAAAAAATCTGGAAGAGAACCAGCATGAAGCTTTTGGACCAGGTGATCCCACCTATTGGAGGTATGTCACCTGCTGGAGGTATGTCACCTGCTGGCCCTTCCCAGAGGAGCAGAGCAACACCTGGTTGGCATCCCAGCTGCTCCCACAGCTCAGGGCCTTGTGATGGGCAGTTTTGTCAGGTTGGTTTCCTCCCCTCCAGATGATGAGGTGACAGTGGGCAAATTCTATGCTACTTTCCTCATCCAAGAGCATTTCAGGAAGTTCATGAAGCGCCAGGAGGAGTATTATGGGTACCGACCCAAGAAGAACCCAGTGGAGATCCAGGTTGGTGGTGTGTGGGTGGTGGTGGAGGGGTGAACCTTCTTGGGGGCAGGTAGGATGTGGTGGGGAGTCCAGGGTGAGGTAGAGTGACAGATCTGCAATGACATGTAGAGACCTCAGTGCCTCAGGCAATGAGGTGGCCCCAAGTGAACCAGCTCTGAACTGGCCACTCCTGAGGGGCACCTTAGTCTCCAGATGGAAACAAATGATGTTTTACTCTCTTCCCCACTGACTTCAGCTGCAGAGGGGGCTCAGCAGGGCCTGATGCCTCACCAAGCAGTTTTAAGGCCTGGAAAGCCCCACCACAGACCAGTGTCTGGACCAAATGCTGCTCATCCAAGTCCTTACCCACACACTCTTCTCCCTTCCCAGGGCCTTCTCCCTTTCCTCCCCCTAGAAGTGTGGCAGGTGGTTCTGTGTGCCTGGTGCTCCTTCTAACATCTCTCACTGCCTGGTGCAACATCAGGTTGGTGTGGCTGATCTTGGCAGCCAGGGAAGCTTGCACAGCAGCCCTGAAGGATGCTGTGAGGGCAGGATGGGAGAGTATTTATGCCCCTGCCCAGACCAGCTGGGATGTCCCCAGCCTCTCTTGACCTTAGAGGGAGGAAATCCCTTACAGAGATAAAAGACCAGGCCCCAGAGGTGTAAGGCAAGTTAAAGAGCTAGGGCCCTTGTCAGAGACCTGCAGATTAGGGACAGTGGCACAGCTACTCCTCAAGCATCTCCAGCCCAACCCTTTGTCAGGGGACCCTTAGCATGCCCCTCTGAGGGACAGTGTTACCCCAGGAACTGTTCCACCAAGCACAGAGCCCAGTCAGCTGCAGGGCCACCCATGGCCTCTCCCTGTCACCTGACAGGACAGCATGGCTTACCAGGTGAGCACACTTCAGCCTGTTTCCTTCTCCAAAGCCCAAAGCAAGAGGGGTGGTGGTGGGGCCAGGCCACATCCAGCCATAGCTTCTTTTACCCACCAGGCTGGGCTGAGGAGCATTGAAGAAGAAGCTGCTCCTGAGATCCATCGGGCCATTTCTGGGGACCTGACTGCAGAGGAGGAGCTGGAAAGGGCAATGGTGGAGGCTGCCATGGAGGAAGGGATATACAGGGTGAGTACAGCCCCCAGGGGATCTCACCCAGCCCCCAGCTTGATGTTTTGGTGATGGGTCAGCCTAGCTATCAGCACATGGAAGATGGTCATAGAATCATCAAATGGGTTGGAAGGGATCATAAAGCTCATCTAGTTCCACCCCCCCTGCAGGGACACCTTCCACTAGGCAAGGTTGCTCAAAGCCTCATCCATCCTGGTCACAGTGTGGACCGAAAGGATGGATCAGCACTTCTTTCTTCTCCCTGAGCACCAGTACATCCTGACTGAGTCATCCTGAGCAACCAGCTCCCTGCCTCAGTTTCCCCATCTGTCAAAGGACCATCCCATACACCCAGCAGGAGTGTGGGAAGTGTTTACCCCCAGGTTTGGAGGGCCCCAGTCACACCTTCTGCTGGGCTAAGGAGGCATCACCACCAGATGATGGTGTAGGCAAAGGGCCTGGTGTTGGCAGGCAGGCAGGGAGGTGCAGAGCCCAGCAGCTTGGAGGTTAGCTTGAGCACAGTGGGACCTGTCTGGAGAGCTCCAGGAGACACTCCTCCCACCCTCCAGGGTGATGGAACATGGAACCAGGGCCTTGGAATGGGGGAGGACCAGCCACCCCTGGCCAGCAGGGCCACAAGCCCATGTTTGTTTCCACATCATCAGCAGATGATGACAGGAAGAGATTCCCTCCTCACTCGCTGGGAGTCTGGGGGACAGCCTGGACAGCTGTTGTGCTGCACCTCCTGCTGTGTCCAGAAATGGCACTATAGCTGTCCCCCAGAGTGACAGGATCTGTCAGGCACAGGGCTGGCTCTCATCCCAGTGCTGCTGTGGGATCATCACCACTCAGTGCCTCAGTTTCCCCACCTGGCCAGTGAGGCTTTTGAAACTGTACAGCCTGCAAGGCCTGAGAGAGAATGAGCAGGGAGAACACTGTTCCCATGGGCACCCCCACATCCCCCCTCCCATGGGAGCAGCCCCAGAGCTCCAGGCCTTCCCTGATGCCCTCCCTGTTGGTTTGCAGAGGACAGGTGGCTTGTTTGGCCAGGTTGACAGCTTCCTGGAGCCCAGCAGCCCCCTGCAGCCCCAGATGGCCAACCAGAGGCCCCTGCAGTTCATGGAGGTGGGCAGTGAGGACCTGGACTCCCCTGTCTTCCTTGATGACCTCCCCCAGGAAGGCAACACCAACCTCAACAATGCCAATAACAGCAGCTGGCTGGAGGGGTAAGGGCTGGGCAGGCTCCCTGAGCAGGCAAGGTGGGGCTGAGCCATGCCCAGCAGCTCCCAGTGCAACTGTGCTGGCATCTGGTGCTGTTATGGATGGGAAAGGTCTGGAGAAATGGCTGAGCTGCAGCAGGAAGCTCCCTACAGACTCAGGGAGGAATTGGGTGCTGGGCACAGAAGTGGCTCCATGGGTGCAGGAGCTTTGTGCAGAAATTCAGTCCTTGAGCTGGAGACCAGGGGACAAGGAGACCAAGGGAAAAGGAGACCAGAACCCCCCCTTGCCAGTCCCTGGGCCCCAGCCTGGCACTCCCAGAGGTGTCACCAGAACACCCAGGGTAGCTCCAGGACTGATGTGAGGCTCTGCATGTCACCACATGTGACACCCCACACCCCCCTCTTGTCCTTCCCATCACTCAGTCAGCTCAGTGCAGCTCAAGCTGGACAGCAGAGCTCCAGGGATCACCCCCTGCCCCACAAATCTCTGAGTGCCAAGGCCTGGGTAGGGGCCACCAGCACCTGCCTGGGAACAGGGACAAGGGACAAGGGTTACCAGTGTAAGAGGATGTACCTGATCCTACTTGCTGGGGTCTCCATCCTGCTCATCCATCCCAGGAACTACCCCTGCTCATCCATCCCTGGGGTGCCCCCCAGCTGTATCCCCAGGGTGAGCAGAAGGCAGGGAGAGCTTCACCCCTGGGTGGGAGCTGGTCTCAGCACGTGGTCCCTGCTCAGTCTGACCCACCTACCTGCCCTTATCAGGATGAAGTATGAAGACAAGGTGCTGAGGAAGACAGTGCCAGCAGCACCCAAGAATCCAGCATGGGGTGAGTCTCAGCATCATTCCTTGTCTGGGGGATCTGGACCAGCCCAAATGCCAGGGTAGGGGAAGGGCCTGTTGTTGGCAGGCAGGCAGGGAGGTGCAGAGCCCAGCAACTTGGAGGCTAGCTCAAGCACAGTGGGACTTGTTTGGAGAGCTCCAGGAGACACTCCTCCCACCTTCCCACCCTTCAGGGTGATGGAACATGGAACCAGGGCCTTGGAATGGGGGAGGACCAGCCACCCCTGGCCAGCAGGGCCACAAGCCCATGTTTGTTTCCACAGACAGGGACTTCTTCCTAACTTTTAGGAGCCAGCACTGAGCAGTGGGCAAGTGCAGGACCAAATTCTGCTACCCCTGAACCCCTAAACCCTTTGGTTCCCCCAGTCAAGATAATCTCTGTCCAGCTCTGGGTAGCAGTAGTGTGTTTGCTCTTGTGCCCATCTGATCATAGGATCATAGAATGGCCTGGGTTGGAAGGGACCCCAAGGGTCACAGAGCTCCAACCCCCTGCCACAGGCAGGGACACCAACCTCAGGCCTGGAGCTACACAAGGTTGCCCAGGGCCCCATCCAACCTGGCCTTGAACACCCCCAGACACGGGGCACCCACCCCCTCTCTGGGCAGCCTGTTCCAGCCCCTCACCACTCTCTCTGCAAAGAACTTCCCCCCAATCTCTCCTCTCCCCCTTCCCTCCTCCAGCTTCACTCCATCCCCCTTGTCCTGCCAGTCTCTGCCCTTGAACAAGCTGATTCCCCTCCTGTTCCTCTGCTCCCTTCAGGGACTGGCAGGCTGCAATGAGGTCCCCCCACAGCCTTCTCTTCTCCAGGCTGACCCAGCCCAGCTCCCTCAGCCTCTCTCCAGAGGGGAGCTGCTCCAGCCCTCTGAGCATCTCCGTGGCTCCTCTGACCCCTCTCCAACAGCCCCACATCTTCCTTGTGTTGGGCCCCAGCTCTGGACACAGGATCCAGCTGGGGCCTCACAGGGCAGAGCAGAGAGGGACAATCCCCTCCCTGTCCCTGCTGCCACCCCTCTGCTGATGGAGCCCAGGATCCCATCTCCCTTCCCAGCTGCCAGAGCCACTGCTGCTCATGTTCAGTGTCTCCCCCACCAGAATCCCCAGGTCCTTCTCACAGGGCTGCTCCCCAGGAGCTCTTCTCCCAGGCTGGATCTGTGTCTGGGATTCCCCCAGCCCCAGTGCCACCCCTGACCCTTGGCAGTGCTGAACCTCATTAGGTTCCCCCAGGCCCATCTTTCCAGCCTGTCAGGATCCCTCTGGATGGCTCCTGTCCTTCTAGGGTGTCACCCACACCACCCAGCTTGATGTCATCTGCAAACTTGCTGAGGGTGCTGATCTGATGTCCCCACCTTTCCCTCTCCCAGAACACAGCCACCCTGTAACCATGGAGATGCTGCCACTGAGGCCCAACAGGAGGAGAGGGGCCACCTCTGCCAATCACCCATCATCAGGGAGAGGGGTCACCTCTGGCCCCTCATCAGGGCTGCTCCTCCTCCCCCAGCAGGTAAAAGGGACAATGTGTGCCTGGAGCAGCAGTGCAGGGGACATTAATGGGTTAACCTACCTCCTTATCCCTGGGAAAGGCTGTGGGTGGTGCTGGGGAGGACTCTGTCTCTAGGACCCCCCCTGTGACCTCTGCTTTGCTGGGGCTCTCCTTTCTGAGGAGCTTGGGGAAGGGGCTGGTTCCCAGCCCCACTGATGCAGCAGGCACAGAGCACTCCCAGCTTGAAGCAGCATCTCTCTTGCTCCCCAGCTCCCCCCAGCCCCTGGGCAGATGGGTTTGCATCCTGCTCCCACACTGCCCTGGCTGCCCTTGGGTAGCCACAGTGCCTTATCACCAGGTAGATGCCAAGGCAGGAGATAAGGGCTGGTTCCCAGCTTTCTCTGCCCACATGTTCTTGATGGTCCCATTGAGGGTGGTGCCCTGGACCTAGGGGCTTCAGCAGGGGGGGAGTGCATGTCCAGCCTGGGGCCAGCACCTGTACCCCCACATTAACCTGGGGGAGGCTGCAGCTCTTTGCTCCTCTCATCCAGCTGCCCAGAGAGGATGGCACTGTGACAGGAGAACCGTCCAACTCAGCGCACCAGTGGGTTGAAGGCACTGAGACAAGCACATCCTCCACCCCAGCCATCACCTTCCTCATTCAGGAGGTAAGGCAGGAGCACAGCCTGGCAGGGGTCAAGGCAGAGCTGCCAGAAGTGCCATGCTCCTGCCACGGTGGGAGGTTGGAGGGCAAAGCTTAGCAGGTACGTGCCAGTGCAGAGGTGAGCAGGGAAGAGGAGGTGAGGGAGGACTGTCTGCAGCCAGGGGCACTTCTCCAGCAGCCTGAGCACACCCTGGGCTGTGCCCCCCCCCCCTCTCTTGCAGGCTCTGATCTCTGGGGGCCTTGAGGCTCTGGCTCGTGACCCATCCTTTGTAGCACTGACCAGGGATGAGATGGCAGCCACCAGCCAGCTGGACATGGATGAAGTGGAGAAAGCAGCTGTGGAGCTTCTAAAGGGAAGAACAACACCACAGGGCACCAAATCTGTCTCTGGCCACTAGGACAGCTCAGCCCTATCATCAGCCACTGCCCCAGGGCTCAGAGGAGCCACCTCCCAGAAGAACCAAGGCTGCAGCTCACCTGTGAGTCACCTGCTGATGCAGCCTAGTGAGCTCAGCCCCATCCATCAGGAGCTTGAGAGGGGTTCCTGAAGCGATGCCACACTGCTCCCCATCTCTACCTGGGGTCCTGGTGAGCTCAGTCCAGCTGCAGGAGGAATTTTGGGCCGGGTCTGCTGGATGCTGGTGCATGACAGGACAATGCTGTGCTAGAAGGGGCTTGCAATAAATGAACAGGTCATTAAAGTGTTCCTGCTGTGTGACTCTCTGGGTGGCCCAGTCCCCTCTTTCCTCTGCCCCCCTCTTGCACAGCCTGTGGCTGCTTGTTACCCAGCCCAGCCTGGGGAGGGGTCTCTGAAAGGGAGACCATGTTTACCCAGAGCTGGCAGTGCTGTAGCAGCTCCCAGTCCCCAAGCTGAGGGTGGTCTGTTGCTGCTCCCAAGTGCTTCTGCTGTAACCAGCCACCTTGAGGGTGTCAAGCTCTGGGTGTCTCCCAGCAGCCAGCCCCAGCATCCTTCCTTTCTGCTGGAGCCTAGTCCTGCTTGCAGCCAAGCCTGTGCTGTGGAGAGCAGGACAAGGGGCTGGGGCAGATTTACCTTGGGCTGGGGCAGCAGACAGGCTTTGTGGCAGTGAGGTCTGGGGGCTTCTTGGCTCACACTCCCCTCCCCAAGATGGGTAAGAAACAGGAAAGGGCACAAGAGCCTGTCCAGGGGCGTGCAGCAGCACTGGGTCCAACCAAGAGAACTGGCCACTGCTGGGGGGGATTCCTGGTATTTCAGGTATCTCCAAGCACTGCTCTCAGGCTCAGGAACTCACTGGGTCTCATCCAGCCCCCAGCCATTCCCACTGCTCTGCAGGGGACAGGTCAGAGATGCCACAGCCAGCAGAGTGCAGGGAGCACAGTGCCCGCTGGATGCTGGCACCAGTGCTGACCAGCACTGCCAGTGCCCTGCCAGCTCCTGCCTGGCATCCAGCAGAAGCTGAGGTTATTCCTCTCTGGGAAGGGGTCTGCCCAGGGATGTCCCTTTACAGACCTCAGTGCCCCAGGTGGGGTCTGGGTACTGAGCACTGGAGCAGCCCCAGCCCCCTGGGCTGTCTCTTTGCAGGGGTCTTGGTGCAGAGGGTCCTCAGCCCAGCCAGAGTGGGCAAGGCAGGGCCCTTCCTTGCCTAACAGATACTGAAATGCAGCCAACTGAGAGGTCCTGGGGGAGGTGCTGAATCGATAGAGCTTGCCTGCTCTCCAGCAGGGCATTTATTTGTTAACTTAATAGAAGGGAAATGGCTGTTCCCAGCTCCAGCTGCAGCCTGGACAGCCTGTCTTGTGCAGAGGACACCCAGACAGACAGCTTTCCCCTGAGGGGATGCAGGCAATCAGCAGTGAGGGTGTAGGGGCAGCTGATGAATCCCTTCCTCTTGCTTCCCTGCCTTGGAGCAGGATGTACAACTCCCTCACACACAGGTACACACAGGAGCACATCCACCTGCTCCCAAGGGGCATGGAGGGGCTGCCAGGGAGGCTTTGGTGCCTGCTCTGCCAAGGATGTGCTTCATCAGTTCATTAGTGAATGATGGTGATGATGATGGTGGTTCCTGGTCCCTTCAGGGAGGTGCAGGACAGCATGTGCCACTTTGCAGGGCAGGTGGGTGCTCACTGGGGACTCCAACCACAAAGGGTGATGCTGTGGTGGGGACGTGCTGTGGTGAGGGGGCAGTGCTTCTGCACCCCCACCTGAGCCCTGGAGCTGTGTGGGGGGTGATTTGCCCCAACGTGGCATCTGGGGGTTCATTCTGGAGTTCATCCAGCTGAACTGGGCACAGATCTGGCTTCTGACCTGGCTGGTACAAGGAGGGGAGTGGGAGCATAGGGCCAGCAGCAGCATGGTATGGTCACTGCCCCTCTCTGGCTGGAGCCTTGGTGGGGAAGGGTCCAACCTCTGAAAAAATGGCAGCTCAGGTTGGGATGTGCCCCCTGACCCAGGGGTCCTTTAAACCAGGGACACAGGAAGAGAAATGCCAACTCTCCAGCTCCTTGTGGGACAGCAGACTGGCCATATCCTGCTCATCCCTTGATGCAGTACCAGCCCTGGAGCTTGCCCATCCCAGCAGATGCCCAGGCAGGTCCCCCAGGGTGCAGAGCTCTGTGTGCACGTGGCCCTGGCACCTTGGGAGCCTCAGGAGGGGTGTGAGCAGACAGGGTGAAGAGATGGTGCTGTTGAGGTGAAGGCATCTGGACTCCAAAGCAAATGTGGCCTTGCCAGTGGTGGGTGGGTGGCTGGGGACAGCGTGGGGGGTGACAGATGTGCTCAGCACCCTTTGTCCCCACTTGTGTGCCCACCCAGCAGCACCCACACCCTCATCTACACACAGTGGTCTCTCTCAGGCTGCCCAGCTCCTGCTGCTGCCCAGCTCCTGCTGCTGCCCAGCTGCTTTTGCCAGCTCCTCACCACGATGCTCTCGTGTTCACCCACTAACAGGGAGCTGGGGGGCACCCAGGGGTGCGTGTTACCAATGGCAGGGGTGGGCTGCCACAGGGACAGCATGGCCCTTTTAGTGTGCCACCCATGGGCTGGAGAAGGGAGAACTCCCATGTCCCTCCACAGCAGCACCTGAGCTACTGGGGCTGGCTGGGAGCCTCTCCTGGGGGACAGAGGGGTGACCCCGACTCAGGGACAGGATGGGGCAGGTAGGAGAGGGCAGGCAGGAGGCTGGGGGGAGCGGGGTCCTGTGGGGATCTTAGTGCTCCCAGGGCTGGTAAGAGCATCAGGCCTGGACCAGAGCTACTCCCTGTTGCACTGGGCAGCTCCGAACTGCAGGGGGATGCAGTGGGATACACGAGGCTCATCTAGGCTGCACTGGGCTGGCACTGGGCTGACTGGGCTGGCACTGGGCTGACTGGGCTGGCACTGGGCTGCACTGGGCTGGCACTGGGCTGGCAGGGAGTTGGCAGCCTCCCCGGCCTCTCCCAGCCTCCCAGCATCATTCCACACTGGGATGTGCCCGGGCTCTGCTCCTTGCCAGGACAGCTGCACTCGCCCTGCGGGACCTGGGGCTGCGCTCCCACTGCCTCCCAGGGGGAACGTCTTGTACGTTTTGGGTTCATGCTGGTGCAGCCCCAGTACAGCCCCGCACTGTCCCAGTATGGCCTGGAACAGCCCAGTACAGCCCAGTTCAGCGTGAACAGCCCGGTACATCCCTGAACAGCCCAGAACAACCCGGTACATCCCTGTGTAGCCCAGTACAGCCCAGTACAGCCAGATACGGCCTGGAACAGCCTGGTACAGCCCAGTGCAGCCCGGCACAGCCTGGTGCAGCCCGGAACAGCCTGGTTCAGCCTGGAACAGCCCGGTTCAGCTCAGTACATCCCTGTACAGCCCGGAACAGCCTGGTACATCCCTGTGCAGCCCAATAAAGCCTGTAACAGCCTTGAACAGCCTGGCACAGCCTCGTGCAGCGTGGAACAGCCCAGTGCAGCCTGGTTCAGCATGGAACAGCCCGGTGCAGCCAGGTACAGCCCGGTTCAGCCTGGAACAGCCTGGTGCAGTCTGGAACAGCCCGGTTCAGCCTGGAACAGCCCGGTGCAGCCAGGTACAGCCCAGAACAGCCCGGTTCAGCGCAGAACAGCCTGGTGCAGCTTGGAACAGCCTGGTTCAGCCCGGTTCAGCCCGGAACAGCCCGGTGCAGCCTAGAACAGCCCGATTCATCCTGGAACAGCCCGGTGCAGCCAGGTACAGCCCGGTTCAGCCAGGTACAGCCCAGTTCAGCCCGGAATAGCCCGGTGCAGCCAGGTACAGCCCGGAACAGCCTGGTGCAGCTTGGAACAGCCCGGTTCAACCCGGAACAGCCCGGAACAGCTCGGTACATCCCTGTGTAGCCAGGTACAGCCCGGTGCAGCCAGGTACAGCCCAGAACAGCCCGGAACAGCTCGGTACAGCTCAGTACATCCCTGTACAGCCCGGAACAGCCTGGTACATCCCTGTGCAGCCCAATAAAGCCTGTAACAGCCTTGAACAGCCTGGCACAGCCTCGTGCAGCGTGGAACAGCCCAGTGCAGCCTGGTTCAGCATGGAACAGCCCGGTGCAGCCAGGTACAGCCCGGTTCAGCCTGGAACAGCCTGGTGCAGTCTGGAACAGCCCGGTTCAGCCTGGAACAGCCCGGTGCAGCCAGGTACAGCCCAGAACAGCCCGGTTCAGCGCAGAACAGCCTGGTGCAGCTTGGAACAGCCTGGTTCAGCCCGGTTCAGCCCGGAACAGCCCGGTGCAGCCTAGAACAGCCCGATTCATCCTGGAACAGCCCGGTGCAGCCAGGTACAGCCCGGTTCAGCCAGGTACAGCCCAGTTCAGCCCGGAATAGCCCGGTGCAGCCAGGTACAGCCCGGAACAGCCCGGTTCAGCGCGGAACAGCCTGGTGCAGCTTGGAACAGCCCGGTTCAACCCGGAACAGCCCGGAACAGCTCGGTACATCCCTGTGTAGCCAGGTACAGCCCGGTGCAGCCAGGTACAGCCCAGAACAGCCCGGAACAGCTCGGTACAGCTCAGTACATCCCTGTACAGCCCGGAACAGCCTGGTACATCCCTGTGCAGCCCAATAAAGCCTGTAACAGCCTTGAACAGCCTGGCACAGCCTCGTGCAGCGTGGAACAGCCCAGTGCAGCCTGGTTCAGCATGGAACAGCCCGGTGCAGCCAGGTACAGCCCGGTTCAGCCTG
The DNA here is from genome assembly GCA_022605575.1 of Laterallus jamaicensis coturniculus. Classification (NCBI taxonomy): domain Eukaryota; kingdom Metazoa; phylum Chordata; class Aves; order Gruiformes; family Rallidae; genus Laterallus; species Laterallus jamaicensis. The sequence goes on from JAKCOX010000038.1 coordinate 6,207,094, forward strand.
GAACAGCCTGGTGCAGTCTGGAACAGCCCGGTTCAGCCTGGAACAGCCCGGTGCAGCCAGGTACAGCCCAGAACAGCCCGGTTCAGCGCAGAACAGCCTGGTGCAGCTTGGAACAGCCTGGTTCAGCCCGGTTCAGCCCGGAACAGCCCGGTGCAGCCTAGAACAGCCCGATTCATCCTGGAACAGCCCGGTGCAGCCAGGTACAGCCCGGTTCAGCCAGGTACAGCCCAGTTCAGCCCGGAATAGCCCGGTGCAGCCAGGTACAGCCCGGAACAGCCCGGTTCAGCGCGGAACAGCCTGGTGCAGCTTGGAACAGCCCGGTTCAACCCGGAACAGCCCGGAACAGCTCGGTACAGCCCGGTGCAGCCAGGTACAGCCCGGTGCAGCCAGGTACAGCCCAGAACAGCCCGGAACAGCTCGGTACAGCCCGGAACAGCCCGGAACAGCCCGGTGCAGCCAGGTACAGCCCGGTTCAGCCCGGTACAGCCCGGAACAGCCCGGAACAGCTCGGTACAGCCCGGAACAGCCCGGTGCAGCCAGGTACAGCCCGGTTCAGCCCGGTACAGCCCGGTTCAGCGCGGAACAGCCCGGCGCAGGCAGGAGCGGGGCCGCTGGCCCGGCAGGGGGCACCAGTGGGCCGACGGGTGAGGAAGCCAGGCTGGGGGGGGTGGGGGGTGAGGTGTGTGTGGGTCTGTTCGGGGTGTGTGAGGGTGCCCGAGGGGGGATGCGGGGGGTGGGAGGGGGGGGGGGGGTTGCTGCGCGAGGGGCGCACATGACCCTTTGCGCGTGCCCGCGTGCGCGCGTGCCGGCAGGGGCGCTGCGGGGGGCGTGTCCCCGCCCCGCCCCGCCCCGCACCTGGGACCGCCCCCTCCCCCCAGCCCCGCCCCCTCCCCCCTCCCCCTTCCCCCCGCCGCCTCCCGCCGCCCGCGGATGCTGCTCCCTGGCAGCGGTGCCGCGGTGCCCGGGCGGTGGGGGTATGGCGGCCCCGGACAGCTCCGTCAAGGTGGCCGTGAGGTGAGTGCCGGGGGAAGGGGGGGGAGGGGGGTTCGGTGCTTCCGGCGGGGGGTGGAGGGAGGGGGGTGCATCCCCGGGGAGGGGGGGCCCGATGCCACCGGCGAGTTGGGGGCTGCAGCTGCGTGTGAGTGGCGGGGGGGGTGTGTGTGTGTGAGAATAACCGGCTCGGCGCTGCCTGGACCCAGGGCAGCGAGTCCCCCCGCTATGGGGGTCTGTCCCCCCCTCCCCTTCCCTCCAGCCCCGCCGCTATCCTCCCCACCCTTCGCTCCGCAGCGTTTCGGGGGTGCCGCCCCTCTCACCCCACCGGATGCCCCCGCTGCGCAGCCCCGCGCTGCCCCCCCCTTCCCCTCCCATCCTCGGGGGGCGGGGGGGCGAGGCGGGGGACCCCCCCCCCCTTCTCCCCAGCCCCTTCACCTGGAGAGCTTGGCTTTCACCCAGCCTGTGCAGCTCGGTGGCTGCGTCGCGGGTGGGTTTGACTCCTCGGTGATGTCAGGCAAGATGCCGGGGGTTCTGGGGGTCCCTGCGTAACCCCCCCACACCCCCCCGCACCCCTTCCCGCACACGGACACGCACACAGCGCCGGGGGCCACGGCAAAGAGCGATGCGGCATCTCGGGGTCCTTTGTGCTGCCTCCGCGCCTTCCTCACCGCCTACCTCAAGGAAGGAGCTGCTGGGGGCACCTAATTCATGCGGGGGGTGCTCAGGGGAGTGGGGGGTGCTCGGGGGGGTGGGATGCTGCGGGAGCTTGAGGTGCGCTGGGCTGGGCGGCAGCCGGCGGGGCAGCGCATCGCCGGCAGAGCCCCTCGGGGCTGGGTCGAACCGGGCTCTTTGTTAGCGCTGTGCCAGGCTGGGTGTATTCTGTGAGCAGCCGCTGGGGTCCCGCAGACCGCTGTGGGTTTTAGCTTCCCTCTGCCCCATGTGGAAGGAGCAACCACCCCCCCCTCCATCCTCCCCGGAGCCCCTGCCTGCCTGTCAGCACCCCCTGCTCGCCCCGGGGTCAGCCAGCATCTTCCACACAGGGATGAGCCTGGCCCGGCCTTCGGCACCCCGAGTTCCCGTGCAGGGGGGTCAGGGGAGGATCGGGCCCCTGTGGGGATCTGTGTGGACGCGGCCCAGCCCCCCCCCCCCCCTGCTGACACCCACCTCCCAGTCTGGCTTGTCCCCCAGCGTGGGGCTGCGGGGTGACTCTGCAGAGGGCAGGGCACGTGGTGCCCCCCCTGCCCGCACCCTTAAGGGTGCAGGGCAGATTGGGGTGCTGATGGCAGTCTGCAGGGGGGCTGGGAGGCCTCGGAAGAGGGTTTGCAGGGGGCACTGCCCGAGCTGGTCCCTGCCTGGGCAGAGCCAGAGCACAAAAGATGCTGGGTGCAGCATCAGCAGAGGAAGGAGACAGGGTGGGTGTGGGGCTGTGCCTGCTGCTGGGGGGGTGGGGGTGGGTGGGGGGGTGTGCACACAAGGACACCCACCAGCACTACCTGCCTGTGGGGGTCTTCTGCCTTTCCCCCTTGCAGAGGATGAGGATTGGGGCCAGGCTGTGGCTTTGCAGGGTGGGTGAGGCGACAGCATCTTGTGGGTGCTGCTGAGGTCCCTTCCCAGGAGCAGGGCTGGGCTGTACCCAGGCAGGGGGTGTCCGTGCCAGGACACTGACCAGGGAACTGAGTGATGCTGGTGTTGGGGGTGGAGATTTCCTGCCAGACAGATTCTTCCTGCCCTTGGGATGAAGCCTTTTAACAAAGGCCTGGCTTAAGGCTGGCCTTACCCAGGGAGATGGACTGGGTGCCACTGGGAGTGATGGTTTTGGAGCTGTTTCTGCCTGTGATGGGGTTGAGGAGTGTCCAGTGCACAGGGAGGTGCACAAGCTGGGGGGTGACTTCAACATGCAGCGTTGCAGTGGGGCTGGGGTGTCCTTGGCAAAGCTCTGGGGTAGGGGGGAGGTCCAACTCTCTCCCGACCCCTTCCTTGAGGGAACCAGCCAGCATCCCGCTTGGCACAGCTGGTGGGTGCTGTGGCGGTGGGGAAGGTGAGGTGGCAAGACAAAGGAGGAGGCCTGGGAGCAAGGAGGCTGGGAGACAAAGCAGGTTGCAGCGCTGTGCAGGAAGGTGGCTCCTGAGGGGAGGGTGAGACAATCTCCCTGCAGAACACACAGCTTGTCTGCAGAAGTAGCTCTGGGTGGCTGGTGATGGGACCCCCCCCCCCTGCCCTGGTCTGGGAGCAGAGCAAGGTTTCCCTTTGTGTCAGTGGAGTGGCTGGGCTGTGGGAGTCTCCAAGACCACCCCCACCACCCCCCAGCCTGAAGCAAGCCTGCCCACAGATCCCTTGGCTCTCAGAGCATGGGGGAAGTTGAATGCAGCAGGACAGGGAGCAAGCAAAAGCTGGGCTTTTGTCCCTTTATAATGACAGGAGTATGTCATCTGTGACACTTCTTTGGGGTCTCTGCCTGTGCTACTGGTGGGAGCAAGGTAGGACCTTGGGGAAGGGCTGGGGACACTGGGAAGTGATGGGGGCTTTGGGGGAAGGTGCCATGTGCTTTTGGGGCTAAATGGCTAGTTGAGAGGGATGGTCCAGCCAATTTTAATATCCAGCAGGCACTGGGACCCATTTCTGGGGCCTCACAGAGCCCTCAGGGTAGGAAGAGTGGGTACAGAGAACCAAGGTTGTGCTGTCCTTGGGGGCACCCCAGTTCTTGCTGGTTCTTCTGGCAGGGCAGGAGGAAGCAGAAGAGATGCTGTTGTGTTTCACTGTCAACTTCACAGGTCTCTATCTTCCTTTAGAAAACAGTCAGACCATCTGACTGCCCTGTTGGCCCTGAGGGTCCAAAGGACCTGGGTGCTGGGCTGCTGATTGGGGCACAGGGGAGTTATTTAGGCTTCCAGTGTGCTAGGAGTGAGATGGCTGGTACCTGCTGCAGCACTGAGGGGAATGCAGGCCCGGGAGCTGCTCCTGGGCTAATTTGCACCTGCACCCTCTACCTGCAGTTGAGACCTGCACTGGCTGGAAGGGGGCAGGGCTGGATCTGCCCTGACTCCTGCTCTCCCTGCAAGCAGGGGCTGCCTTTACGTGCCCATCAGCATTAAGCATGGCTGAGTCTGCTGCTTCCGGATGCAACTGGGGAGGAAGTGATGGGGCTGAACTGAGCTGCCGCAGCGCCCGGCTTGGGTGCCCCTGTGGCCTGTGCTGGGGTGAGGGGCTCCTGGGAGGCTGCTGTGATGGTGCTGGGCGGGGGGGCTGGGAGCCCTCACTTCATGTCTCCTGTGCTGGGGTGGCTCAGGCTGCTGTGATGGTGCTGGGCAGGGGGGCTGGGAGCCCTCACTTCATGTCTCCTGTGCTGGGGTGGCTCAGGCTGCTGTGATGGTGCTGGGTGGGGTGGCTGGGGACCTTTACCCCCGTGTCCTGTGCTGGGGTGATGGGCTCCTCGGAGGCTGCTGTGATGGTGCTGGGCAGGGGGGCTGGGAGCCCTCACTCCATGTGTCCTGTGCTGGGGTGAGGGGCTCAACTGGGAGGCTGCTGTGATGGTGCTGAGCAGGGGGGCTGGGAGCCCTTACCCCATGTGTCCTGTGCTGGGGTGGCTCAGGCTGCTGTGATGGTGCTGGGCAGGGGGGCTGGGAGCCCTCACTCCATGTGTCCTGTGCTGGGGTGAGGGGCTCAACTGGGAGGCTGCTGTGATGGTGCTGAGCAGGGGGGCTGGGAGCCCTTACCCCATGTGTCCTGTGCTGGGGTGGCTCAGGCTGCTGTGATGGTGCTGGGTGGGGTGGCTGGGAACCTTTACCCCCTGTGTCCTGTGCTGGGGTGATGGACTACTGGGAGGCTGCTGTGATGGTGCTGGGTGGGGGGGCTAGGAGCCCTTTCCCCCTGTGTCCTGTGCTGGGGTGACTCAGGCTGCTGTGATGGTGCTGGGGTGAGGGGCTCAGCTGGGAGGCTGCTGTGATGCTGCAGAGTGGGGTGGCTGGGAGCCCCTCACTCCTTGCTGTGGGAGGGGGTTTCCTCAGGCCCTGGGGGAGGCCACAACTGCTGTTCCCTTCTGTAGGTGAGCTTTGAACGGGTGGCTGCAGTGCAGCCAGCTCAGCTGCTCCTCACTAGTGCCCTCCATCCAGGCCATTGACTGGGAGCTTGTGCCTCCCCTTAAACCCCTTAAAAACCTCAGCATCACCCCCCCCAGCTCAGTCAGGTGCTGCTGGCTCCTGCAGCTGCACAGAGCTGTGATGCAGGGGGAGCTGGTGGCAGGAGGTGGGGCCCAGCAGCACCCCCACGCTGGGGTTTTGCTGTGTCAGGAAGGGCTGATGCTACCTCTTGACCCACAGGCCATTGAACTCCTTGCCCAGGGGAGGTCAGAGAAGCCCAGCTGGCAGCAGAAATGCTCCCTGAGGGTACCCTCAGGCTGCCCAGCTCCAAGGAAAGCAGTGTCCCCCTGTGCCAGGGCTGCCCTCAGCACCCAAGGGAGCTGGGCTGGCTGAGGAGGCCCCGGAAGCTGAGCTGGTGAGATTGGGGAAGGAAGTTGAGTAGGATTTCAAGTTGATTTAAACCTTCCAGTCCACAGTGCTCTCAGAAACAGGCCTGCTGGGGTGCTCTGCACATCGTGCAGGCAGCCTGGTGATGGCTCTCTCCTGCCTTGGGGGGGGCTGCTCCCACCCTCTCCTCAGGAAGATGGATGAGATGTGCTGCTTGGCACAGGACAGGCTCATGCTCCTGTGGCTAAATGCCCTGGAGAGCCTCAGCTCAGTGGGAGCATGATGGCAAAGGGATCACCATGGCATCACCAGGGCTCCCAGCCCTGCCAGGGTCCTGGCATATTTGCTGCCACGTGGCCAAGGGCTCCTCTGCCTCCTGGGACAGTTTCTGCAAAGCTCTGGGACCAGCTGGGGTCAGTCCCTGAGGAGGTTTGGAAGGGCCACAACAGCTCCACCAGCTTGTCCCACAGCAGTTCTGGGACTGGATGGGGAGATGGTGTGAGCCCAAGGGGTGGTACAGCCTGGTACCCTCTGCCCACCATCACCACAGGGCTGCTGCAGCTCTCAGCCTCTTTGATGTTGTCCCAGGGGAACACAGCTCCCTGACAGGTCTGGCTGGTGTCAGACTGGTTTTGCTCAGATGTCATAGGGCTGCACAGGGGCAAAGGCACTCTGCTGCATGGGATGTGCCCAGCACCTGGGGGAGGTGTGGGGCAGGGCATGGCAGCCTGTCCTGGTGTGGTGGCACAGCCCAGCCCTGAGGTGCCCCATCTCCCATCCATGAGAGCTGGGAGACTCACTGGGAGCAGCTGTAATTCCAGGAAGGAAATACCTGAGGAGGCTGCTCTAGGCTGCAGGTGCTGGGCAGGCAGAGCACCAGTGGGGACACCCCCATCCTTTGCCTCCACCAAGGGCAGTTCAGCCCTGGCAACAGGGACTCCCATGTCCTGTGGCTGTTTTAAACCTGTCTGGACAAGCTGCTGCTTTTTGCTTTCACTCTGGGGTTTGCCAGCAGCCCTGCTGTGATCATAGAATCACAAAATCACAGAGCTGTAGGGGTTGGAAGGGACCCCCAGAGCTCCTGGGGTCCAACCCCCTGCCAAAGCAGCTCCCCAGCTCATACTGCACAGGGCGGTGTCCAGATGGGGCTGGAATCTCTCCAGAGAAGGAGACTCCACACCCCCTGGGCAGCCTGTCCCAGGGCTCCCTCACCCTCACTGGGGAAAAGTTCCTCCCCAGGTTGCTGTGGAACTTCCTGTGCTCCAACTTGCAGCCATTGCCCCTTGTCCTGTCCCCACAGACACTGAAAAGGGGCTGGCCAATTCCCCCTCATCCCATCCTTCAGATATTGATAGACATTGATTAGGTCCCCCCTCAGTCTTCTTCTCTCCAGGCTGAACAGCCCCAGCTCTCTCAGCCTTTCCTCCCAAGGGAGATGTTCCAGGCCCTTCATCATCTCCTCAGCCTCCTCTGGACTCTCTCCAGGAGATCCCTGGCTGTTTGATCCCAGGGAGCCCAGCACTGGACACAACACTCCAGGTGGGGCCTGAGCAGGGCAGAGCAGAGGGGGAGGATCCCCTCCTGTCACCTGCTGCCCACACTCCTCCTGATGCCCCCAGGATCCCATTGTCTCTCTCAGCCCCAGGGCACACTGCTGGCTCATGGCCACCCTGTCACCCACCAGCACCCCCAGGTCCTTCTCCACAGAGCTCCTCTCCAGCAGGTCACCCCCAGCCTGTCCTGATCCATGTGGTTGTTCCTCCCCAGGTGCCAGACTCTCCACTTGCTGTTGTTGAACCCCATCTGGTCTCTCCCTGCCCAGCTCTCCAGCCTGGCCAGGTCTCTGGATGGCAGCGCAGTGTCCTGCCTGTCAGCCACCCCTCCCAGCTCTGGACATCAGCAGTTGCTGAGGGTGATGCAGGGGTGCTTACATGCTCAGCTCCCAGTAAGCAAGGTTAAATTGCCCACCCTGATCTGAAGAGCGATGCTGGGGGCTGGGATAGGTAGGGGTGGCCCTGAGATCTCAGGGGGGATGTGCTGAGCCCAGGTGTGTGGGTGCCAGGCTGGTTCTGGCACTCGGTTTCCACTGGGCACGTGCTCACTGGTTTTTACATTGGGAATGTTTGACAGGGGATGGAAATGAAACTGGGGGGGGATGGATGCACCATGCACCAGACTGGTTTTGGCACTTGGTTTCTATTGGGCACGTGCTCACTGGTTTTTACAGTAGGAATGTTAGACAGGGGATGGAAATGGAGCTGGGGGGGGATGAAAATGGAGCTGGGGGAGGGGGATGGATGCACCGTGCAGCCCCATGCAGACTGCATGCCTGCAGCATGGCTTGGGGCAAAGCAGCTCTAAGAAGCTTTTGGTGCCTGCACCCATCACTGAGGGATTTAAATAGGTCATGCCATGGAGTCTCAGGAACTTGGGAGGCTGGATCAGGCTGAGTCAGAGGACAGAGCCAGCTGCAGCTTTCTTGCACCAGCAGTTAAACTGGGGGCAAGAGAAAGCTGTGGGAGATGAAAGCCTGAGCAAAGCTGTCAGGAACACAGCTCTAGGCCCCTGGAGAGGAAAGGTGATACCCCCAACTGAGCCCAGTGCTAACTGAGAAGCCAGTCCCTGGCTGGGTGGCTGTTGTGCTGTGCTTGCTGGGATGGGGCTCTGGCCCCTGTGGTCCCATGGGGCTGTTTCCTGCCAAAGGATGTCAAAACATTCTGTGTCAATGGTTAAACAGCCATCAGGTTTGGAGTATGCTGGATTGTGAGGGCAGCTGCTGCCAGGCTGTGCTGCAGGAGATCAGCACCCCCAGGGGAGGGGGGACTCCCTGCCCACTCCTGCTGTGGATGGATTGCAGCTTTGGCTTGGTGGGAGGGACAGCAACCAGCCTCCTGCCACCCCATCCCCTCCAGGCACACCAGGAGCTGGTCCAGTGCTGCCCCAGCACGTCCATGTCCCCACTGGCTCTGCACTGCTGTGAGGCCAGGGGCAGTTGGCAGCCTCATCCTGCTTGATGTCTATCTGTCTGTCCTGCCCTGCAGACAGGAACATGGTTGTCATCTGTTTCCAAGTGAGGGTTCAGGACTGAGCTTGATGTCCCAGGGATCCCAGTGAAATCCCTTCCACTGCAGCTCCCAGGGGCCAGGACATGGTGGGGAAGGTTTCTTGTCACAGGGTGCTGTAGCCAAGCCTCTCCCCAAGCTCCCCTGCCCCACAGTCCCCCACCTGCTGGAACCCTGTGGGTGTATGAACCCCTCCCTGCCCATCCACCCATCACCAGCTCTCTTCCTTGGTGGGTGCCTCTGTGGTGTCTGAGGGGGTAGGGCATGGGGGTGTGTGACTCAACAACCCCCCAACCTCTCAGTCTGTTCTCCCAGTGTGGCCAGCACCACATCCAGGACAGCACTGAGGGCAGAACTCTGGAGACTGGGACCAGGGGAACCAGAGGGGCATCCCTGCCCCAGTCTGGAAGGGTTAATAGAGGTCATTCTGTCCCCCTGGCCCTGGGCTTTGCTATAGCCAGGACCTCCTCCCCAAGACAGCTCTGTGGCTTGACAGCACCAGGCACAAACTCTGGTGCTGGGCTCCCTGGGATCAAACAGCCAGGGATCTCCTGGAGAGAGTCCAGAGGAGGCTGAGGAGATGATGAAGGGCCTGGAGCATCTACCCTGTGAGGAAAGGCTGAGAGAGCTGGGGCTGTTCAGCCTGGAGAGAAGAAGACTCAGGGGGGACCTAATCAATGTTTATCAATATCTGAAGGATGGGATGCAGGGGGAATTGGCCAGCCCCTTTTCAGTGTCTGTGGGGACAGGACAAGGGGCAATGGCTGCAAGTTGGAGCACAGGGAGTTCCACAGCAACATGGGGAGGAACTTTTCCCCAGTGAGGGTGAGGGAGCCCTGGGACAGGCTGCCCAGGGGGTGTGGAGTCTCCTTCTCTGGAGAGATTCCAGCCCCGTCTGGACACCGACCTGTGCAGTATGAGCTGGGGAGCTGCTCTGGCAGGGGGTTGGACCCCAGGAGCTCTGGGGGTCCCTTCCAACCCCTACAGCTCTGTGATTCTGTGACTCTGTGTTGGGATGGTTTCCTTGGGGTGAGATGTGGGCTGAAGGCACATCCCTCCACTCAGCTGTGTTCAGCACACCTCCCTGCACACCCCAGCTCTGTGGGGCCCTGCCTGTCTCAGGCTGCCCAGAGCTATGGGGGGGGGGGGGGGCAGACCCAGCAGCCAGGGAGCTCTGTCCTGCCCTGGAGCTGTGGCACCCTCAGCCTTTACGGTGTGTTTGGAGGCAGGGACTGTGTGATGTGTGTGGGTCTCCAGGCAGGCTGAGCTGTTCCATGGTGTGCTGGCTCCTGCTAGGAGGTGGCTTGCTGTTATCTCTTCCTTGGAGAGGCTGCTGACCAGGCCTGGCAGTCCCTGGGGAGCCTGATTCAATTTGCTCTGATTGCTGAGCCGCTTCCCTGCCGTGCTAATTAAATGCTTAACTTTGTCTTGATTCAGATCCAAACCAACCTGGGTGGAAACAGCTCAGCCTTCAGCAGCCAGCCTGCTCCTGAGACCCTGTGCTAAGAGGGGAATAGGGCTGGGGGAATCCCTTCCTTGCCCAAATAGCAGATCTCCCCCCAGCAACATCAAGCTGTGCTGAGCTGAGGCCCAAGGAGCCACTGTGTGTGCTGAGGTTCTGCAGCCTCATGTTTGCTGTGCTGGCCTGGAAATAGAGGAAAACCTTGAGCACTGGGCTCTTAACTTCCCCTGGTGATGCTGGCAGCACCTGGCTGGCTGAGGAGCTGCTTGGCCAGGTTGAGTGCCCTGGACACCTCCATGCTGCACCTCATGGGCCATGTGCTTCCTTGCAGGTTGGGTTTTCAATGCTTGGATTGTCTTTGACCCATAACATGGCCTGGGGGAGTGTGGGGAGATGATGGAATCACAGAATCCCAGCCTGGGCTGGGTTGGGAGGGACCCCAAGGAGCACAGAGCTCCAACCCCCTGCCACAGGCAGGGACACCAACCTCAGGCCTGGAGCTACACAAGGTTGCCCAGGGCCCCAGCCAACCTGGCCTTGAACACCCCCAGACACGGGGCACCCACCCCCTCTCTGGGCAGCCTGTTCCAGCCCCTCACCACTCTCTCTGCAAAGAACTTCCCCCCAATCTCTCCTCTCACCCTTCCCTCCTTAATGATTTGGGAGCTGCTCTCCTCTTGCCTGTGCCCTGGGTGGGATCACAGGGGGGCAGCAGAGCAGGGAGGGCAGGTTTGGGGCAGAGGAGGGCAAAGCATGGGGGGAGTGGAGGGGGCAGACAGGCTATGTGTGAGTGGGTGCTGTCTGGGAAATGCTCCTGCAAGTAGGGAGGCTGGAGGGAGCACAAGCAGGGATGGGGATGGGGCAGTGAGGGGGTGGGGGCACAGCCAGCGTGGGTGATGCAGGGGTGGGAGTGGGGTGAACACAGCAGTCCAGGGATGGGAGTGGGTAGGTCATGTGGGAAGGGGAAATGGGGCAAATGATGCAGGGAGGTGGGGCAGGAGGGATGTGGGTAATGTGGGGAGTGGAGCCAGGCTCTGCCTGGGTTTGCCCAGCCTGCCTGCAATGACAAGCACATCCCCAGCAGACCCAGGGGTCTGCCAGCTCCAACCTCTGCTTGCAGCCTCCCAGGGGGCAGTGCCCCAGCCCCTCACCTGATGCCAACGTCACAGGGAGAAGCCTTGCCCCTCTGAAGATGGGGTGGAGAAGAGCAAGTGGCTCTAAGCCTCTGGGAGCTTGGCACAGAGAGAGGAAATGCCATCCTCTTCCACCTTCTCCCCAGTGCTCTGGGCTCAGCTCCCTGGGAATCCAGCCCGGCCTGGCTGGGCAGCCTCCTTGGCCCCAGCCTCAGGATGGAGCAGCTCCTTGCAGGGGCTCTGCAGGCAGCCATCCTCCCTTCCAGAATGGTCTCAGAGGGATGGGAGCTCCCTGCTGCAGCTGGGGCAGGCTCTGCCCATCTGCACTTGTGAGGTTCTAGAAGGCAGTGAAAGGCTGAGGGGGAGGATGGGATGGGGGGGTGCCTGCACCCCCAGTCTGGAGTGGCTCCCCTGCAGCCCCCTGCCAGCCCTGAGAAATGTGAGTGGGTGTGTTTGACCTCCCTGAGGAGCTGTGCCAGCCCCTGTTTGAAGGGGTGACAGGTCTGGGGGAGACTGAACCCCCTCTGCCCCTGTGCCCTTCCTCTCTGGCCTGGCTGTGCCAGTTGGGGTGACCACACTGCCCCAGGGGTGGCCTGGGGGGAGCTCAGCATGAGCCTGGATGTGGGTTACAGGCAGTTTGGTGGAGGGGAGTGAGTGTTGTGGCTCTCACCATGGAGAGGAGGGCTATGGATGGGTCCTTCCATAGCTTTGGCAAAGTTCTGGGTGCTCTGGATGCCCTTGGGATTGGCATGGTGGGGGTTGGACCTGATGATCTCTTGAGGTCCCTTCCAACCCCTGTGAGTCTGTGATAGAGGTGGGCTGGGAAGGGGAAACTGAGGCAATGGGATGAGGATGAGGGGACACAAGGACTTGAACCCAAAGTCAGTGTCAGCTGAATTGTGCCTGCTGTGCAAGAGAACAGCCTCCCTCAGTGCTCAAGGGAGGTTTGCTGGTGGGGACAGTCCTGACATGGGGGTACTGGCAATGCCCAGTGTGGTGATCTCTGCCCCCTCCAGTGCCTGTGGGGCTTGAGATATTAGGATGGGCAGGCATCTCCCTAGGGAAGCTGCTCCTGCTGGGTAGGACAGACCCCTGAGCTGCCCCTGTGAGGGCTGCTGTGGGAGCTGCCTGCCCTGTGGTGCCCATCCAGCTCTTGGCTCCCAGCCTCTCCTGGTTCCACTCCCCCCCTGCCAAATGCTGGCATAGGGCAGCAGTGCTGAACAACTGGGCCTTTGTGCTGCCCAGCACACCCCTGTGTGTGCTGAAGCTCCCTGCCCCTCAGGGTGCAGGACCCACTCCTGCCTTCCTCCCAGATGCTCGGTCGCCCTGGCAGCCCAGCCATGGAGACAGTGCTTTCACAGCCTGCCAGCCCAGCAGGGAGGGGAGGGGGAGAGCCATGGAGAGGGTCCCAGCCAAGGTCCCCTTTGTGTCCCCATGCAGCTGCGGGCTCTCCCTGGCATCCACACTGCTTGTGCTGCTGGGTTTGGATGCTGCTGCTGGAGCAGGCAGTGTCCTGCTGTGCTGCCTGTCATCACCCAGGGAGAACTGACAGTTTGGGAAGGAGAGGACTCTTCCCTTGTCTGTCTTGCTGTCTCTGTCTGTGGGTCCATTTCTCCCAGCTCTGTGTATTGGGTGCCCCAGGGCTGGGAAGTGGCCAGGTTTGCTTGGCAGGAGCACTCAGCTGGGACCATGCAGCTCTGCCCTGGGTGCTTGGGCCCTCCTCACCATCCTTTTGCAGTGATCTAAGCACAGAGGTGGTGGCCAGGCACATGGTGCTGCTGTGCTCCTGCTGGCTCTCTTCTCCCTGGGTTTGTTGCCTGTGCCAAGGCTGATTTATCAGCATGGTCAGGAGGGAGCTGGGGCTGGCACTGAGGATCTTTCTGGCCCCAGGACAGCCTTTATCCTCCAGAAACCAGATTTGAGCAGGAGAAGCAGTTACCTGTGCCAGTGAGCCTGCCAGGTGCAGGCTTGACAGTGGAGCTGGGGCTCCGCTCTGCTCCTGCTTGAGCTGGGGGGTGATGAGGCTGCACCCCACTGTTTGAGGGCTGGTTTGTTTTGGTTGCTGCTTAGGAGATATGTCTCTATTTGCCACATAACTGCCTGGTCCATGAGCTCCCAAGAGATCAGGTGGGCTCAGAGTGGGTGTCCTAGCCCTTTAGGACAGGGCACCCTGGCATGTTTGGCTTTGCAGTGGGTCCTGCAATTTGGCACAATTTCCTTCTGACTGGTGGCCCATGACCAGGAGCAGAGCAGATTGGCTGAGATAACAGCTCCATTGCCCTGCAGATTGGGCCCTGACAGCATCACATGCAGTTCTTGAGAACCCATGGACAGACAGGATGTGGCCAGCATCTTTCTTTGATAGAGGTAGGGACAAGGAGTGCCAGAGCACACTCAGATAGGGACTATTAAAGTTGCTGAAGTCTGTTGCAGAGCAGGGAAACTGAGGCAGGGCATGGCAAGTGCTGTCACCTCCCCCAGTATCACTTGTTGGAGTTGAGATCAGTGCCAAGGAGAGAGCCTGTGTTGGCTCTGCAGATGTTTGTGTCGTGTTTGGAGGTGGTATCATGGTGCCTTGTCATGACTTGAGCTACACATGAACACCTATCTAGCCTGTCCAGGGTCTCATGCTGCCCAGTGCCTGGCATGCTGATGTTCCCCTTGAGAGGGCAGGGCTGGAACTCCCTGCTGTGGGAGAACTGGGACAGTCAAACATTGGAGAACAGGAGAAGCAGCTGTACTTGGCCTAGAGGAACCCTCTGTGATGTCTCTTGGGAGCCATGTAAATCTCCTGTGGTGCTGGGTGGCATCTCTGTGCCATCCCATGAGGGGCTGTGGCTGCTGGTGCCCATCCCTGCTGTCCTGCCCTGCTCTTGTAGCAGGGCTCTGTAGTATTCACACACCAGCTGGCATCAACTCCCAAGGACATCCTTGGGTGATGCTTGGCTGATTGCCTGGAGAGCAGGACAATCTGGGGGGGTCCCTGCATTTCCAGTCACCCTGGGGAGATGGGACAGCAGAGGGGGAGCACATTGAGGATGGGCACCTGGGTTCCCTCCAGCCCTCAGAGGTTCCCTGAGAGCCAGGGTGAACAGTGGGGTCCTTTGGCTGCTGGGAGCTGGTTGGGCAGCAAGGGTTGGGGTGTGCAAGTGTGTGGCCAGCTCAAGGTGGGTCCCTAGTGTGTTGCTCTGCCTGTTTCCCAGGGACCCTGCCTGACCCTGTGCATGTCTGGAGCAGTGAGGGTGGGCAGGGCACCGTGCTGGTCAAAAAGTAATTAAAGCTGGAGTTAATTTTCCTGGAGGAGGGCGGGATCCTGGGAAAGAAACAGGAACAAGAAGAAGGGCTGAGCACATCAGAAGCTGCTTTCTGTTGTGGCTGCTGAGCTAAATATACCCACGGATGCTGTTCCCACCCGTCTGCTGCACAGGCATGAGCAGGGTGCTCCTGCCTTGCCAGGGACACCCTGTCTCCCCAGACACCCTGGGGTTTGGCCCCTCTGGGGCCAAAGTGGTGGGGAGCAGTTGTGCAGACCCTCAATCCCCCAGGCCTCTGCTGTGCTGGCTGTGCTGGCTTGCCAGCGGTGCAGCTTTGGAGGAATTAATAGCTGTGTTTACGGAGTGCCCAGGGAGAGGAGATGTACAGTCATTAGCGCTAATGAGAGCTGTTTGCCTGGCGCTTGGCTCACTCCCTCTTTCTCCATGAGTCCCCTGGGACCAGCTGGTTTCCCGCAGCCAGCCCATCCACCAAAAGCCAGCCCTGCCACCGCCTGAGCATGTCTAACCAAGGCAGGGCCCTGACTGAGCAGGTCTGGCTGTTCTGGACCTGGATTTCTTGGGGGATGGGAGTTGAATGGGGATGCAGCAGGACAGTCGTGCCCAAACAGCCTCACCTGTCCCCTGCATAGAATCATAGATTGGCATGGGTTGGAAGGGACCCCAAGGGTCACAGAGCTCCAACCCCCTGCCACAGGCAGGGACACCAACCTCAGGCCTGGAGCTACACAAGGTTGCCCAGGGCCCCATCCAACCTGGCCTTGAACACCCCCAGGGACGGGGCACCCACCCCCTCTCTGGGCAGCCCCTTCCAGCCCCTCACCACTCTCTCTGCAAAGAACTTCCCCCTAAGATCTCATCTAACCCTTCCCTCCTCCAGCTTCACTCCATCCCCCTTGTCCTGCCAGTCTCTGCCCTTGAACAAGCTGATTCCCCTCCTGTTCCTCTGCTCCCTTCAGGCACTGGCAGGCTGCAATGAGGTCCCCCCACAGCCTTCTCTTCTCCAGGCTGACCCAGCCCAGCTCCCTCAGCCTCTCTCCAGAGGGGAGCTGCTCCAGCCCTCTAATCATCTTCCTGGCTCTTCTGAACCCTCTCCAACAGCCCCACATCTTCCCATCAGCTGAGTCCTCAGCTGGCGACTGCCATGGAGCTGGGTGGTGGCCTTAGGTGGCCGTGCTGGCGCTGGGGCCGCCTCAGTGTGGTTTTGCACTTTGCATTTCAAGGCTTTGTGACTGCAGTTTGATCTTGCTGCTTCCCAAGCAAGCGTGGGTGGCTGCAGCATGTCCCAGCTGCCTGCCTGCACCCTGGCAGCCCCTGTCAGGGTGTATTGATCAGTGTCTACGTGCAGGCCAGAGCTCGTTTCCTGGCCTGGGTCATGGCGGTGAATGAGGCCGCACAGGCGTGGGGAGGCTGGTAGGCCTCATGGGCTGTGCAGAGCCATATCCAGCTGTTGGTGCACAGCAGCATGTCATTCCCAGGTCTGCCTGTCACTGTGGCTGTGGCAGTGGCTGGTGTCACAGCTGAGAGGCAGCGGCCTCTTTTCTCAGCCACAAATGGATCAGGGTTGTCGCTGGGTGCAGGAGCTGAAGCATCCCTGTGCTGTGAGCTCCACGCTGCAGACAGAAGTGCTGCAGGTCCCTGCAGTGCCTGCACGTGGTTCCCACCTGCCTCAGGACCAGGTTTGTGTCCCCCAGGACTGGGGTGAGCCCCAAGGCTGCCCTCAGCCCCCTTGTCTTCCTGCAGGATCCGTCCCCAGCTGGCCAAAGAGAAGATAGAGGGATGTCACATCTGCACATCGGTGACACCAGGGGAGCCCCAGGTCCTGCTGGGGAAGGACAAGGCCTTCACCTACGACTTTGTCTTTGACCTGGACACATGGCAGGAGCAGATCTACACAACATGTGTGGGGAAGCTGATTGAAGGCTGCTTTGATGGCTACAATGCCACCGTGCTGGCATATGGTCAGGTACATGCTCTGCCCACTCCCTGTGCTCTGGTGTGGGCATTGGCCCTCCCACAGCACTGGGTGCTGGGGGTGCTGGGAGGGCATCTGCAGAGGTTGGGGAAGGTGGGGGGAGGGGGTGTATAAGCTCCTGAATGTGGAGGGGACAAAGAATTGTCCCTGGGCTGAGTGAGACCTGGGGCAAGGGGTCACCTTGGAGAGGGAGACAAGCCTGGGAGTGAGACCTGGGGCTGAGTGAGACCTGGGGCAAGGGGTGACCTTGGAGAAGGAGACCAGCCTGGAGTGGAAGGCTGGGAACCAGTGTGGTGGTGGGGCTCAGAGGAGCTTAGCAGAGGTATTTGGGGCAGGGGGGGGTGTGGTAGAGCTGAGCCTTGGAGAGTGCAGCTAGCTCCCCCCTCACTGCCTTGTCACAGACTGGGGCAGGGAAGACATACACCATGGGCACTGGCTTCGACATGAACATCTCCGAGGACGAGCAGGGCATCATCCCCCGCGCCATCGGCCACCTCTTCAGCGGCATCGAGGAGCGCAAGCGGGCGGCCCAGAGCCAGGGCGTGGCAGCACCCGAGTTCAAAGTCAGCGCCCAGTTCCTGGAGGTGGGTGACAGCAGATCTGGGTGACACCATGGCCCTGCCTTTTCCTTTGTTCAGCACACCCACGTCCTGGGTTCCTCTATGTGTTGTGGCTGCTCCCCCAGCTGAGCTGGACCCCACAGCAGGCATGTGGCTGGAGATGCAGCCCAGGGCAGAGGAGACTCAAAGTGCCTGTTGACATGGTGATGGCCACAAACTGAGGTGGCACTTCCTTGGCTGTAGGGATAACCACCCCCCACCTCCCTTCCCCCCTCCAAAGAAGAGGCTTATGCCTGGGTCCCCTGAAGATTCAGAGGGCTGAATCACTCCTCTTTGAGGTCAAGGGTGACATACCTGCTCCCTTAGGTCTGGACCAGCGTTCCCAGTGAAACAAGGAGAGGCAAAAGTGCCACGTGTGGGGGGGATTTGAGGAAGGGCTGTGTTATTTCCCATGTCCTCTGCTGCATTTTTGACCCTAGCATGTGTCACTGCATCCTCTCCCGCCTCTGCTTTTGCCTCTCCATTTCCAAAGCCTCTTCATTTAACTGTTCTTTTTCCCTGAAGAAGTTGGTCCCAGAAAGTCTGTGGAGCTTGTGTGTCTGCAGCATTTTCCCTAGGGACTGATCCTGGGGTGAAAGTGCATTGAAATCCAAGATAGGAAGTGGTTTAAGGCCCTGGTGAGAAAACATAGTGTGATGCTGAGCAAAGCTGAGCTCCTGAACAAACTTTGTCTGGTTGGTGTCTCTATCTGGGTTACAGAGCAGAGGAGACAG
Organism: Laterallus jamaicensis coturniculus; assembly: GCA_022605575.1. NCBI lineage: Eukaryota > Metazoa > Chordata > Aves > Gruiformes > Rallidae > Laterallus > Laterallus jamaicensis. The sequence goes on from JAKCOX010000038.1 coordinate 6,224,787, forward strand.
GAAGGCAGGGAGAGAGGCTTTGGTATCCATCACATCTGTTCCTCCAGGTGTCAGTGGCTTGGAGAGGGGAAGCAGTGCCCAAAGTCACCTCCTAGCCTAGAGAAATCCTTGCCCATCAGTTTTCCCTCTGCAGAGTCCTTGTTAGGTCCCATGGTACTGTTGTGATGCAGCCACATCATTCCCTCCCCATCATTTGACCTCTCCAAGCTCCTGGCTACCTTCTCACGCATCCTTGGCCTTGTGGGCTCTGCTCTGGGGAGTCTGTGGGCTGGGATGGACATTGGGATGGTTTCCTTTCTGTTCTGAAGTCCTTCTGGGGGATGAACAATGCTGGGCTTTCTCTCTGATGAGGAGTCCCCAAGCCCTGATGGGGCTGGGGCACAGTCCTGCCTTCCCTGGGTTAGAGTATCAGATTCTGGCCTTCAGCCCAGTGTGTGTCCCCTCACCCTGTATAACACACATTCCTTCTAAGCCCCCTGTGTCTGCCCTCCAGCAGATCCTGTGTTGTCCAGCTACAGTTTCCCTTGTCTCAGTTTCTCCTACTCAGTTTGGGACAGCCTCACACTGCCCCATGGAGGTGGGTGACCCCTTAGCTAGGGTTGGGACACGTGAAGGAGTAACACTGGGGAGGGGATGCCTGTGGTGCCTCTGTCTCAGGCCATCCTAGGAAGCATCTCTGCAGACCAAGAGGTCCAGTGAACCCCAGAGGCACCAGTAGCCCTGAACTTGGGTCACATCAGCTGCTGTGGAGATTTCCTGTAACCTTTCTCTTCCCCACCTCTGACTCTGGTGGTTTGGGCTCTCTGAGATGTTTGGTTCATGGCTGTGGCAGAGGATGGGGACCAGGCTTCCTCTGCTGTGTTTCAAAGCCACTTATGGTCATGATCCTCAAGCCAGCCATGCCCAGCTCCAGGGTGAGGGGGCCATCTGCCAGCAGGGTGGGGGTTGAAGGCTTTTCAAGGGCCCTGCTACATGTGGGGAGAGTAAAAACCCCATTTCTTGGTGGCCCAGTGACCAAGGTCATTGAACCCTGTCAAGGGCTTTGCTCATTGGTACCCTGCAGGCATGGACATCTAACCAGGAGAACAAAGACCTGTCCTACAGCCAGCCTTACCCAGGCCACAATAGCTCTCCTGTGCCAGCATGGGCATGTGGCTGCATCAGATGCTGGTTACCAACCCTGCTGTCCCAGGAAGGATTTGGCCTCCCTGATCCCTGTCCCGTGACTGCTCCTGGGAGCAGGCTTTGGAGAGGGGTTTAAACCCCTGGAAAGCCTGGTTTCCCCTGGGGCAGCCAGGGACAGATTAGCCTGATCTGCTCTGCAGGTCAGGAGCCTGTGGTCCTTGGGTGACCCTGTGCTCCTCACTGGGCTGTGGGGGCAAGAGGGTGATGTATGGCATTGAGTGGTGGTGGGACAGACAAGGAGGGGTGTCCCTCCAGGGTGAGAGAGGATGCCACAGGGTCAAGATATGGATGGGGGTATCCTCTGTCACCTCAGCGTTTTCCCTGCTTGTTCAGCACTCCCTGGTTCCCCTTCTTCCCTTTTCTACATAGCAGAGATGACCTCAGGGAGGGGAGAGGCTGGCTTGTGATGCCAGGGGCTCCCTTGGTGAGCAGGGAAGGAACATGTAGCTCCTGGGTGTCTGCTCAGGCTCTGAGTAAAGGGCTCTGAAAGTGTCCTGCTTCCCCTCCACAGCAGCTTGCTGGGCCAGGGCCAGGCCAGGATCAGGCACCTGGAACCAACCCCAAGAGCAGCTCAGAGCTCTGCAGGGCATAGAGACACATGTATGCACATGGTGCACACCCCATTCCTCCTGGGCACAGTGTCCTAGGTGGATACCCACGTGTGCAGGTCAGAGCTTGCCTGTGCTTCATCTCCTCTCCACTTGCACACACCCCCTCTCTCATAAGCACACGTGTGTGTGAGCACACACACACACACACACACCCCCAGCAGCCTGCCCTGCCTCTCAGAGCTGCAGCAGCACGATGGTCCATCAGCTTGTGTCCATCCTGCTGGGCTTTATCACCCCCCTGCTGACTCCTAGTCACCCCACAATCGTGTCTACCCCCTGCTCAGCTCTACAATGAGGAGATCCTGGACCTGTTCGACAGCGCCCGCGACCCCGACACGCGCCAACGCAAATCCAACATCAAAATCCATGAGGATGCCAGTGGGAGCATCTACACCACGGGGGTCACATCACGCCTCATCAGCTCACAGGATGAGGTGGGTGCAAGGATGGGGGCAGATATGGAGGAGGGATGGCTGGGTGCTCACTCACTGTGGATGCGGTACATGGGAACAGCCAGGCAAGGGGGGGATCTCACCTGGGATAGGACAGAGCAGCCCTGGGGTGATGCAGGGAGGGGTCAGTGTGCCCACTGGGCTGCAGCAGGATGTTGGCCTGACTCCTTAGAGGGGTTCTGCTGGTGGCCAGCAGGGACAGGGAGGGGATTGTCCCTCTCTGCTCTCCCCTCCTGAGGCCCCAGCTGGATCCTGTGTCCAGAGCTGGGGCCCAACACAAGGAAGATGTGGGGCTGTTGGAGAGGGGTCAGAGGAGCCACGGAGATGCTCAGAGGGCTGGAGCAGCTCCCCTCTGGAGAGAGGCTGAGGGAGCTGGGCTGGCTCAGCCTGGAGAAGAGAAGGCTGTGGGGGGACCTCATTGCAGCCTGCCAGTGCCTGAAGGGAGCAGAGGAACAGGAGGGGAATCAGCTTGTTCAAGGGCAGAGACTGGCAGGACAAGGGGGATGGAGTGAAGCTGGAGGAGGGAAGGGTTAGATAGGATATTAGGGGGAAGTTCTTTGCAGAGAGAGTGGTGAGGGGCTGGAACAGGCTGCCCAGAGAGGGGGTGGGTGCCCTGTGTCTGGGGGTGTTCAAGGCCAGGTTGGATGGGGCCCTGGGCAACCTTGTGTAGCTCCAGGCCTGAGGTTGGTGTCCCTGCCTGTGGCAGGGGGTTGGAGCTCTGTGATCCTTGGGGTCCCTTCCAACCCATGCCATCCTATGATTCTATGATTCTTCAAGGTGTTGTTCTTCTCTGCCCTGTCATTGTAGCTCATCCAGTGCCTAAAACAGGGGGCTCTTTCCCGCACCACAGCCAGCACCCAGATGAATGTGCAGAGCTCCCGGTCCCATGCCATCTTCACCATTCACCTGTGCCAGATGAGAGTGTGCACCCGCCCAGAGCTGGTGAGATGAGCTCTTGCTTTGTGTCTGGGCCCTTACTGGGACACAGGGAATGTGTGTGGGTCCTTTGGGAAGGGGACAGGGTATGAAGTCTTGCAGAGAGACAGGGATTTGTCTGTCTTCTTTGAAGTCATAGCCTATGCTAGCATGTAATGGGACCTGAGGTCTGCATGGAGTATCCTCATCCAAGGCAGGGATGGCCTGCCCAAACGATGGCTCCATTAGCAGAGAGGTTGCAGCAGGGACAGGGAGGGGATTGTCCCTCTCTGCTCTGCCCTCCTGAGGCCCCAGCTGGATCCTGTGTCCAGAGCTGGGACCCAACACAAGGAAGATGTGGGGCTGTTGGAGAGGGGTCAGAGGAACCACGGAGATGCTCAGAGGGCTGGAGCAGCTCCCCTCTGGAGAGAGGCTGAGGGAGCTGGGCTGGGTCAGCCTGGAGAAGAGAAGGCTGTGGGGGGACCTCATTGCAGCCTGCCAGTCCCTGAAGGGAGATTATAAGCAGGAGGGGATTCAACTTTTTAAAAGGCTAGACAATGGCAGGACAAGGGGGATGGATTAAAACTAAAGGAAGGAAGGTTTAGATTATATATTAGGGGGAAGTGATTTTACAGAGAGAGTGGTGAGGGGCTGGAACAGGCTGCCCAGAGAGGGGGTGGGTGCCCCGTGTCTGGGGGTGTTCAAGGCCAGGTTGGATGGGGCCCTGGGCAACCTTGTGTAGCTCCAGGCCTGAGGTTGGTGTCCCTGCCTGTGGCAGGGGGTTGGAGCCCTGTGATCCTTGGGGTCCCTCCCAACCCATGCCATTCTATGATTCTATGGCCTGGACCAAGCTGCTGTGGGGATCCTCTCCCCCATCCTTGAGGGGCTGGGTGTGGAGAGTGAACGCTCAGGCTTTTGCTGATGTCTGAGTGCAGCCAAGGTGTGTCGATGGTGATGACCCCTCTCTCTCCATGTGTACCTGAACACAGGTGAATGGAGAGGTGAGCAGCCTCTTGGATGGAGCCCAGCCCACCACTGAGTACGAGACCCTGACAGCCAAGTTCCACTTTGTAGACCTGGCAGGCTCAGAGAGGCTGAAGAGGACGGGAGCTACGGGCGAGAGAGCGAAGGAAGGCATCTCCATCAACTGTGGGCTGGTATGGCCCTGGGCACTGCTGTGCAAGGGGAGGAGGGAGGCAGAACCTTTGAGTCCTCAGCTCTGTTGAGGGCAGGACTATGGGGATGGGTACATCTAGCCACAAGGTTTCAAGCCCCCAAACGGCCATGGGCTGCTAACCTGAGGTTGAGAAACCCCTCTTGATGCTTGATGCTGCTCCTCATTGCATGTGGGAGGGAGAAGCACAGCCCAGGGCAAACAGGGTGAATGCTGAGCCTGGCACCCACCTCTTGCACCCCAAACCTGTGCTGCAGCACATGCCCCAGGCCTGATGTGCTGGCTGTGTGCCAGCTGTATTCCCAGGAGGGGATGAATTGGTGGTGGGGGGTGTTTCTTTTGTGTTGGTAGCTGGCCCTGGGGAATGTCATTAGTGCCCTTGGAGACCAGAGCAAGAAAGTTGTGCACGTGCCCTACCGGGACTCCAAGCTCACCCGCCTGCTGCAGGATTCCCTGGGGGGAAACAGGTAAGGGGAAGGGGTGTCTCAAGCCAGGGCTGAGCCCTGGGAGAAGAATGGAGAGGCTGTTCCCCTGTGAACAGAGCTGAGGGTCTATGGTGCCATGTAGGAGTTACTTCAGGCCTCGTAGATTGCCTGGTGGGGAGGGGATGCCTCCTGGTAGGCAGTGCATGACTTTGCAGGTGGGAAGACCTTGGGTCCAGGCACAAATTCAGCTTTGGCAAAATTAGCTGGTGCAAAACACTCTGGAGTCCCTGCAGATCTGGGACTTGGCAGGTGGTGTTGCCCAGCATGGGATGAGTTGAATTCCCTACCTGCTTTGGGGGTACTTCTCCAAAGAGCCCATCCTTTCCCAGCAGTCCTTGCACATGTGGATTGGCTGGTGGAGGTTCGCTTTGCTCAGTGCTGTGGGATGTGTTGCTTGGGGGGGGGGTGGTCTTGTTAGTTGCTCTGGGAAAGACTGAACTCTATTTATAGCTTGGTTTTAAAACACAGAAGGGCCTGGGATGGGTGCCATGGGGCACGTGGCCTGTGCTGGGTCCCAAGTTCCCAGGTCCAGAGTTTGTAGAGGGTGAGGGAATCTGTCCTTTCACCCTGACCATCACCTCCCCAAGCCAAACCATCATGATTGCCTGTGTGAGCCCATCTGACCGGGACTTCATGGAGACCCTGAACACTCTCAAGTATGCCAACCGGGCTCGTAACATCAAGAACAAGGTGGTGGTGAACCAGGACAAGACAAGTCAGCAGATCAGTGCCCTGAGGGCTGAGATCGCCCGGCTGCAGATGGAGCTGATGGAGTACAAGGCGGTGAGTGGCCACCCAAGTCTGTAGAAGTGGGATGGAGGCAGGAGCAGAAAGCCTCCTCCTTGCTTTGGATGGACATGGTTATCTGGGAAAGACCCTTCTGAACATGTACAGCCCCTATTGATGAGGGTAATTGCTAGGGGAGGTAAGGGGGCTTAAGAGGCAGGGGCTGAGCTGTCCTTGGCAGGACCTTGGGCAAGTCTCTTGGGGGTGCCAAGGCAGGGAGAAGTCTTGAAGCATCTCTCACCCTCAGCCCTTCCTAGTTCTTAGATTTGTCCCTGCTTTGGTGCCTGGGGCTGCCTCCATGGATGGATCCCTATGTTCCAGTGCAGCTTGCACTTGGGGACTCCTCTCCTTGTCCCCACAGGGCAAGCGGGTCATTGGAGAGGATGGCTCAGAAGGCTACAGCGACCTGTTCCGGGAGAATGCCATGCTGCAGAAGGAGAACAGCGCCCTGCGCATGCGGGTGAAGGCCATGCAGGAGGCCATCGACGCCATCAACAGCAGGGTCACCCACCTCATGAGCCAGGAGGCCAACCTGATGTTGGCCAAGGCAGGTGAGGCTTGGGGTAGTGCGTGGCGTGGTGGGTCAGCCCAGCCACACTGGGATGGGTGTTGCAGTACAGTTCTTGATCCGCCTGCACCTCTGCTCTTCCAGGTGATGGTAATGAAGCTATTGGTGCCCTCATCCAGAACTACATCCGGGAGATCGAAGAGCTGAGGTGAGCTGGGTGTGGGGCTGGTGAGCCATGGAGTGCCTCCAGTGTCACCAGGGTGAGTTGCAAGTCCTGATGGAGCAGCAGCTGACTACACTGCTGCTACACCAGGGCTGTAGGAATTGCAGCCTGGTGCCAGGCAGTGTGTTGGCCGTTGTTGTCCTTTGTGTGGCCATTGATGGAGTGGGACATGGTGGTGGGAGTGTCTGCTGTCTCCCAGGAACTGCTGGTCCACCCAAAACTGGGTGTATCCCAGTCTCTTGTGCAATCCTGGGATTGCTGTCTTGCAGCATCAGGACCTTCTGACCCAACATGAATAGGGAATGTCTGTGATAAGCCTGTCCCTGGCTCACAGCATCCTAAAAGCAGGCAAGATCCCCTCCTGCAGGGGCAGTGGGATGTCCCTTCTTTGACCACATAGAATCATAGAATGGCAAGGGTTGGAAGGGACCCCAAGGATCACAGAGCTCCAACCCCCTGCCACAGGCAGGGCCACCAACCTCAGGCCTGGAGCTACACAAGGTTGCCCAGGGCCCCATCCAACCTGTCCTTGTCTCTGCTCCCTAGGACAAAGCTCCTGGAGAGTGAGTCCATGAATGAGTCCCTGCGTCGCAGCCTCTCACGTGTCTCTGCCCGGCCCCCCTACTCCATGGGCTCCTCCCCAGCACCTGGCTTGGCTGGCCTGTGCAGCCCTGCAGCTCCAGTAGAGACAGAGGCCTCTGATGTCCTCCGACGGGCCAAGCAGGACCTGGAGCGCCTGAAAAAGAAGGAGAGGAGACAGCAGAGGAAAAGGTGAAGGCAACATCAGGAAGGAGAAGGCTGCATGTCAGTCCCTGTTTGTTCTTGTAGGCTCAGGTATCCTGCTTCCCCCATCCCTGCTAAAGCAAGAGCACGGAGACACAGACCAGCTGCCTGGGTTCCCCTCCTAGTGCTGCCTTGTCTCCTTTTTACCCACCATACAATCCCAGAGGCTCTTTTCCCCAGAGGGACTAAAAGCAGGAGGTAAGGCCCTGGCAGGACCAGTCTCCAGGACTCACCATCACCCCTCTGCTCTCCCCCAGCCCAGAGAAGGATGCATTTAAGAAGAGGCAGAAACTGCAGCAGGACAACGGGGAGGAGACAGATGAGAATGAGGTGGAAGAGGTGAGTGGGCTTTGGGCTCAGAAATGTTCCTTGGGTCACTGCTGTCTCCTCAAATGGGAGAGGGACCTAGCCCAACCTGGCCTTACAACCAGGCTGGAGGGGTCATGGAGCCAAGGATTCCATGCTGGGACAGGGGGACTCAGTGCTCCACAGCCAGCCCTATTATAGAGCAAGGAGCCCACATCCTTTTGGGCTTGGTTTCAATAATTGTAGATGAAGGGGAGTTGGGTGATGCTGTGCTACTCAGCTGAGAGGGGATGGGTTTGGAACAGAGCTGCTCCTCTCAACAATGTATTCTGGGGGTCCAGAAATGCTGCTGCTGCCTCTGGACATCCTGTGTGGGAGCTGAGTCCCATTGTGGAGGCTGCAGCCCATCCCTGGGGTGAGCTCAAGTTTGGAGGAGGGAAGAGCTGCAGAGAGAAAGGCAAGGCCATGCTGCCAGCTGAGGTTAGGCACTCGTCTCTTAGGAGGAGGAGGAGCAGGATGAGAGCGGCTGTGAGGAAGAGGATGGGCATGAGGATGAAGATGAGGATTCAGGCAGTGAAGAGAGCCTGGTGGACTCAGACTCAGATGCAGAGGAGAAAGGTAAGGCACAGAGCCACCCATGCAGCCCAGGGTATGGTGGTGCATTTGCTGGTGTCTCCTGGCACTGAGCTCTGCTCCTGGGAAGGCAGAGTCCACTGGGACATCCTGGCCATGTCTCCTCTGAGGGGGGCTTGTAAAAGTCTCAATGGTCTTTGGGGTGTTGCTGCTCTCCAGGGATGTGGGTTCCTATTGGCTTCCTCTGCCCTTCCCTTATGTTGGGGCTCAGTGGGACCATGAGAGTGCTGCTCCCTCCTCCCTCCCAGCCTGACTGTTTCTCACCGGTCTCCAGCTGTGAATTTCCAGGCTGACCTGGCAGATCTGACCTGTGAGATAGAGATCAAGCAGAAGCTGATTGATGAGCTGGAGAACAGCCAGAGGCGCCTGCAGACCCTCAAGCACCAGTATGAGGAGAAGCTGATCCTGCTGCAGAACAAGATTCGGGACACACAGCTGGAGCGGGACCGGGTGCTGCAGAACCTCAGTGAGAACTGCCCTGTCCATGGGTTCCCATCCCCACAGCATCAGGCCTCAATCCCCTCTCCTGCCTACCTGACTCAGAGCTAAAGCATCCATCCCTTGCACACTGTGCTGGCTCTGGTAGAGTTTTGCAATCCCCCTGCCTCTGCTCAAGCCCTGGGGACCTCCAAGACCCTGCTTGTCTTGTCATGGGAGTGGGACTGGTCAGCTGAGAGGCTCCTGACCCTGCTGGTACTGGAGAGGTGGCTGGAAAGGATGGCAAGGCAAAGCCTCTTCTAGCCTTCAACACTGCTTCATGAGATGTGAGAACACATGAGGAAACTGAGGTTCTGAGGGGTACATGAAGACCCCAGAGACCAGGTGGTGTGGCTGATCTCTAGGTTCACCAAGGCAGGATCACCCATGCCCACGGTTGTAGGTCTAGGTCTGTAGATCCTCTCAGTGCAGACTGTGCTTTAACTGCCTGTCCTCTGTGCTGAGCCCTCACCCATGGCTCCCTGTGGGTACACCCAAACAGACCCCAGCCTGTCATGCAGCCAGAGCAGAGGGGTGAGAGAGGATGCTGGTGGGATAGGGAGGGAGCAGTGCGCAGCACAAGGAGTCCAGGGTGTGTGGCCATTGCAAGCTCTCCCCTCACTCCCCCAGGCACCATGGAGTGCTACACAGAGGAGAAGGCCAACAAGATCAAAGCAGACTATGAGAAGCGGCTGAAGGAGATGAACCGGGACCTCCAGAAGCTCCAGGCAGCCCAGAAGGAGCACGCTCGCCTGCTGAAGAACCAATCCCGCTATGAGAGGGAGCTGAGGAAACTGCAGGCAGAGGTGGCAGAGATGAAGAAGGCAAAGGTACCTGGACACTCCAGGGCAGGGAGGGCATCCCTTGGGCAGGTCTGTCTCCCTGCTCAGAAGTTATGTTTTCCACTCTTGGTGGCAAGTGCAGGATATCTGTCTGCTGGGTGGGTGCCCTGGGACAGTCAGGTGCCTGTAGCAACACGTGGCATCTTCCCCTCCCAGGTTGCACTGATGAAGCAGATGCGGGAGGAGCAGCAGCGGAGGCGGCTGGCAGAGACCAAGAGGAACCGGGAGATCGCGCAGCTCAAGAAGGAGCAGCGCCGGCAGGAGGTGAGGGCCCAGCCTGCCCACGTGCCACTGGGCATTCCCATGCTGGAGGGCAACTGGACTGGCCTGGGGGATGATGGGTGGATGCTTGGTCTGCTCTGACACTCTGAGGTTCTCATAAATATTGGTCGGTGAAGCTCAGGGCACTGCTGCACCCATGGCCTTGCCATGCAGCACCAGCAGAGCACTCCTGGCTGAATGGCTCTCAAGGGTTCCCACGGTTCCCAGTGTGGTGGTGGGTGATGCTGTGAACTCCCTGCCATGCTCCAGGGATAACGTGCCATCAGGTCCATTCTCAAGTCTGGAAACCTGCTTACTGTTCGAATCAGAAGTGAGAGTGTTCATGGCAAAGTAACTGTTCCAGATTTTGGTGGTGGGAGCCCCAGGACTGCAACCATCACTGGGATGTCTGGGCAAGACCCCAAGGGGTCTGTCTCTCTTGTGCAGTTTCAGATCCGGGCTCTGGAGTCTCAGAAGCGGCAGCAGGAAATAGTCCTACGGAGGAAAACCCAGGAGGTGAGGGACTGGGGGGTGGAGGGGTGTACTTCTGTGTAGCCCCCCTGAAGATCCTGGCCCCAGCACTTGGCTCAGAGAAACCCCATTCTCCAGGCAGTGCCAGCTCTGGGAGTGTATTTCCCAAAAGGCTGGGAGGACTTTTATGGCTCAGCAGCCAGGTGGGAGATGAACTGCCCATCTCCTGGGGCAACCAAGCCTGGCAACAGGGAAGGAGCTATGAGGGAGAAGGAGGAAACCCTCAGGGCACAAACAGCCCAGGACTTTGGCTCTTCACAACTGCATTCTTGGTTATGTGGGGACCTGGGGATGAGGTGACAGGTTTGGACTGGAGTTGGCTGTTTGACACTCTTTCCTCTGCCCCTCCTCTGGGCAGGTCTCAGCGCTGCGCCGTCTTGCCAAGCCCATGTCAGACCGGGTTGCAGGAAGGATGAGCCAGAAGCCAGCCATGTTGGACTCAGGTGCAGAGGTCTCAGCCAGCACCACCTCCTCCGAGCCCGAGTCTGGCGCTCGCTCCGTCTCCAGCATCGTGCGCCAGTGGAACAGGAAAATCAACAACTTCCTGGGAGACCCCTCATCCTCTGTGAATGGGGCTCGGCCTGTCAGGTCAGGGCAAGGGCTGTGTGGATGGGTGATGAAGCACTCTTGGGCTCCCATGTCTGGCTGTTGACTGGTGGTGGAGGTGGAGTGTGAGCTGCTTTTTGTGCATTTGGCCTGTGTTAAACCACAGACCCAGTTACAGGCTGTGCTGGCAGCAAGGGGCTGACTGTCACCAGGGCTTGAGCACAGTGCTGGTGGTCCACAGGTGTTAAATACCCCAGCACAAACCCTGCTGGCCTCATCTCTTGTCCCTTTCTTTGCTAAGGGACAATGGAAAGTTGAGCAATCCAGAAACAATGCAGATGCCTTGTTAATGGATGAGAAACTGAACATGAGCAGCAGTGGCTCTGGCAGCTCGCAAGGCCAATGGGATCCTGGGCTCCATCAGCAGAGGGGTGGCAGCAGGGACAGGGAGGGGATTGTCCCTCTCTGCTCTGCCTTGTGAGGCCCCAGCTGGATCCTGTGTCCAGAGCTGGGGCCCAACACAAGAAAGATGTGGGGCTGTTGGAGAGGGGTCAGAGGAGCCACGGAGATGCTCAGAGGGCTGGAGTACCTGCCCTACAAAGTGAGGCTGAGGGAGCTGGGCTGGGTCAGCCTGGAGAAGAGAAGGCTGTGGGGGGACCTCATTGCAGCCTGCCAGTGCCTGAAGGGAGCAGAGGAACAGTAGGGATTCAACTTTTTATAAGGGCAGAGACTGGCAGGACAAGGGGGATGGAGTGAAGCTGGAGGAGGGAAGGGTTAGATTGGATATTAGGGGGAAGTTCTTTGCAGAGAGAGTGGTGAGGGGCTGGAACAGGCTGCCCAGAGAAGTAGTGGATGCCCCATCCCTGGAAGTGTTCAAGGCCAGGTTGGATCCTTGTGTAGCTCCAGGCCTGAGGTTGGTGTCCCTGCCTGTGGCAGGGGGGTTGGAGCTCTATGATCCTTGGGGTCCCTTCCAACCCATGCCATTCTATGCTTCTATGCCTCTTCTCCTGGCCAGCTAGAGCTCAGGCATCATTTTGGGCTAAGCCCAGCTTTCCAGGCTGCTTGTCCACATGCTTCTCCTCCCCACTGGCTGTAGGAAGAAGTTCCCTAAGAAGGGTGGGAGCCAGATGTCCAGCAAAGCTGCCCGCCTCAAGTGGCAGTCCCTGGAGCGGCGCATCTTTGACATCGTCATGCAGAGGATGACCATCATCAACCTGGAGGCCGACATGGAGAGGCTCATCAAGGTGATGGTGGTGCTGGGGATGGAGGGCTGGGGGGAGTGTGTATGGCAGGGGGATGGCCATGATGACAGTGCCAATCCCCTCTCCCTTTTCCACCCCCCCCCCAGAAACGTGAGGAGCTGGCGCTGCTGCAGGAAGCCTTGTTGGGCAAGAGGGTGAAGCTGCAGGCAGAGAGCCCCAAGGAGCAGAAGGGGCTGCAGGAGCTGAACGAGGAGATTGAAGTGCTGGGGGCCAACATTGACTACATCAACGACAGCATTTCTGACTGCCAGGCCACCATTATGCAGATCGAGGAGACCAAGGTGGGTAGCTGGACTGGGCCCAGGTGGTGGGGAGAGAGCAGGAGTGCCCTGAGGATGTCCCTGGGATGGCCAGGCTGGGCCTGCCAGAGGCTTCCTCAGATCCACGTCCTCACACCCCACTGCCCGGCTGCAGGGCAGGTGCAGCCCCCGCCCTGTACGTGGGGCTGGAGATCACTTGTTCCCATGGGAGTTTCATCAGCTGGAAACGTCCCGGGAAGCGTTGTGGGGTTGTTCCCAGCAGAAACCGGCCGGGTTTAGGCAGGGGCCATGTCACAGGTCCTGTCTGGCTCCCGGCTCCCCTCTAGCGGCCGCAGCCTGGGCTGGAGCCTGGGTTTGGTCCCCAGCTCTCCCCTAGGCTGGCAGGGAGGAAGGGGCCACCTTTAGGAGGGTGGCCTGGGCTGCTGTGGATCCGGGGGGAGGGGGGCTGGTGCCTGAGGGTTGGGCTCTAACTGCTGGCACCGAGATTCCCGGAGCAATGCAGGAGCCCCTCAGGTTGCGTTGGGCTGGATCTTCCCCATGGCCACTTGGGCAGACCAAGGAGACTGGGAGAAGAGCTTCTTGAGAGCAGCCCTGCTGAGAAGGACCTGGGTGTCACAGTGGATGAGAAACTGAACATGAGCAGCAGTGGCTCTGGCAGCTGGGAAGGGAGATGGGATCCTGGGCTCCATCAGCAGAGTGGTGGCAGCAGGGACAGGGAGGGGATTGTCCCTCTCTGCTCTGCCCTGGGAGGCCCCAGCTGGATCCTGTGTCCAGAGCTGGGGCCCAACACAAGAAAGATGTGGGGCTGTTGGAGAGGGGTCAGAGGAGCCACGGAGATGCTCAGAGGGCTGGAGCAGCTCCCCTCTGGAGAGAGGCTGAGGGAGCTGGGCTGGGTCAGCCTGGAGAAGAGAAGGCTGTGGGGGGACCTCATTGCAGCCTGCCAGTGCCTGAAGGGAGCAGAGGAACAGGAGGGGAATCAGCTTGTCCAAGGGCAGAGACTGGCAGGACAAGGGGGATGGAGTGAAGCTGGAGGAGGGAAGGGTGAGAGGAGAGATTGGGGGGAAGTTCTTTGCAGAGAGAGTGGTGAGGGGCTGGAAGGGGCTGCCCAGAGAGGGGGTGGGTGCCCCGTGTCTGGGGGTGTTCAAGGCCAGGTTGGCTGGGGCCCTGGGCAACCTTGTGTAGCTCCAGGCCTGAGGTTGGTGTCCCTGCCTGTGGCAGGGGGTTGGAGCTCTGTGACCCTTGGGGTCCCTTCCAACCCAGCCCAGTCTGGGATTCTGTGATAAGGAGAGAAGGTGCCAGGGCTGGGCAATGAGGGTGCTGTGCTGGCCATGGCGCCAGTTCTGCCTGTCCCAAAGCCATCCCTCCCACCTTGCAGGAGGAGCTGGACTCCACAGACACCTCGGTGGTGATCAGCTCCTGCTCACTGGCTGAAGCCAGGCTCCTGCTGGACAACTTCCTAAAAGCCTCCATCGACAAGGTGAGGAGCCAGGCCGGGCCCCTGATGCACAATGGCATTCCCCACAGCTGGGGAGGGCAGCAGGGTGCCACCAAGGGGACCTGAGACCCTCACTTAAGGCCTGTCCTGGCCATCCTTGCTCAGGGGCTGCAGGTGGCACAGAAAGAGGCCCAGATACGGCTGCTGGAGGGGCGCCTGCGGCAGACGGATGTGACCGGCACGGCACAGAACCATGCCATCCTGGATGCCCTGAGGGAAAAGGCTGAATCCCACCCTGAACTGCAGGCCCTCATCCACAATGTCCAGCAAGGTGAGATCCAAAGCTGGTGCATCCTTAGGATGGGTAGGCTGCTTGTGGAGTGAGGTGCCCACCCATTCTGGCCCCTCAAGAAGCACCTGGAGGTGATATAGATGGTACCGGTGTGCCCAGGGCTGCCCCAAGGGAGGTGTTGGGTGGGGATGTGTGCTCCAGCCACCACACAGCAGGGACAGCGACCAGATGCCTCCCCCAGCTGCTCCTCTGCCACACAGTTCAGACAGAGGGACCCCCTCTGCACTGCTGATGGGCTGTTTCCCTCTTGCACAGAGAATGGCTACACCAGCACGGATGAGGAAGTCTCAGAGTTCAGCCTGGCTTCAGATGGGAGGTGAGTGCCTAGTCCTGCCTGAACTGGCAGGGGATGGGGTGGGATGTCTGGTGTCACCCATGGAACCTCACAGATGGACATCGACAAAGCCCAAACTAAGGCTTCCTGTGGTATACAGCCCTTTTTGGAGAGCAGAGAGCACCATGAGAGACTGAAGACTAGATCATCCTTTGGAGAAAGGGTGCTGGGGAGCAAGGGGTGACCCAAGGAGTCTGATGGACCAGTGGCAACTAGCTCTTTGAAAGGGCTTTAGCACTGAAGATCCATCTTTGCTCCCTTCTCCTTGCAGCATATCCCAGTCTTTCACCATGAAGGGCTCAGCAAGCCAGGATGACTTCAAGTTCAAGGTTAGTTGACCTTTCTGTGTGGCCCCATCATAGAGAATGGGAGGAGGGATAGAAGGACATGTTGTTCAGCAATGCTACGGGTCTCTTCTCTAGTCTGTCCCTTGGGGAACCACACTTGGCATAAGGCAATATGGCTTGTCTCTGGGTGGGGTCAGCTCTAGGTAAGGAGGAAACCAAGCCTCCTGGTCCTGTGGTCTTGTGAAGCACCAGAGACTTGGGAACCATCCACTGTACCAGCCAATACCCTCTAGATTTGAGTGGGTACCAAGGAGGTCCCTGTGCATCTATTGTGGGCAAAAAGTGGAGGAAAGCCCACTGTTCTGCATGGGCTGTGACCACAGAGTGGGCACCTCAACATGATGTGGGGGGGAACTCAATCTCCTGTGGACAGAGCATGAGCTGCTCCACCCCTCAGCTCTCTGGCTGCTCCTGCTGTCCTCCCCCCATGCTACCTGTGCCTGAACCCTCTGCCCTGCTCTAGGGAGAACCCAGGCTCTCAGGGCAGATGAAGGCAGTGTCAGCTGAGTGTCTAGGACCCACGCTGGATGTCTCCACCAAGAATATCACCAAGTCCTTGGCATCCCTCATGGAGATCAAAGAAGATGGGATCAGCTTCTCCATCCGAGATCCCTACTACAAGGAGAAGGTGTCACGCACCATCAGCCTGCCCACACGAGGAAGCACCTTGTGAGCACGGGGTGATGGGGGGTTGGGCATGGGGACACTTGTGGAGGCATGGGCCTGCAGGTGGGAAGCTCTGCCCTGACTGCAGAGTTTCAGAGCAGCGAGGGTGAGACCAGTTCTGCACCTGTCTGGGCTTGTCTGCAGCAGGCAGTGGTGGATTTCTCCAGCAGGCCTCGGAGAGAGTCCAGGAGGGGGAAAAGAGGAGTGCCAGGATCTCTGGCTTTCTGGCCTGGGTTATCAGCCTTCTGGCCTGGGTTATCAGCCTTCTTGGAGGCTTCTTGTTTGCCAAAAGCCTCTGCGCTCATGTGATTACTTGAGGTGTGGGATAACTTGAGTTATCCTCTGACCTGGTGACTCTGGGCCCAGGGCAGCTCAACTTCTCTTTTGCTCTGCTGGGGAAGGAGATGGCTGTTGGGTCTGAAGGGCTCCCAGCAGGGAAAGCAGGCACCCACTGTGCTCCCTTTCACTTGCTTTAGTCCCAGGCAGTCTCGTGGCTCTGACACTTCACCTCTGACAAGAAGGAAGTCCTATGACCGTGGCCAACCTGCCAGGTGAGTTTGGAAGCTGGAGACATGGCAAGCTGGGCAGGAAGAGGCTGGGTCACCCAGACAAGCAGGGAAGAGATGCTGGCTGGGCCAGGTCTTGTTGGGTCCTGGGGTGAGCAGTTCCCAAGTCATGTGTCCCTCTAATCCTTCCTGGCCCAGGCCTCCAGATGTTGGCTTCACGCCTCCCTCATCCCCACCCACCCGGCCACGCAACGACCGCAATGTCTTCTCTCGTCTTACCAGCAACCAGAGCCAAGGGTCTGCCTTGGATAAGTAAGTCCTGGTGGGGTGGGAGAGTCTGAGGGACAGGGACCAATACCATAACCACAAGCTGCATGTGCTGGGTCCCATGGTGGGCTGTAGGATGTGGGTTGGCTCCCTCCAGCCTCCTGCCACATTTTTGCTCCCTGCTCCTCTCCATGGAGAAGCAAACCCTTGCCCTGTCTCCCCTGTTGGGTGTCCTCTCTGAGCTGGCTGCTTGCAGGAGCACCCAGTCCTGGCCTCTGGCTAAGCCCTTGCTTGAAGATATGGTGGTACCAGACTTGGATTACTGGAAAAGGCTCTGGAGCAGGATGGGCTGAGGTGGGCTGGGGGCTTGCAGGAAGCTCAAGGACTGACACCAACCCCACAAATGCTGCTCCAGCATTCCAGCTTTCCCCTGCAGCAGGACAGGGAGCTGCCTTTATCTTGGAGCATTGCTAGCAGCATTGTTGGAGACCTGCTGTCTGATCCTCACGTGCCCTCCTGCTCCTCTCCCCTGGTTCTCCATGTGTGCTTCTCTTTCTCCCCATCTCCCCTCCTCCTCCTCCTCCTTCTTCTCCTCCTCTCCGTCCTACACTGGCTTGGATGCAATAACAATCCTCCACCTCTGACTCCTCTGCTGCCTCTACTAGGACGGGTTTTTTCTCCCATAATCCTGCTAATTTTCTGCCCCTAGGTCTGATGACAGCGATTCCTCTGTCTCGGAGGTGCTGAGGTATAGACAACTTTCTATTTATTATCCCTTCCTCCTCTCCTCTACCTTATCTCTGTCTCAGGAGTTTGCTCTCCCTTGGCCCTGCATGCTCTGCCTGCTCCTTGCTGCTCTCCCCCCACCTCCCAGTTTGTGTGTGCTGTCCCCTCCTGGCATGCCACCTCCAGTTTCTGACACTTGGTTGTGAGTTTGAACTGTTCCTGCTTTGATC
This sequence comes from Laterallus jamaicensis coturniculus, assembly GCA_022605575.1. Taxonomy (NCBI): domain Eukaryota; kingdom Metazoa; phylum Chordata; class Aves; order Gruiformes; family Rallidae; genus Laterallus; species Laterallus jamaicensis. Next base: position 6,241,890 of record JAKCOX010000038.1, read on the forward strand.
AGCCCTTGGGAAGGTGGTTTCTAGGCTCACCTATGGGCACTGGCTGGTTTGGGGTGCCAGCATGTTCCCTTCCATCTCTGATGGGTTCTCATCAGCATGATGCCACCATGTCCCATCCTGTCCCCCAGCTCTCCCACAGGACAGTGTGATGCTGGGGAAGGGGGCAGGGGGGTTGGAGCTCTGTGATCCTTGGGGTCCCTTCCAACCCATGCCATTCCATGATTCTATGAAGGGGGCAAGTGACCCTGTGTCCTTCTTCAAGCATCTTCCAGGCAATATATCTCCAGGTGCTCCCCACACCTGGCTGTGCTTCCCTGGTGCTGAGTTGTGGGTGGGTAGATCTCTTCCCCAAAGAAACCAAGTCAGACTATGGTGCTGAGCTTGGTCTTGGGGTTAAAGTGTTCCTGGGCTTGTCCCACTGCACCCTTCTGCCTGCAGAGGTTTCCCAATGTGAGGGACACCTCTCACCTGTCCTTTGGGAACGTCACTCTCCCAGCACCCAGCTGTCCCCTCCCATTGCCCACGCTCTCCATGGTCACTGGGGAGGTCACACCAGATGTGTCTGTGCTGTGTCACCTCTGGAAACAGGCAGCAAAGTCCCTCAATAACACCTCACCCCAGGGAGCTGGGATTCCCAGTATAATCTCCAGACTGGGAGAAGCAGCCTGGGTCAGGGAGGGCTGTTGCCTTTGACTTTGTAAGTGCAGCAGCTGACTCAGACAGACCGACAGACACGTACATGTGATTTCCAAGACCACATGAGCCTCTGTATGTCCTCATGACTAATGCAAACTTCACCTGGCCTTAGGCCTGCCCTTCCCTAGCCCCGTGCCTCAGTTTCCCTGCCTCTAAAAGGAGACCAGCACAGCCCAGAGCCCTGTGGCTGCTGGGAGGCCATGCTTTTGGACACAAGCTGAGAAGATCTGTTGGTGGTCATGGACATTAGGGTCTGGAAGGGTGGAGCTGTTGGTCCTCAGCACCCCAAGCACTGCTGAAGTGGAGGGGATTGGCATAGGCTGTGTCCAGAGGGACAGGCAGCAGGTATCCCTTGGAAGAAGGTTTCACAGGGACAGGTCCTCACCTGCCCAGAGCCAGTGGTGAGTGTAGAGTTTCCACAGTCATTGCAGCAGGGATGCTGGGTGCAAATGCCAGTGCTGTCCTTTGTCAAGGACTGGAGCCCTGGCCCCAAGTGCTGCCAGCCACAATTTAACAGCCTCCAAGGAACTGGGGTGCTGGATATCACAGAATCCCAGAATGATAGGGGTTGGCAGGGACCTCTGGTCATCTAGTCCCTCTAGTCCTCTGGCTCATCTAGTCCACCCCCCTGCTAGAGCAGGATCTCCTTGAGCAGGTTGCACAGGACAGCGTCTAGGTGGGTTTTGGATGACTCCAGAGATGTCCCACAATCTCCCTGGGCAGCCTGTTCCAGAGCTCTGCCACCCTCACAGTAAAGAAGTTCCTTCTCATGTTTAGCTGAAACTTATATTCAGGATTGTGCCCATGGCCTCTGGTCCTGTCCCTGGGCACCACTGAACACAGACTGACCCATCCTCCTGACCCCCACCCCTCAAGTGTATATCAGCATTGATAAGATCCCTCCTCAGGCTTCTCTTCTCCAGGCTATACAGTCCCAAGTCCCTCAGCAGTCCCTTGAAACACCCATCCCAGTGCAACTTCAGGCTGGAGAAGGTGCAGTTTGTTGCAAACTGACCTGAGGAACCATGAGCTGAGTGTTGTGGCTCTTTGGGTCTGTACTGCCCAGGTGCTAGAGCCTCAGCAGAAGACAAGGGGCCACTGCACAGCCCCCCCCCCCCCACACCTTTCCCAGTCTGTATTGCTGGGATGGCAATACAGGCTCTACCAACCTTCACATTCAACCATGCTAAACATCCAGCAGTAGCTCCCAAACCAAAAAAGCCAGGACTGGAAGACATAGCTGGCCTGAAACCTCCCCAGGGGGCCCACAAGCAGCCCCTCTGACCCTGGGGCTCAGGGCTTTCTTTGTCCAGGGAACCCTCCTCATAGTTCCCTATGGACTTTAATAGCCTCTACCAGCCTTCACATTCAATCATGCTAAACATCCAGCAATAGCTCCCAAACCAAAGGAGCCAGGACTGGAAGACATAGTTGGCCTGAAACCTTCCCATGGAGCCCACCAGCAGCCCCTCTCACCCTGGGGCTCAGGGCTTTCCTTTCCAAGGGAACAGTCCTAACGTTCCTACCAGTTCTCCATGGACTTTGATGGGCTCTACCTGCCTTCACACTCAGCCATGCTCAGCGTGGCATGAGGCTGCTTCTGTGATTTCCATGGAGAGCTTGGCTCAGGCATGCTGGGCTCAGAGTGATGGGCTCATCATGCTGCCAGGTGGTGGAACAGGCACGGGGTGACGCAGCTCTTGCTCTCCTGTGCCCCTGGGATTAAGTAACCCAGTGTCTTTTCCACACCCACCCCAACATGCTTCTCCCTTTCTCTCCCACTCAAGGGGCATCATCAACCCGGTGGGTGGCACCAAGAACGCCCGCACGGCCCCGCTGCAGTGCGTCTCCGTGGCTGAGGGACACACCAAGCCTGTGCTCTGCCTGGATGCCACTGATGAGCTGCTTTTCACTGGGTCCAAAGGTGTGTGAGGGACAACCAGGGTTGCTGGAAGGGTTTTATGTCAGGTGGGGTGGAAAACAGCCTGGGCTGACTCAGCTCACCTGGGCTGGCTGCTTGGGGAGGTGAGCAGGCCACAGCCTGGGCAGAACCAGGACACCCTGGTGTGGGAGCACATCAGCATGGGGGGATATGTGAACCACCGTGGGGTGGTTCCTCCTTGGTTCCTCCTGGGATATGTGAAGTGCTGGACACCATGGGGGTGGTTCCTCCTGGGATATGTGAAGTGCTGGACACCACGGGGGTGGTTCCTCCTTGGTTCCTCCTGGGATATGTGAAGTGCTGGACACCATGGGGGTGGTTCCTCCTTGGTTCCTCCTGGGATATGTGAAGTGCTGGACACCATGGGGGTGGTTCCTCCTTGGTTCCTCCTGGGATATGTGAAGTGCTGGACACCATGGGGGTGGTTCCTCCTGGGATATGTGAAGTGCTGGACACCATGGGGGGGGTTCCTCCTGGGATATGTGAAGTGCTGGACACCATGGGGGGGGGTTACTCCTTGGTTCCTCCTGGGCCCTTTTCCTGTCCTCAGTGTTGACTATTGCCCTGAGTTGCCCTGGTGCTGGAGATGTCTGTCTCTTTTCTTCTGGCCCTGTGCATGGTGGGGGGGCAGTGGTCAGAAGTGTTGTCCCTCAGCCATCATGCCTTCAGAGGGATTTCCTCCCCAGCCTGACACTCCAGGGCATGTTCCTTCTCCTGCAGACCGAAGCTGCAAAATGTGGAACCTGGTGACAGGCCAAGAAATCGCTTCCCTCAAGGGTCACCCAAACAACGTGGTGTCCATCAAGTACTGCAGCCACACAGGGCTGGTGTTCACCGTGTCCACGTCCTACATCAAAGTGTGGGACATCCGGGACTCCGCTCGGTGCATCCGCACCCTCACGTACGTGCCAGGGGGGAGCAGCTGGGGGTCACCCTGGGACTGTGGCTGTCTCTGCTTTTGCAGAAGCCAGTCTCAGGACCTACTGGACCAAGTAGGACAGGACCATGAGCCAGCAGTGTGCCCTGGGGCTGAGAGAGACAATGGGATCCTGGGGGCATCAGGAGGAGTGTGGGCAGCAGGTCACAGGAGGGGATCCTCCCCCTCTGCTCTGCCCTGCTCAGGCCCCACCTGGAGTGTTGTGTCCAGTGCTGGGCTCCCTGGGATCAAACAGCCAGGGATCTCCTGGAGAGAGTCCAGAGGAGGCTGAGGAGATGATGAAGGGCCTGGAACATCTCCCTTGGGAGGAAAGGCTGAGAGAGCTGGGGCTGTTCAGCCTGGAGAGAAGAAGACTGAGGGGGGACCTAATCAATGTCTATCAATATCTGAAGGATGGGGTGCAGGGGGAATTGGCCAGCCCCTTTTCAGTGTCTGTGGGGACAGGACAAGGGGCAATGGCTGCAAATTGGAGCACAGGAAGTTCCACAGCAACCTGGGGAGGAACTTTTCCCCAGTGAGGGTGAGGGAGCCCTGGGACAGGCTGCCCAGGGGGTGTGGAGTCTCCTTCTCTGGAGAGATTCCAGCCCCGTCTGGACACCGACCTGTGCAGTATGAGCTGGGGAGCTGCTTTGGCAGGGGGTTGGACCCCAGGAGCTCTGGGGGTCCCTCCCAACCCCTGGGATTCTATGATTCTAAGGACTAGCTTCTTTAGAGACCCTAGGGAACAGGGAGGCTGGGAGAGAGCTTGGGGTGAAGGGACCCATGGGGGTGAAATCTCAGGTTAAAGAGCTTTGAAGAGATTTGCTTCTGGGCTTTGCCCAAAGAGCCAGCAGCTCTGTAGAGGAGGCACATCCCCTAACAGCATCATGGGTCAGTCAGTCACAGGCTGTCCTGTGGTAAACTCAGATCTTTATGAGGAGTTTGGGGACCAGTGGGGATCATGGGACAGGCTGTAGCTGGGCTCAGTGTTAGGAGAGTATGGTAGACCAGGGTTACCAGCTCACTCCAGCATAGAGCTCCCTTCTCCATCCAACCTCACCTCATCTACCTTGGTCTGAAACTGCTTCTTCCCTGGTGCTGAGGAGAAATATCTCTGACTCCCTGTGCTGACTGCCAGCACTAGCCAGATCTTCCTACAGGGAGCAAAGAGGAATGGGAGAAGAACAGCCCTCTACTGAAAACCAGGGCAGGATGCTCCATGTCACGCACATCCCCAACATCTTTGTCTCTCTCTCCAAGCAGGGCACTGGCCTAGGGGACAGAGATCTTTATGATCCTGTGGTAGCCAGAGAGGTGGGTCTTCTGTGAAGATGATATTTGCTCATCCTCCTCCCTTAACTTTTCTCTCCCTTAGGTCTTCTGGACAGGTGATCTCAGGGGATGCATGTGCTGGGACCTCCACCCGCACTGTCACCAGCGTGCAGGGGGAGCACCAGATCAACCAGATCGCTCTCAACCCCACTGGCACCATGCTCTATGCTGCCACTGGGAACTCTGTCCGCATCTGGGAGCTGAGCAGGTGAGAGGGTGGTGCTGGGGTGGGCAGGACAGCTTGTGGGTGCTGAGTAGACACTGTCTGCTCAGGGGGGAGGCTGAAATCACTCCCTTCAGGGAAAGTGAAAGCCTGTTTAGTGATGGAAGTTGCTGGAATAAAGACTTTCATGACTCCTTCCTATGGGACCCAAGGGGTGATGAGCACCACTGGAGTGATTTGGGGTGGGGGGAGTGTCTGTGAGTTGGGCACACCTTAGGAGATGTCCTAAGGCTGCCTTCCTCCCCTGGCATCACTAGGAAGAGGGATGCCTCTGCTCACAGTCCCCCAGAGGGAACAGCCCCTCCTGGGGGGCTGTGAGGGCATCTGCCTGGGAGAGCCCCTTGGAGGAGCACCCAGGAAGGTGTTGTTTGACCCACGTTGTTGAACTCAGGTTGCAGCCCATCGGGAAGCTGAGTGGCCACATTGGGCCTGTGATGTGTCTCACAGTAAACCAGACAGCAAGCAACCATGACCTGGTGGTGACAGGCTCCAAGGATCACTATGTCAAGGTACTCTCCTCCTTGGGTCACCCCATGTGACCCAAGAAAAGCCCAGATGTTGGCAACCCCTGAGGTCTTGTCTCTTAAAGTCTGTGTCCAGATTGCTGCTGTCATAGAATCATGGAATGGCATGGGTTGGAAGGGAATTGCTGCCTCTTCCCAAAACACCAGGGACTGTGAGAGTCCACCCATGGTCTGCTTGCACCTTCACCAGGCAGGGCTGGGGGTTGGTTCCTGACCACCAGGCATTCATAGAATCACAGAATGGCCTGGGTTGGGAGGGAGCCCAAGGGTCACAGAGCTCCAACCCCCTGCCACAGGCAGGGACACCAACCTCAGGCCTGGAGCTACACAAGGTTGCCCAGGGCCCCATCCAACCTGGCCTTGAACACCCCCAGGGACGGGGCACCCACCCCCTCTCTGGGCAGCCTGTTCCAGCCCCTCACCACTCTCTCTGCAAAGAACTTCCCCCCAATCTCTCCTCTCACCCTTCCCTCCTCCAGCTTCACTCCATCCCCCTTGTCCTGCCAGTCTCTGCCCTTGAACAAGCTGATTCCCCTCCTGTTCCTCTGCTCCCTTCAGGGACTGGCAGGCTGCAGTGAGGTCCCCCCACAGCCTTCTCTTCTCCAGGCTGACCCAGCCCAGCTCCCTCAGCCTCTCTCCAGAGGGGAGCTGCTCCGGCCCTCTGAGCATCTCCATGGCTCCTCTGACCCCTCTCCAACAGCCCCACATCTTCCTTGTGTTGGGCCCCAGCTCTGGACACAGGATCCAGCTGGGGCCTCAGGAGGGCAGAGCAGAGAGGGACAATCCCCTCCCAATCTAACCCTTCCTTCCTTCAGCTTGAATCCATCCCCCTTGTCCTGCCATTGTCTATCCTTTTAAAAAGTTGAATCCCCTCCTGTTCCTCTGCTCCCTTCAGGGGCTGGCAGGCTGCAATGAGGTCCCCCCACAGCCTGCTGGCATCTCTGCACCTGAGGTTTTCCTGTGTCTCCTCACCTGCAATCTGGCCTTTTGCTTGCTCCACAATACCTCTGGAGGTGGATTTGCATCTGTCTCATCCCTTGGGTTCTGTGGCTGGTGTTTTCATGTTGTGGCAGACAGAGCTCACCCTGTTGTGCTTGATTCTCCTCCCTGATTCAGATGCTCTGCACTTGCTCCCTCACAGCTCCAGCACAGCAGCAGCTTGTCCCTCCTTTTTAGGTTTTTAACAGATTGGATTGGATCTGGCAGCAGGGAAGGGAAGAGGGATGGTGAGATGATGAGGGAGGCAGGACTAGACTCTTCTCTCAGCTGCAAGCTGTTAGTTTGTCTCATGGAAGCATGTGAAAGCTCACCATGAGTAACACACAGCAGAGTGGGGGTTGTCTTTGGTGGTGCATGCTGGGAGCAGGACCCCAGGAAGACCCTAGCCCCAAAAAAACCTCCACTGGCCAATACCCCCCTATTTTTCCAGCATCCCTTTGGGTGCCCTGAGCCAAGTTCTCCAAGAGAGAGAAAGAGAGTCTGTTTCTAGTCCCATCTGGGGTTTCTCACCCACTGTTTGTCTCCCAGGTGTTTGAGATTGCTGAAGGCACAGTGGGGAACATCTGCCCTACTCACAACTTTGAGCCTCCTCACTATGATGGCATCGAGTGCCTGGCCATCCAGGGAGACATTCTCTTCAGTGGCTCCAGGGACAATGGCATAAAGAAGTGGGATCTGGAGCAGCAGGAACTTACCCAGGTCTGGATGGTTCTTGGGGTAACATGGGGCAGAATTGCTGCTGGGGATCTGGGGGGACTTTTGTTCAGGGACTTGGTGCTGGTGTCCTACACTGAGGTGACCAGCAAGGACACTCCTGTTTGTTCCTAGGAGATCTGGCAGTGCATGGTGGTGGGGAGGGCTCTCTGTAGCCCCCTAGTAGTGGGGTACTCTCTGTAGCCCCCTAAGATTGTGCTGTAGGGCACTCAGGATTGACAGCCCCCCCTGGCACACAGGCTGCAGCATCACTTGCTGTGCCTCTCTGAGGACAGGACTTTTGTCCTCTGCCCAGGGAGCAAACCCAGCCCTGATTATGAATCCACCCCCTTGGTCCCCTATCTGCACCACTACCCCCATGATCCCCATCAGCCCTAGGGGGGCAGCAAGGAGCTGAGCCTCCCCACCTGGGTGCAGGAGGCTGCTGGTGGTGCTGTAGATGAGGCTGGTCACGATCTCTGCTCTGTTCTTGTACCTCCAGCAAATTCCCAATGCCCACAAGGACTGGGTCTGTGCCCTGGCCTTCATCCCTGGGCGCCCCATGGTGCTGAGTGCCTGCAGAGGAGGCATGATCAAAGTCTGGAATGTGGACACCTTCACCCCAGTTGGGGAAATTAAAGGGCATGACAGCCCCATCAATGCCATCTGCACCAACTCAAAGCACATCTTCACTGCCTCCAGGTGAGTCCTGGGCCTTTCTGCTCCCCAGAACCCCCCCAGGAGGTGGGAGACCCCTGGGTTGAACTGTCATCACTGGGGCTGGGTGGGTTTGTACTGGGTGGACAGGGAGCAGGGAGGGAGGGAAGTGGGGAGCCTTGCAGCTTTCTAGTCTCTCCACTCCACCTCACCTTGCCAACCTTAGCCTGCCCCACGACAGAGCCTGCCCACTGCAGTGCCAAGAGCTGTTCCCTCAGCCATCCATCACCTACCCACGCTCTGGTGATGTCCTGGCTTATCCCCCACGTAGGGACCCCTCTTCCCTGGGGCTGGGCATCCTCTGCTGCTCTGGGGGAGCACTTTGGCAGCAAGACTGATACCTTCTTTTCCACCATGTCCCTTTTCTCCCTTCCTTTTTCTCTGTCTCTCTCTGTCTCTCCTCCTCCCCTCCTGCCATCTGTGCCACAGTGACTGCCGGGTAAAGTTATGGAGTTACGTGCCTGGGCTCACCCCTTGCCTCCCGCGACGCGTCCTTGCCATAAAGGGCCGTGCTACTAGTCTGCCTTGACCCTCCTGCTCTTTCTCTCTGGCTCATGCACTCTTCTTCAGCTTGCCTTCCCTCCTCCTCTCCACCTCCTCCTCCCTGTCCTTCTCCCCATCTCCTCCTCCCCCTGTCTTTCTCTCCATCTCCTCCTCCTCCCCATCTGCTCTTCCTCCCTCTGTCCTTCTCTCCACCTCCACCTCCTCCCCCCTCCTTCTCTCCACCACCTCCCCCCTCCTTCTCTCCACCTCCTCCCCCCTCCTTCTCTCCACCTCCTCCCCCCCTCCTTCTCTCCACCTCCTCCCCCCTCCTTCTCTCCACCTCCTCCTGCTCCTTCTCTCCACCTCCTCCTGCTCCTTCTCTCCACCTCCTCCTGCTCCTTCTCTCCACCTCCTCCTGCTCCTTCTCTCTACCTCCTCCTCCTCCTTCTCTCCACCTCCTCCTCCTCCCTCTGTCCTTCTCTCCACCTCCTCCTCCTCCCTCTGTCCTTCTCTCCACCTCCTCCTCCTCCCCCTGTCCTTCTCTCCACCTCCTCCTCCTCCCCCTGTCCTTCTCTCCACCTCCTCCTCCTCCCCCGTCCTTCTCTCCTCCTCCTCCCCCTGTCCTTCTCTCCACCTCCTCCTCCTCCCCCTGTCCTTCTCTCCACCTCCTCCTCCTCCCCCTGTCCTTCTCTCCACCTCCTCCTCCTCCCCCTGTCCTTCTCTCCACCTCCTCCTCCTCCCCCTGTCCTTCTCTCCACCTCCTCCTCCTCCCCCTGTCCTTCTCTCCACCTCCTTCTCCTTCTCTCCACCTCCCCCTTCCCCTGTCCTTCTCTCTGTTGCTTTTGCTCCTCTCCCTCTCTTGTTTCTCTCTTTCTCTCTGGTCTGAGCTGCTCCTTCACGGTATGAATCTCTTTTGCGTTATTCCCCACCTGATCAGGCTTTGCTAGCAGGGATGTGTCCCCCTGGCCCAGCCACACCCCCACATTGGGTTTGGTTTGGTGGGTTTGGGGTGGTTTGGATTTTTCCCCCCCTTCCCAAGTGCCCACATCTACTATGGAAGCTCTATGGAAGCCATGGCTTGCATGGATGCTGGGACAGGAGTTAGCAGCCCACCCCCTGGAGAGCCCGAGCAGAGCAGCTCCCTGCAGTGTCACTGCTTTGACCTCTTTCAAGGGGTGCAGGAGTCCTGGTGTTTGGGGTCAGACCTGGAGGTCACCATTTCCCTTTGTCCCCAATTCTTCCAAGTGAGATGAGCTGGAGGATGAGCCCCAATGGGTCTGCCTGCTCCCCACACTGGATTGGGCAACCTCCTCCCAAGAGAAAAGAGCTTGAAAATCTTGTGGGCTGCATGCTGCCATGGGCTGGGGGTGGGGATGGCTTCTCCTTGCAGTGCCTCTCTGCAGCATGTCTGCAGGGCTTCTGCAGCAACCCCTGGGTCACTCTGTCCCTCTCACCTTTGTTTCCCAGTGACTTGACAGTGAAGCTCTGGAGTGGGAGGAGGTTACCCATGGGCTCCAACTAGGAACTGCAGAAAGACTGGAAGACATGACAGGAGGCTGAAGACTGGGGTACCTCTCCCTTGCTATCAAGACCCTGTCATCTCCAGGAACTCAGCCCAGGGATAGGGATTTCTCTGTGACTGACCCAATGGGGTGGATGATGTCTCAACTGGTACTTCAAGCCCTGCCAGCTCCAGTGAGGAGGCAGCTCTGTGGGGCACCAGCAGCTCCACCTTCTCTCCTGCTGAGGTTTCTGGATGGTTTTCCAGTGACTAGGAAGTGGTTTAGCTCTCTTCTCACCCATCCTGCTGCAATGCCTGCTGGGCCTTCTGGTGATCAGAGCTCCTTGGCTCCTTCTCAAGAGACAACCAATTCCCTCCTGCCAACGTGGGCTCACGTGGCTTCCCCCCTGATGCACTCCCTCTCTCACTGTTGGCTCCAGGGCTGGTTCCTGCAGGAGTCTTTCTCCATTCCATGGCTGTGAGGACAATTGGTGTCTGCTGCCCCACACCACAGCATAGAGAGGTTCTTTCTTTGGAGATATTACCTGTGAGACAGCCTCTCTGCTGTGGGGGTCTGCAGAAGGATTTTCAGGTAGTCCCATCGTTCCCCATCCTCCTGTCCCCCAGCAACTGGAGGTGTGCACCCCTGAGCTCCTTTGCCAAGGCACAGCAAGCCTGGGAAGATCTCTGTCAGGCAACTTCCAGACAAACCCTCTGCAGTTCCCCTTCATCTGCTCCAAATCCCAGCTCTAAACTCAGCTGACCCACAGCTCTTGGGCTCTTCCCATCTACCCACCCTGCTCTGCAGTGGAAAGGGGGATCCTTAGCCCCTCTCTCAACACCTTGGTCCTCAGCAGAGCTCTTCTGGGTGGGTTCCTGCAGCCTGGTAACCCCCTTGAGATGGAGAAACAAAGCAAAAATGGAGGTTACAGGGCAAAGAAGCCACAGCTGGAGTTGTCACCCTCCCCCATTCCTGTGGCACAGCTTATTTTACCATCTCTGGGAGCCTGAAGCTGTCATTTCCCCACCACCACAGGCTCAGCCTCCTGCCAGAGAGGGGGTGAGCTCAGATTTGGCCCATTCCCCCCCACCCTGTGGATCAGGTAGCTGGAGGAAAGCCCAGCAAGTCACTGAGCAACCAGAGATTGGGTCAGGATGGACATGGCTGTGCCAGGAGCAGGGTGAGGCAGGGGCTGCACACACAGGGGGTTGCACAAGTCCCCTCATCACCCCATGCTTGAAAGACAATCCTGAAGTGGATGATCTTGCACAATCTGACCTCCATGAAGGATTATGTCCCTGAGGACACAGCTTCTCCAGCTCTCTCCTCCTTCTCTGCTGTGCAGGGGGCTGGGCAAAGTCCTGCTCTCACCCTGGAGCTTTCCTTCATCTTTCCCATGGCTCCCTAGACCAGGCTCTGCTCTGTGCTGCCCTGGGTGAGCCAGGGTTTGTGGTGGGGTGGCTGAGGAGGCCCCAGGAGTGGTGCTCTTGTTTCACATGTTCTCTCATCCCCTCTGTCCCAGAAGGAGGAGTGTTTGAACTCAAGTTGAAGGAGTTTTCCACATGACCCCACCAGCACTGAACTGGGATTTGAGAGCCCAGGAGCTCCAGTACCTGCCCTGGAAAGCACAGACTCTTTTCCTTCTGCTGTGTCCAACCATGATGCTTTGTGGACCAGCCCTGGTTAACATCATTCCAGCTGGAACTGGAGAATTCCTCTGCATCCTGAAGGCAGGAGCATCTCTGTTGGGTTGATGGGGACTTTTTGCCTTTTTGGGGTGTGGGGGGTGGGGTTGGAGGGGGAAATACCCATCCCACTGGCTTGCTTGGGGTATGACCCTGAGCAGGACAATCACTGATCCCTCATGATGGTGGCAGAGAATTCCTTGACTTGAGAATTCCCCTGCATCCTGAAGGCAGGAGCATCTCTGTTGGGTTGATGGGGACTTTTTGCCTTTTGGGGGGATGTTGGGGGGGGTGGAAATACCCATCCCACTGGCTTGCTTGGGGTATGACCCTGAGCAGGACAATCACTGATCCCTCATGACTGTGGCTGAGCCCTGCACAGCCTGGGAGTGGTGGCTGTGTTGAGGCAAAGCCCCTTCCTTCTGTGGCTCATGGAGAAGCTGTGGCAGTGCTGGCAGCTCTGAGCTGTGCCCCTGGGGTGGGGGGGCAGACAAAAATGCCCTGGGGCACTGTGGCTGCTGGAGTAAAGCCCAGATGTGGGGGGCTGAAGGCAGTGTTCCCCTTGAAACCTGTCTTAGAGAGGGTTTCCCTGCTCATCCCTCAGCCAGTTGAAGCTGTGCTTGGCTGGAGGGTGGGGTGGGGGGAGGTTTGGGTGTGTGAAGCCAGGGGTACCAGGTTTTGGGGGGGTATGGCAGCCTGAAGCCAGGTGTACCACGTGCACCAGTATCTGCCAGTGCCTGACCTGATGTGTCCCATTGCTCTCTCATGGAACACCCCTGCTTTTGGGGAGCCTGGGGGTCAGACCTCCCTTGCCTTTCCCCACCTCCCTGTGTGGAGGCTGCCAAGTGCCTCCTTCATTTCCCAGGGCTGAGTGGCCAACCCTGGATGCTGCTGAGCATCCCCCTCTCTCTGCTACAGCCAGCAGCACATTGAGGGGGCTTCAAGGCTCTTGCAGGTGGAGGGAGCTGGGTCCTGCAGCACCATCCCTTCCCCCTTCCCCCCCCCCCCAGCATACAGGGGGCAGGGATGTCCCTGCAATGAGGGGTGATAGTGATCCCATAGCTTTGGTGTGTGTGTGTGTGTGTGTACATAGTATCTGTGTAGGTTGGTACTCCCCATGTGGGAGAGCATCTCTTGGGTGTCAGTCTGGTTTAGCTACCTCAGGGTGCAAGCTGGGTGCTGTTGTCATTTGGCTTTGCTTTGGGGGTGGGGAGTTCAGGAGGTTTAGTTTGTTCTCTTAGCTATTGTTATGTTATTGACATTTGAATTTGTCCTGGGGGCACATGGTGTCCCTCACACTTCACTGCATGTCTGAGCCACCCCTCCTGTCCCCCTCCCTGTCTCCAGGAGCAGCGTCCTGCTCTCCTCTGTGCTGCCACCTTTGCAGTGGGATCCCCCAGCTGAGTGAGAACACTGAGATTTTGCTCCTACTGTGGATTGTCCAGGCTTGTGGGATGCTTGGACTAAAGCCTGCCATCATTGCCATTAATTATTGAGTTGATTTGCAGCCTGGAAGGGGTTCCTTTTGTCCCTTGGAAGGATGGAAAGGGACCTCTGAAAGGCTCAGCTCAGCCCCTATTCCTGCCTCTGCCCTCACAGCTGTGGATGCAGTGAAGCCTTTCTGGTTTGGGAGATGTCACACAAAGCACATTGCTCCAATGGGCTGCTCCTGGGCCCCATTTTCCAGAGCCTGCTGTAAGTTGGGAGCAGCCTGGAGCAGCAGGGAACTGGTGCTGTACAAGCCAGGGTGGGGGTGGGGGTGGATCTGGGAGAGAAGCTAATTCTTGTGTCTGATGCTTGATATTTTTTTCACCCCCAAAACATAATTGACTCTAGATCCTGCCCCAGGCACTGCCCATAATCCCAGAGCCCCCAGCTGACCTGTAGGGAGCTGGGGAGCTGACACAGAGCTGTACCCTGCTCCCCTGCACAATGGGGTGTGGGAAGGGGCTCACACTGGGGAGGGGGGGGTCAGGTTCCCCCAAACACTAAAGCACAAGACCCCAACGTGCAGGTGGTTTCACTAAGGGTGGACCCTTGGACTCTGGTCCCTCAGAGCTCAGGCTGGGGCCACGGGCTTGGACAGCCAAGGTGGAGCTGGAGCTGGCAATGGCACTGAGGGCTGGTTGCCAGCTGGAGGAAGCAAGTGAGCTGGTTCCTCCTTGTGCACTGTGCTGGGGTGCTCTCCTGGGGTTCAGGACTTGCACTGCTGCATCGCTTAAGTCCCTTCTTGTGGTCTCTGAGCCCTTCTGCCAGCCCCCTCTATCTATCCCAGGGACAGTCTGGAGCTGCCTTCACACCATGCACCTCACTCTGCTTCACCCTTGGGTGCCTTGCTTTGTGCCAAGGGTGTGCTGATCCCTGCCTGGTCCTTCCCTTTCTCTCTGGGTGATGCTTTTGTCCCCAGGCCCTGCCTCTTGCTCTGTGGTTCTCCTCCCCCCAGCACACAGGAGCCAGCTCCAGCCTCTGCCAAGGGCCTTGTGCTGGTGTAGAGCTGAGCTTTGCACACAAGGGGTGGAGGTGACTCAGAAGCACAAAAGCACTGGGCCCCCCCACAAACCACTGTGAGCCCACCCAGGGAGCTGCCCCCTCCCTGTCACCCACAGCTCTTATGGCACAAAAGGACAGGCAGGCACTATGTGTCCCAGTCTGGCCACCTCTGAGGAGCTGGAGCACCAGGGTCCTGTTCCTCCCCAGCACCTCTGAGCTTTGGGGTGCTGTTGGATGCTGCCTCCTGGCTTGGTGCTGCCTGTTCCCCAGGATGCTCTCCCTGTGCCCCTCTCCCAGGGGTTCCCCTGCCCTGTGCCAATGGGTTCAGGCACAATCCCTGCAGAGCAGAGCTCCCACTTGCTTTTCAGCCAGCTCCCTGGAGCTGCACCCGCTTCCTCAGCCCCCTTCACCATCCTGGGAAAGGAAGGGGACCCCCCCAACCCCTCTACATGGTGCTCCCAGCTCTAACTGGGACAACCCTGAACCCCCAGACCCTGTCCTTGCCTCCCAGGCTTTGCCCCCAGAGAAACACAGGCCTGCACCTTTCCTCCTGCCCCTGGGGGGGTGGGGGGGAGGGGGGGGGGGGCTTGTCAACCCCATCCTAACAGCTCTGCCTCTGGTATCTACCAGCTGTTCCACATCCCCTCTGCCCTGGGACCACCCGGTCCAGCCCTGCAGCAGGGATTTGGGCAGCTGCAGCATCATGTCACCTGCTCTGTCACCCCTTTCCAGCTGCAGTATCACAAACAGCAGGTGCCTTTTCTTGCTCAGAGCTGTTTTTCTAGAGGCCAGCTCTTGTGAAGGCTTTTTCTTCTCTGCTGGGTCACGTAGCCCAGCCCAGCTGGGTTTGTCAGAGGACAAGGTGTGTACATATATTTTATACCTCCATGTGTTCCTGTAAATAGTATAAGTTATTTTGGTCTCTTGATGTACATGGGGTTGGTTGGTTTTTTTCAATGGATGGTGTTTGGTCCTTGTCTTTTTGTCTTCACAAATAAAATGTACTGAAATGAGGAGAGAGCACAGAGTCACACAGCTGTAGGGGTTGGAAGGGACCCCCAGAGCTCCTGGGGTCCAACCCCCTGCCAAAGCAGCTCCCCAGCTCATACTGCACAGGTCGGTGTCCAGATGGGGCTGGAATCTCTCCAGAGAAGGAGACTCCACACCCCCTGGGCAGCCTGTCCCAGGGCTCCCTCACCCTCACTGGGGAAAAGTTCCTCCCCAGGTTGCTGTGGAACTTCCTGGGCTCCAATTTGCAGCCACTGCCCCTTGTCCTGTCCCCACAGACACTGAAAAGGGGCTGGCCATTTCCCCCTGCATCCCATCCTTCAGATATTGATAGACATTGATTAGGTCCCCCCTCAGTCTTCTTCTCTCCAGGCTGAACAGCCCCAGCTCTCTCAGCCTTTCCTCACAGGGGAGATGCTCCAGGCCCTTCATCATCTCCTCAGCCTCCTCTGGACTCTCTCCAGGAGATCCCTGGCTGTTTGATCCCAGGGAGCCCAGCACTGGACACAACACTCCAGGTGGGGCCTGAGCAGGGCAGAGCAGAGGGGGAGGATCCCCTCCTGTGACCTGCTGCCCACACTCCTCCTGATGCCCCCAGGATCCCATTGTCTCTCTCAGCCCCAGGGCACACTGCTGGCTCATGGCCACCCTGTCACCCACCAGGACTGGGCAGCACTGGGAGAAAGCAGGTGACTGAGTTGGAGGGAAGCACAGACCCAGCCAGGCTGCACCTTCTGCTCCCTCCTGGCAAGGAGGAAGAGAGAAGGAAGAGGTCCAGCCAGGCAGTCCCAAGCCAGAGCGGCAGGAAGGTCAGAGCCGCCCCTGCAGCCCCTCATCACCTCCCTAAGGGTCCCCAACTCCCCGAGCTGGGCCTGGGGAGAGGTGCAGAGCCTCGGGTGGCTCCTGGCTGCCGGGGGCTGGGGCGGTGCGGGACTCGGGCTGCACAGGGGCCCCGCGCATCCCGCGCTGGGGAGCGGTGGCCTCGGGGGGCAGCCGGCAGGTGGCAGCCCCGCACCGCGCTGCCCGGGCTCGTCAGCGCTGCTGGGGCTGGGGGCAGCAGGGTGTCCCCCTCCCCGGGCTGCCGGGGGGGATGTGAGAGGATGGGGGATGCAGGGGGAGGGGAGGAGGTGACCCCGGTGCCGGTATGTGGAGCCCGCGGAGTGCCCAGAGGGGGCTGATGCTGGCACCAGCCTGTGCCCGCCCAGGGCATCGGGCAGCCAACCTGCCCCAGCCCCAGGTGCTGCAGGGTGGGGAGGGGGGACAGCGAGCTGTGCCTCTGCCTCTGCAGGGCAGGACCTCAGCCCCAGCAGCCTCCACTCCCCCCTCGCAGCCAGACGGCTGTAGCTGAGCCTGGCAGAGCAGCTGGGCAGTGGGAAGCCACGCTGGGCTGTGCCTGCACCCACCACCCTAGATACAGTTCCTCCAGCACAGGCACCCCTCCCTGCCTGGGGCACCCCGCACCCTGCTGCAAGATGAGAGCTGGGGACCCCTGGGCTGGAAACACACCCTGAAGTGGTCATTCCAAGAGCCTGGCCCTGGCAGTGCCTCTGGCAGTGCCCACAGCTCATCAGCTCCCAGCACCATGCCCTGTGTGACCCTCAGCCTGTGGCATTTGGGGTGAGCTCTTGTACCCACAGTCACCCCATGGAGCTGCCAGCAGTGAGTGTGGGGCATATGATGAGCCCAATTACACCCAGCAGGGCAGGTGACAGCAGTAGCATCTCTCTCCTACTTGGTGTCCCAGTCACTCACTGCACCACACACACTAAGATTGGGCTGGCAGCATCCTGGGCCATGCTCCCCACGTGCCTGAAGGTGCCATGGGGCTCAGACCAGCAGCAAGGGGACAGCTGGGATGCAGAATCACAGAATCACAGAGTTGTAGGGGTTGGAAGGGACCCCCAGAGCTCCTGGGGTCCAACCCCCTGCCAAAGCAGCTCCCCAGCTCATACTGCACAGGTCGGTGTCCAGATGGGGCTGGAATCTCTCCAGAGAAGGAGACTCCACACCCCCTGGGCAGCCTTTCCCAGGGCTCCCTCACCCTCACTGGGGAAAAGTTCCTCCCCAGGTTGCTGTGGAACTTCCTGTGCTCCAATTTGCAGCCATTGCCCCTTGTCCTGTCCCCACAGACACTGAAAAGGGGCTGGCCATTCCCCCTGCATCCCATCCTTCAGATATTGATAGACATTGATTAGGTCCCCCCTCAGTCTTCTTCTCTCCAGGCTGAACAGCCCCAGCTCACCCAGCCTTTCCTCACAGGGGAGATGCTCCAGGCCCTTCAGCATCTCCTCAGCCTCCTCTGGACTCTCTCCAGGAGATCCCTGGCTGGTTGATCCCAGGGAGCCCAGCACTGGACACAACACTCCAGGTGGGGCCTGAGCAGGGCAGAGCAGAGGGGGAGGATCCCCTCCTGTCACCTGCTGCCCACACTCCTCCTGATGCCCCCAGGATCCCATTGTCTCTCTCAGCCCCAGGGCACACTGCTGGCTCATGGCCACCCTGTCACCCACCAGCACCCCCAGGTCCTTCTCCACAGAGCTCCTCTCCAGCAGGTCACCCCCAGCCTGTCCTGATCCATGTGGTTGTTCCTCCCCAGGTGCCAGACTCTCCACTTGCTGTTGTTGAACCCCATCTGGTCTCTCCCTGCCCAGCTCTCCAGCCTGGCCAGGGCTCTGGATGGCAGCGCAGTGTCCTGCCTGTCAGCCACCCCTCCCAGCTCTGGATCATCAGCACTTGCTGAGGGTGGGTGCTGTTCCCTCAGCAAGGTGTCAGTGAAGATATTGAACATCCCTGGGAGCCACCAGATCAGGTGAGGAGCTTGTGGCAGCCCTCTGCCACCCATCTCCATGTTCAAGGGGGAGTTGCCCTGAGCCCACCAGTGCTGCAGCTGCCTCTGTGTGGTAGAGGGTCCTGTGGGCACCATCCAGCAATCTGCTGCTGCCCTGTGACTCTGGGCTTATGCTTTTCCACAGTGTCTCAATATCTGCAGGGAGTGAGTACCCACCACTGTGACCTTCTCCCCATGGCTCTTTATAGGGCCCAGGTGGTGGCACATTGTTTGGGCAGGTGGGTAGGAAGGCCATCTCTTCATGTCAGGAAAGCCAGAGGGGGCTTGCAGTGTATTGGGGGGCATTGCTCAGGTCTGCTGGCCTCCTGGCTTCCAAACACAAGGCAAATGAAGGGAGCAGGATGGACTGCAGGAGAATCCAGGGGGCTCCTGGCATGTCAGGCACATACAAGGGGCTGGGGGGGATGTTACCCACTGGGGACACCTCTCTAATTAGTGGCACAGTCTGAGTGCATGGGCTGATCATAGAGCTTCTCCAGGGAATGCTGTGGGTCTGCAAAGAAGGAAGCCCTGGGGAAGGGGACACTCCATGTAGTCCATTTCACAGAGCCCCATCAGGCATCTGATCTGGGGTGGGGGAGAGCCCTCTGGGTGCTCCTAAATGCTACATGACCTCCCCATCTTCCCTTGGCCTGTGGCCCAGGGCATCACACAGAGCTGTCACATCCCACTCCAGAGACACCTGCATTTCAGCCATGGGTGGAAAAAGCTTCCCCAAGGGCAGGTTTCTAACCACAAGGACTGGAAGTCCAGGTCCCTGGACACAGTGGAGCCCTGGGCTCAGCTCCCAGTTGAACCTGGGCTTGCAGCTCTGTGCACAGCACCAGTGCTTTCCCTGGGGGTCTTGGCTTGGCTCATGGCAGCAATAGCAGGGGCTTCTCCTGGGCATGGGGATGACCTTGTGCACTGTGAGATGCTGAACCCAGGAAACAAAAGGGCACCCAGAACTCGTGACTGTGCTGCAGAGAATGAAGCTGGGGCAAGTGACCAGCTAGTGTGACCTGGTGCCTCCTGGTTGGCATGCTGGCCTTGCCTGTCCCAGGGCAACAGCATGGCATGGCAGGCCAGGCTGGTGTGAGAAGGGGATGAGGCACACAGACACCCTGCCCTTGCTGGCTTAGGTAGAGCATCCATGCTTGCAACAGTCTGTCACCACCTTGTTACATAAGAAGGTCTGCTGCCAGGTGTCAGTTTGAAGTGACAAGGACCTAGCAGTGGCTATGGGATGCCAAGGTCTGCCTTACACAGTGCACTGGGTCTGCAGCAGGCCCATGTGAGGCTGGCTCAGCACTGGGCAAATGGGTGCCAAGGCTTGGACTGACCTGGGGTTCCTACAGTCAGCAGGAGCATAGCCAAACATGGTCCCAAGTAACCCTGCACAAGAGCTGGAGGGTCAAGAGCCACCAGGTGACACCCCAAATGCATCTGACAACCCTGATTGCCCCTTGGTGTGTGTCCCCAGTGAGTGTATGCTTGTGAATGGGAGGGAATGGGCAGTCAGAGCTCTGCAGCCTGTCTTGGCCTCTTCCCCAGACAAAAATAGACCCATTCTAACAGAGAGCAGAGACACTTGAGCACCTTGGGGGGGCTGGACCCAATGATCTCTTGTGGTCCCTTCCAACCCCTACGAGTCTGTGAGTCTGTGACCTGCCAGGTCTCCGCTCCGTCCCCACTCAGACCTCCTGTCCCCACCTGTCCCCTGCACTGGCCAAGCTTGGTCACCAAAGCCTCCCTCCCCTTTGGCAGAGGCCGTGCCTGCGCCAGACCAGGGAGTGACCCAGCCGAGTGTGGCACCCGTAAGCACCGGCTCAGCGTGACGCTGGGCCGCCCGCCCAAGCAGGGTTAGGCCTCATGGCCTAGTGGGCACCCAAGGCACCATTCCCAGCCCCTTTTTACCAGGGGCAGAGCCCCAGGGAAGGATGTACACCCCCAGGGGAGGACATACAGCCCCAGGGAAGGATGCACAGCCCCCTAGTCTAGCTCCAGCCCTCGCTGGGTGTGTTTGCTTGGCAGCAGGAGCTGAGTGAACCTGCTGCTGTGAGCAAACAAACACGAGCCAGGCAAACAGCAGGGAAGAAAACACCCGTGAAGCCGGTGTGGGTGAAACTCTGGGCACTGGCAGGGCAAGGGCTCTGACAATGATTAAACTGGCCAACCCAGATTTCCCGGCAAGGCATCGCTGGGCTGGGACCCGGTGGTTCATATTATGCAAATCACCTGGATCTGGGAGCATGAAACGTTTCAGGCTGGAATTCCCCTCGGGCCGCCAGCTCGAGTTACGCAGCCCTGGCTATAAAAGAGGAGACGCGGGCAGGGCTTGCCCATCGGCACAGCCTCCTCGGGCCCATGAGCAGTGGCTAGCGGCCAGCGGCGGGGCAGGGTGTGCTCTGGCTCCCCTCGCTGCTCTCTGGATTTAGCTGCCCTTCCCAGGATTTGCCATCACAGAAGGTACCAAACTGGGGTGTTATTTCTTTCCTGTCTGGGGCCTGTTGTCGTGGTCCCCCAGCCTGGGGATGGCGGGTTTGCTCCCCTCCCTGTGCATCTTTGCTCTCACTGGGGGGATGCTCTGGGTGTTCTCTGGCTGTCTGCCTGCTGGCCCACTGCAGCTGCCAGTCCTTAACGGGGGGGTGGGGGGGGAGACAGTGAGCCAGAGGTTTGGAGGGTTCCCCCTCCTCTCTGTCACCCAGGTTTTGTCCAGTGAACGGCAAGATTTTGCTCTTCTTCAAGGGGCAGTCAGGGGCTCTGTCCCCTCCTGGGGGCAGTTACTGGGATGTGCTTCTGGTGACTGGTTGGGAGGACCAGAGCTGCCGGCACTGGCAGCGGGGCCCAGGCTGCACTGGCCCCAGTGCTGCTGTGCAGTGGGGTGAGGGGAGCACCTGACAGCTGAGTGCCCTGCAGCACCCACCCCTGTGGAGGGGCTGCCTGACGCTGCTCTCCGGGAGCCACCTGCCTGCTGCCTCTTTGTGCCGGCTGCCATCAGGGCCGTGAGGCTGGTGCTGCTGGGGCAGGACACCCCAGCAAGCTCGCTGAGGCCGTGTCCCCAGTTTGCGCCGGCTCAACCTCCCCTGCTCCCAGCCCCGGGGTGGTGGTGAGTCAGGTCCCAGCCCCGGGTGGAGGGTGCTGGGCGGGTGTTTCTCCAGAAATGACCTGAGAAGTGTCCTTTGGTGGAGGGAGGGAGGGAGGGAGAGCCCAGCCTCACTCAGCCGGGTCTCTGGGGTGCTGGGAGTGCTGTGGGCTCAGGTCCCCCCACATCCAAAGTGCTGGGGCTCACTGTTACCTCCTTGGCACAGAGCTTGATGGCGGGATCTTGTGAGATCAGCAACATATTCTCTAACTACATCAGCGCCATGTATCAGCCAGAGGAGGTGCAGCCGACCCTGGACATGCTGGGACACCTTGGGGATGACAGCAGCCTGGGGCTGAGCCCCCCGAACGGCCAGCCCCTGGCACAGAGCACAGGTAGGACCACAGGAACAAGGGAGTCAGCATGCAAGGCAGCAGCAAGACTGTGTTTGGTCCCACTGGGGAAGGTCCTTCCAATGTCTTGGAAGAGCATTGCAAGGTCCTGGTCCCACTGGGGAAGGTCAACAGCTCGCACTGTGCCTCAGTTTCCCAGGGGGGTGTTGGCTAAAAGGTTGCTGAAGGAGAGCCTGGGTGGGACAAGGTGCGGCTGCCTGGAGTGCATCAGTGCATATAGGGGGGTGAGGGGCTCATTACCTTTCTTCTCCAGCACATCCCAGGGGACAGGCTGCCAGGGCTCACCAGACAGCAGTTTGGAAGCACAGTCCTGGTGCCAGAGGTCCCGTTCCCCTGGTGGGACCCCTGGGGGAGGCACAGGGAGCACACCAGCAGAGCAGGGTGGGTCCAAGCACAGACAGGACAAACAGCACTGAAACCAGTGATGTGGGGGTGTCAGGTCCTTGCTGTCCCCCAGGATAAGGAGTAGAGCAGAGCAGGGCCAGTGACTTGGGAGCAGATACTAAGTTAATCCCATAACTCCAAGCATGGAATCACCACAGGACCAAGCCCTGTGCTGAACTGCAGATGGCAGCCCACAAGTGGCATTGGCATGGCTGGCCACGTCCCTGAGTCCTGCTGTCCGTCCCTTGCAGACAAGCCAGAGTGGTTCAGTGAGCTCCCATACTTCTGGACCAAGGTGCAAGTGCTGGAGTGGATCAGCTACCACGTGGAGAAGAACAAATACGATGCCAGTTCCATTGACTTCTCCTGCTGCAACATGGATGGGCACGCGCTCTGCCACTGCACCAGGGACCAGATGC
This sequence comes from Laterallus jamaicensis coturniculus, assembly GCA_022605575.1. Lineage (NCBI taxonomy): Eukaryota > Metazoa > Chordata > Aves > Gruiformes > Rallidae > Laterallus > Laterallus jamaicensis. The sequence goes on from JAKCOX010000038.1 coordinate 6,264,228, forward strand.
GCCTCATCTTTGGGCCCCTGGGGGATGAGCTCTACGACCGCCTGCATGAGATCAGTGAGTGTCCCACTGTCCCCTTCATCCCCAGTTCTGGAAGTTCAAAGCATCAGGCTGAGATTCCCCCACCAGCCCAGGACCCCACACGTCCTGGAGAGGGGACTGCACAAGGGGGAGGTGGGGGCACAGACCAGAGGCTGGGCAGGGGTGTACACACCACTCCCCTCCACACTCAATAAGCATCACTAACCTGAGTCCCCCCCACCTCTGCAGCTTCTGATGAGCTGAACTGGATCATTGATTTGCTGGAGAAAGAGGATGCAACTTCCCAAGAGACCTTCCTGGACTCCAGCCACCTGGGTAAGAAGGGCCCCCAGCCAAGCCTTTTCCCCAGGGACCATACGCTGGTGCAGGCAGGGCTAATCCCTTCTTCCCTTCTCTGCCCCTTCCAGAGCTGGGAAATCCCTGTGCCAAGGACTCCCTGGAGGACATGAAGCCCACAAACCCTTTCCTATCCACGGAGTTCACCTGCTTGCCTGGTGCCATGTCCCCAGGCAGCTCTGATGTTTCAGGTGAGGGTTTTGCCCTGTGAAAAGCACCCATTGCTTATGCTGATCTAGAACATCAGTGGGGAGCTGGTCCAGGTTTTACACCAGGCTGCCCACAGGCACCTGGGGGAACTCAGGGAGAAGCATCTCCAGATGCCAGCAGCTGGTGGTCTGAGCCCTGTCCCTTTGCCTCCCAGGGCCTGTGATGTCCCACAGCCCCAACTCCCAGGACTCCGGTGGAAGTGACCTTGACCTTGACCCCACGGAAGCAAAGCTCTTCCCTGATGGTGAGTTCTTTACTCCCCCACAGGACCTGGGAGAGGGAGACTTGTTCCAGGGCATTCCAGCAGCTGCAGAGCAGGCAGTGTTTTAGGGGCAACACCTAAACATCCATCCCCACTCTGGGAAGGAAGGAGGGGACTGGTTATTGGTGCACAGTGGGTCTGTTGCTCTCCATTGAGAGCAGTGATGGTGCAAGCTCTGGAGTAGCAAGGGCAACAGTGAGCTTGGTGGGAGGGGGCAGGCAGCTGAGTGAGGGCTGCAGCCAGAGCTCCTGGGCACTGGAAGCAGTGGTCAGGATTGATCCCAGCTGGGAATACTGGGATGCAAGGAAGCAGTAAGGTTTTGGGAATGATTAATGCTGCCCAAAGGGTGGAGGGAAATGGGGTGACCTTGCTCTCAGGGGGATGCTTCCCTGGTACCTGAAAAAAGGTTGCAGCCCCTGATCTCTTCCCCTGGCCCAACCAGCTCTCCCCAGTGCTTCTGTTCCTGAGGAGGACACCT